>OU898280.1:137850744-138454989 GCA_918026665.1 Diabrotica balteata
AGCGGTTTCTTTTTTATTTTTTGATACTCAACATGAAGATGTAAATGTCTGAGGACTCAGAAATTTTGTCTATAAAAATTTTATTTCGAAGAAACTTCATTCCAAACATACTATCGGCGTTATTTGCTAACTTATACTTTAGAGAAAATGATCTCCTGTTGGCAACAATTGCCACTTAAAAAATCCTGTATACTGCATTGTTTTTAGTGTACCTAACCTTTTTTGAATTTCAATTTTCATACAGCTGTCACAAAATCGTTAAAATCGTAGGTTTTCTTTTGGTATTTTAAAGATAGTTTCATCTGATGGTGGAAGCTCATCTGCGGACATGAAGGTGTGTCCTGCTTCGAAATATTAAATACAAATATCTTGAGCAAATACAGCGTCAGCATTTACGATATTTACAAGGAAATATAAAAAACTCCAATTTTTATTTTCATCTGAGCAGTTATTCACCAAAAGACAAAATGTTCGACATACCTGTAATGTAAAAAGAAAGCATCATCATCATCAATCAGCCAATCGCGTCCACTGCTGGACATAGGCCTCCCTCAGTTCTTTCCAGTGTTCTCTACACTGGGCCGCTTGTAGCCAGTTTCCCGCTACACGTTTTATATCATCGGTCCATCTAGTCGGTGGTCGTCCCAGGCTTCTTTTATAGTTTGTGGACCTCCATTCCATAACGTCTTGTCCACCGTCCATCTTGTGTTCTGGCTAAGTGCCCTGTCCAGTTCCACTTAAGCGTCGTGGTTCTTTGGCTGACGTCTTGAACTCCTGATCTTTGCCTGATTTGTTGGTTTGTTATGTGGTCTCGAAGGCTCACGTTCAGCATTGCACGTTATGAGCTAATTATTAAAAAAAAAGCATGTTATGAGCTAATTATTTCTTCTTTTCCCCGTCCAGTAATACCGTCATACCATAGGCATGCAAAAGTTTTTTGTTTTTTTTCCTTTACACAGGGGTACAAAGCTTTCAATGAATGTCGATATTCTTTGGGTAAATATTGCTTTCTTAAACATATCGATTCTTAGTAACATTATGACTTTTTATAAGTCAACATAGACTTTAAAAGGTCGTTGATGTATCTGATTTATTTGTATCCAAATGGTATAATGATCTTGAATCTCTCACGTTGAATGTGTTATTTCCAGCTATCATATTCACTACATGCTGGATTCAAGTTTTCAGAATTTAGAGCAGATGCAAAAGCTTTCGCTAATCGCCAATAACGTAGTACATTTCGCTAATTTCGTCAATTACGTAGCAAAAACACCGCGATTGTGTATTGCTTAAAATAAACATAGTAACTGCAGGCTCCGTCAAGTATATGCGGGGTTTTGCCTAAGTAATGTTGTAGTTGCGGGGATCTTCCATAGTTCCACGCATGTTTTCATAGAGGCTAGGTTTAGTATTTCTTTCAGAATATATATTTAGGATTGTAAATACTATGCCTTTCTTAAATAAACATGTAATATAAACTCTCTAGATCAAATTTTCGCGCCCAACTAAATTTTCATAATTTTTGCGTATGCGGTTTTTTTCCTAAGGACGACAGAATAGTTTTCTGCACAAAAACAGATTCCTTTAACAGTATTTTACAATGTGTTCTCTTATCTTTAACACAAGTAACCGTCTTCAAAATAAAACTAGAAAAAAAGAAAACGCACCAAGTGTTGTCACATTTGATAAGTTAGTGGAGTAGAATAAAGAGTTTAAAAACTTAAAAATGGTAAAGTAAAACAAAAGCAAGAAAGAAAGCAGACTCTAGAGTATAACAGACATATGAAAACACAAAGAAGTCAAAAATAGAACAAAGGACAACAAAACTTAAAACGATGACTTAAATTAAAGATAGGTAAATCTCATTATGAAAAGCTGTTGACAGACAAGAGGGACATGTACGAAACAACATGGTAGAATGCATGTAATTGCTACAAATTATATATATTATATATATTATATATATATATATATATATATATATATATATATATATATATTGTTATGATACAAAATAAAAGATATTTTGAAGAAATAAAAGTCCATTATCCTGGATTACCTGTAGTTAACAAAATTAAAGATATGCATAAATTATTTTCTTTGTAAAATATATTCGAGTGACGTGAGTGAGCTTAGTGAAATCGTGAACAATGCGAGCGGGTTTTCCAAATAGATTTGTGCGTCGATATACAGTGAATAAGACAATAGAATAGAAATATTTAGAAAATATAATTCTCCGTTAGTTCTTAGAGCTCTCCAGAGCTCCCAAAGCTTTATATACCTGGGCAGAGAGCTAAACAGTCAGCTACACCACTCAAAAGAAATTAGAAGACGTATTGAAATAGCAAGATCTGGCTTCATGAACATGCGTAAAATGCTCTGTAACCTCAAGCTATCAATCCCAATAAGGTTAAGAACACTAAAGTGTTATGTGTGGTCTCTACTACTATATGGCTGTGAGACCTGGAAATTAAAACAGTATGACGTCAACAAACTGAATTCATTCAAAATGTGGATGTATCGCCGAATGTTAAGAATAAGCTGGACCAGCAAAACTGCAAATGGAGAGGTACTGGAAATAATGAACACACGACCTCATCTGGTTAATACAACCAAAATTAGAAAGACGTCATATCTAGGACACAAAATGCGCCATAAGGAATTTGAGCAGCTCCAGGTAATATTAGAAGGCAAATCGAGGGTAAAAAGGGTATAGGAAGAAAGAAGAAATCCTGGCTCCGAAACATCAGAGATTGGACTCACACAACAGGAAATGACTTAATCCATCAAGCCCAGAACAGAGAGAAATTTGCCATATTGATCGCCAACCTCAATAGAGAAGGCACTTAGGAAGAGGAGGAGGTTAGTTCTTAAGAATTTGTAGAAACCGATTAGCATGTTAATAGTTTTTAGGAAATTTATAATTATAGGTAAAATTGTTGTTTGTTATCTAAATGGTAGATGGGGATAAGTGTGACGAACTCTGAGGAGATTGAAAAAAGTGGGATAGGTATGTAGGAATGAAAGTTAGCTAGATTTTTGAGGGAGAAAACATAGTTAGTTGTTTTTCCAAGTGTGCAAGGCGAACAGTCGTTTTTCTCTGGTGGTTCCCCAGAGGTAGTAAGCAGTAGGAGTTAATGTTTGTGAGTTTTCGTGGAGTAAGTGTATCTGACAGAAGCTGATTCAGTAAAATATTGTAAGTTATATTTTTCTACTTATATTGCAAGAGTCACTGTCCAGGCCAGAACGAGAGATTCAGTTTATCGAGAGGAGAAGAGGCTAGCATCATTTGAACGATACGTGCATTTGAAGGAGATCGATCATTAAAGACAATAGGCTCGCAATAATTTGTTGTAAGATTGCTGATTACCTAGGGGACTGCTAAGAATAGATAGTGTAGGCTACAAGGAACAAGGATTTGGACAACTCATCATCAGAGAGATAGTTTTATCATTCGTGAGTTTTTCTTTATTAACATCACATTTTTTTAACAATTGCTTTAGAAAAGATAGGAATTTTTTGATCAGGAGATTTAGAACAACAATTTTGATTTGAAATTTTAATTGATATTGTGTATACCAACAATTTTTGAAGGACTCAAACGCACGTAGAACAAAATTTTGATAATCATTATGTGAGATATTTTTTATTGAAGATATTTGATTGTGAATTTTATTTGTAATAAATGTTGTATCATATATGTTTTTATCATGCCGCTATTCTTTGTACCTTACCTATTATATGTAAAACATAGATATTGAAGCACGAGTATATCCCTGAGACAAGAAAATCAAATAGGGTGATAGAATCATAATTGTATCATTTAAATAAGTTTAATTAATAGGAAGGAAATATAACATACAGTGTATAAACGAATGGTCACTAAATAAAAAAAATGTAATAAATATATAAGCAAAATGGGAGAGAACCGCGTCGCCAAACAAGTCAGCAATCGGCAGAAGAAGTTTTGGACAACTACGCAAAAGATGGAGTGACAACCTTCCATAGAGGTATTAATCCGCCAATTAACAAGAAGAATTGCTTATAAAGAGAAAGAAGAAGAAGATGTATACTTTCTATATATAAATATGAAAGATATTCTATTTGATGGAAAATTTAATTATTTTCCCGTATTCTAATGAAGTCTGCTATCAAAATTTTTTGTTCAATTAAAATCCCCTGTTTTCTAACAGTAATTGAATTTTGGAGGAAAAGCGTATCTGATGTCCCGTTGACGTCTTAATAGAAACGATCTTCTCAGAAAAAACCTCGACAATAAAGCAGGAAGTGCAATTACTGACAGGAGATGTTGCGTTTTGTGGAGAGTTTACCGATGGAAAAGAAAAAAAGGGCCCTTTGTTCGGTTATTGCCTGACCGGGGAGACATTATGTGCCGACATAACAGGACGACATTCTAAACGAAGAAAAAACGTTTCTATTCCAAGAACAAAGAAACGACACGAAACTTTGAACAATAATAATTGAATAAAATAAAAAAAGAGAATATGGATTTATTTTTATATTTAAATTATGCTCTACATAAAATAAATATATTTAAGTTTATTTTATTTATGCACCGTAGAAATTGTATCAAATTCATTTAAAGTTCAGACTGAGTTAGTTATAGTTAACTCCGATTGGACGAAAAAAGGCCTAACCTTAAAATTGTATTACAAAGTAAAAGGGAAAAATTCCAGCGGTTCGCTATACAGAGTGGCCCAAAAGTCTGGAAACGGCTAATTATCTCGTAAAATGCTAATCATGATTGTATAAAATTTGAGGTACACCTATTTTGGGATACGGAGATTCCATATTTAATATTTACAATGTTGCCAGATTTGCTGTTTTTCTTATATTATTTATTTAAGAAATATATAGTAACTTTGGTTTTTCAAATACATCACCCTGTATATTCAGTCATTATTAGAACCTCCTATTCAATACGAGTTTAACCATATGTAACACTTATGATTTTATGTAATCTGGAAGGTCATAAATACATAAAACCGAAGTCTGGAACGCCTTAATTGTTTCAATAAAGTTCTTAATACTAACTATTTCCAAATACATTAAAACGCAACAATTGATAGTTTAGAACATTTTTAACATAGTAGTTACGTTATTAAGTATTCATAATGTGCCTAATTTGTGAGTTAACAGCACCCTAATCGATGGTAGAAGGCCTCTACCACATTTCTCCATGATTGTCTAGAAATTATTCGAGATTCATTGATAATTCGTTGCCTTAGCTCTGCAAGATTTACTGGTTAAGTTTTGTAAACTGAATTTTTCAAGTATCCCTAATAAAATTAATCTTTAGAATTGAAATCGGGTGAACGTGGTGGCCATTCAATTCTACCTTGTCTACCAATTTATCGTCCAGGAAATATCTCATCTAAATATCGCCGAACATTTACACCAACTATCTGACGTTAAATTTCTTTCGACAAAGAAAGATCCAATTCAATAAGTAACTACTATATCTGACCATAAATTTAATTTTTGTGGTCTTTGAGTATGGTTTTCACGCATTCAGTTTTCAGTGTGAATTTACGTCACACCTGTACCTTAAATTGTGTCGATTTACACTTCCACACAGTGTAAAAGTTACTTCATCGGAAAAACATATTCTGTTAACGAAATTTTAATAATTTTCAATTTTATTCATCATTACCACAGTAAACTCTAATCTACGACCAAAGTCATCTTCACTTAATTCTTACAATAAGTTAATTTTGTATGATTTAAATTTATTTTTACGTAATAAACGTAAGACTGAAGAATGACCTATATCCTGTACTTGTGCAACCCTGCCTGGGGATGTATGTGGTATTCAACAAAACTTTGCTTATATCTGAAGTTTTGTTGTCATTGATAACTCGTTTCGGTCAACCTGATCGGTATCTATCTTTTACTTCTCCAGATTCCTCAAATCGCCTTACAGTTTTTTGTACCGTGGTCTTATGAATAGGAGAACGGCATTTTAGAGAAGCAATTTAAATTGCAGAACTTTTTGAACCACAACTACTGTCAATTTTAGTTCATATTTTGAATGGTGAACAAATGTCAAAGTCACAGCATTCTCCATTTAAATATTTAAATTTATTAAAATCTACATATTTTGCACTGTTTTATGTGTTTAAGATCTTTCAGACTACATAAAATCAAGCGAACATATGGTTGAACTCGTATTGAATAGCTGAACTCGTGTGAAATTCACACTGAATGCATGAAAACCATACTCAAAGACCACAAAAATTAAATGTATGGTCAGTTATAGTAGGTACTTATTTAATTGGGCCATTTTGTATCGAAAGAAATTTAACGTCAGATAGTTGGTGTATATGTTCGGCGTTATTTAGATGAGATATTTCCCGGACGGTAAATTGGTAGACAAGGTAGAATTCAATGGCCTCCACGTTCACCCGATCTTAATCCTAAAGATTATTTTTATTAGAGATATTTGAAAAATTCAGTTTACAAAACTTAACCAGCAAGTCTTGCATAGCTAAGGCAATGAATTATCGATGAATCTCGAATAATTTTTAGACAATCATGGAGAAATGTGGTAGACGTATTCTACCATCGATTAGAGTGTTGTCAACTCACAAATAAAGCACAGTTTGAACACTTAATAACGTAACTATTATGTTAAAAAATATTCTAAACTATCAATTGTTACGTTTTAATGTATTTGAAAATAGTTAGTATTAAAAAATGTATTGAAACAATTTAGGCGTTGCCAGACTTCTGTTTTATGTATTTAAGACCTTCCAGACTACATAAAATCATAAGTGTTACATATGGTTGAACTCGTATTTAATAGGACATTCCAATAATGACTAAATATACAGGGTGATGTATTTGAAAAACCAAAGTTACTAGTAATATAAGAGAAACTGAAAATCTGGCAACATTGCAAATACCAAATATGGAATCTCCGTATTCCAAAATAGGCTTATCTCAAATGTTGTTTAATTATGTCTAGTAATTTACGAGATAATTAGTCGTAAAAC
This sequence comes from Diabrotica balteata, assembly GCA_918026665.1. Classification (NCBI taxonomy): domain Eukaryota; kingdom Metazoa; phylum Arthropoda; class Insecta; order Coleoptera; family Chrysomelidae; genus Diabrotica; species Diabrotica balteata. The sequence goes on from OU898280.1 coordinate 137,857,761, forward strand.
ATCTTGCGTAGAATAGCATATTTTATTAGAATATGACAATTTATCCAAAAGGATTACAAATCATCAAAAACGTTTCTGGTCTGGTTGAACCATCATTAGTAAAACCTTAAAGGACACTACTCGTCATTAAAAGAAGCGGTTATTTAATATATTATGTATATATTACCATCTCCATTTTGAAATACACTCCCCATTCGACTTGGCATTAAATTGATCAAGTTCTGGATATTGTCTTAAGGAAAAGCTTCCCGTTCATCCATAAGCGCAAACCGAAGCTGTTCGCGATTTATTGGAGCAGAGTTTCTTACTTTTCTTTGCGTTAGTTCCAAACATCCTCAATCTGGTTCAAATCTGGGCTTTGAGCCGGCCAATTTATTTTCTGCACACCAACGTATTGCGTTATCATCCAAACTACGTGTGGCCATGCTTTGTCTTGCATGAAAATAAATTCTTTGTCCACAAAACTAGCAAAAAGCATTTTTAACTCATCTAGAATTTCGTTAATATATCGGTGTCTATTCAACGCTCCTTCATCAAGAAACACGAGATCAGTATGGCCTTTGAATGAAATGTCTGCCCAAACCATTACCGAAGTTCCTCCAAAAGCAACACAAGCAGCATATCATCCAACCTGGAGTCATCAGTAAACAAGACATTTTTCCAATCTTCTATCGTCCAATGCTCGTAGTCCCTACAAAACTAAAGTCGGCGTTGACGAAGTGCTGCTGTTATGTTGCTCGGCGCCGAGCCCTTAGACCAGATTCCCTTAACCTTTTTTACTGTAAAAGTGCATAATTTTAGATTACTCTAGAGGTAAAGAATCTATTTTGCAAAGAAGTGCGTTGTAAAGAATGGTCTGCTCAGGCCGTCCTGATTCTTCTCGCGCCTGATCCTGGTCGTTGTTTGTGAGATCCTATCCCTACAAATAGTTGGTATGTTTTTTGGATCATATAACGACTGTCTTTAAGCTGTCTGGCCACTTCTCTTTGACTCATTCCATTATTAACCAAAGTGACAATTTGAACAGATATAGTAAATCTCGCAGCCCTAGTTTAAATTGACAATTTAAAATTTCGAAAGTGAGCTACAAAATGCCATCTATAGGATTTCAATCATTATTGCATTGTTATTGCGTTGGGTGGTACACAAGTTTCGAGAAAGACAAAAAGATATAACATGAAATTAAGAGATTTCAGTATGTACGCGGGAAAATTTACAAAACATTAAATAACAAGGCAAGAAATAAAACTTAACTTATAAACACCACATCTACTCTGTTATATGGATGTAAAATTTGGGTAATGACACATTACAAGACTTGAGAGACAGAGAAATAAAAACTTAAGAAAACATCTACTCATCAATGAAAACATAAAGGAGTATAGAACAAAATGTAAATATAACTAAACTAATACGAAATTACAAATTGAAAAAAAGAAGGAATGTATGGTAGCCCTTGAAAAGTTAGAGCTAAGTTCAATGCCAAAGCATGAAAGAATGTCTCATTTCTGGAATGAAAAAGCAAATAATTTTTTTTTAATTGAATACACCAGACTACTTTCATTTTCTTTCTTGGTTTAAGCTGTCTTTTGGTGACACTGTGTTTTGTTTTATTTTGTATTTTTTTGTCACTATAAAATTATATCTTACCTAAGTCTTGTTGTTCAATTTTTTTATCAGTTGTTACTTTTATGATATTAGCTATTAAAAGACATTTGGCACAAGAAAATTCACAGTATTATTTTATTGGAAAATACTATATTAAATCTCACAATGTTTCAACTTAATTTTTTACTACTTAATTTTATGTATCATTTAGAAGAAACATAGATAATTCAGAAAAATCATAAGCACATATATTAGAAAAATTATTAAAAAGCAGTTTTAAAACCAAGGATAACACAATATATCTTTTTCTGTGTGTAAAAAAACGGTTTATGTTATTTGAAATCAAAGGAGAGGTTAAATAATAGATGTAAGGGACATCGCAAAATGTGATAAGCTCTTGAAAAATCTAAAAGCTCTTTTTCAGAATTCATTTTTAATTTAGAAAAAAAGTAAGTCTTTTATTGGAATAAAATATAAAATTAAAAAAAAAGCTTGCAAAATAAGACAGAGTTTTTTTAATATTAGCTTAGTAAGAGTAAATGAAATCTAATTGTTTAATATACCCAAAAACGAGTTTATTCAAAATGAAGTTATGCAATCCTACTTGGATATCACCATATCTATTTATATAGAAGGCTATGATGACAAGTGACACCGTTTGTACATTAAACTAATGACGCCATCCAGGAAAGAAATCTGAATTACCACTATTTGACATTTCAATGATATTTTGTTCTCGAAACGAGATGTTTAATTAATAATACTGTATTGAAAGAGTAGTTTTGAAAGAGTATTGTCAAATGCTCATATAGTTTTTCAGTTCCATATTTTATCAGTTCTGAGGGTAAATTGCCAAGTCCGGGCGCTTTTTTGTTTTTGAGTGAAATATAGATATCCCTTACTTCCTTTTTCGTGATTCTTATAGGAGATGCTTCAACGCGTATGTTTTGGTTACTTTCTTTTATTTTGAATTCCATTCGGTCTTCTTGTAACAGTTTACTGAAGTACATGTCCCATGTTTCCAACGAAATTGGTGAGATTAAATCTTTTTTCTTGTCGTTGGTCCTAAGAGATTTAATAAGTTTCCAGCTTTCTGTACTTTTAGTTCCTCCTATGTACGTATTTAATTTTTGACAGTTTTGATCCCAGGATTCATTTTTTTTCTGTCTTATCATTTGTCTCACCTTAGCTTGATGGTTTTTGTAATCAGACCAATTTGTATCTGTTTTTGCACTTAAATATTGTTCATACTTTTGTTTCTTTTGTTTTATCGCTGTGTCTATTTCTTCATCCCACCAGTATGGAGTATTTTTGTTTTTCTTTTCGTAATATCCAAGCGCTTCTTTTGCTGCAGAGTGAATACTTTCTTTAATGTAATTGTAGTGGTCTTCGATGTTATTAAAATTTATGTTTTCAAGTTTCTCGTTCAGTCTGTTTTGGTACAATATTTTTACACTATGTTGATCTAGGCTGATAAGATTATATCTTACATCTTCTGCCATCTCTGAGTGAACTACTGGTTGTTCATTCTGGCTTCTTCTTGAAAACATTATTTTTGCTTTTAAGAAATGGTGATCGCTTCCACAAACTGCGCCTCTATAAGCTCTTACGTCGTAGATTTTAAGATTTGATCTTTGGCGTACAATCAAGTAATCTATTATAGATTTTAGATTCCTTGTTCTCTGTCCCCAGGTGTATTTGTGTACTTCTCGATGCTGATAGAATCCATTTGTAATACGGAGCTGGTTCTGTTCGCATATTGTGATTAGTCTGGTCCCATTGTCATTTGTTATTCTTTCTCCGTAAGGACCAACTATTTTATAGTTTTGTTTTTTTCCGAACCTGCCATTAAAATCTCAAAGCAGGATTAATTCCCTCGTATTTCCTATCGATGTTATTTCTCGGTTTAGTTTCTCGTAGAATTCTTCTTTCTTGTTAACCGGTGCATCATCGTTAACTGCATATACACCTATTATTGTTAGTTTATGACCATGTATATTGAGGTTCATTTTAATTAGTCTTTCATCTATGGCTTCCCAAGTGGTGATATATCTTCTTAGGCTTTTACGAATAATTATTGAGACTCCTTGTTGTTTTTTTTTTCTTTTGATATGCCGCTATAGAAATGGTCGAAATGCCCTTTTCTGTCAGAAAAGTTTTCTGACCCTGTACCTTTTTTCTTGGTTTCTGTTAACACCACGATGTCCATATTGAGCTTCTTTATTTCATGCATTACTTCATTGAGTTTCGTAGAGAGACCTTGTACATTCCATGTTCCTATATTCTTGATCCATTTTCGTAGCTTAAGTCGTCGTGTTTTATTCCATCGGTTCCGAGGCTGTAGATTTGGCTTTTTAACATTTGTACATTTTTCTGAGTATTGAGGAGTTAGCCTAATGCCTCAACCCCCAACCTGGAGAACCGGGTGATTTGTCGTCAAGGTTTTCTTCCTCTAGCCTTTGATGGTTTAGCATCTAACATTAATTACATATTATTATAATTAATAATTAATTTTAATAATATTTTTAACGTAGAATTTAATACAAAATCATTTAAAGGTTTATGTTGGTTTAGATTTAAAATCCTAACGCTATCTGAACAAAGAAAGCTGGACTACTGCAATGTCAACCTATGAGTCAATCATATTTTGTTTTCAAAATGATGGACAGTGTCCACTTGTACCCCATGTTTTTTCAAAACAAAACAACCTAAAATATCTTTCTTTACCTTACAGTACGTAATAATGGTGAGAACCCACATAAGAAAAACTGATAGAAGTAATATTTCTAAAAACGTAGTATTTCAGGCCATTTGCGATATAAAAAATGGTAACGAATCAATCAGAAACGTAGTAGAGAGATATGAATTGAAGAAGTCCATGTTACATAAAAGATCAAAAAAAATATAAGTGATACAGAAATATCCGAAATAAAGTTTTCATTAAAGTATACAACACAGCAGATTTTTTAAAATGAAGAAGAGGGCAGTCTAGTAAATTTTGTAGTAATCTACTTTCAAATTCGAACATTCGCATATAAGTATGCTCTGAAGCTTAAAAAAATATGCCAAATTCATGGTCGGAAAATTATTTTGATGGATTTGAGTGGATGAAAGGTTTCATGAAGCGTCACAATAATTTATCTTTGCGAGTCTATGAGTCTAGGAAGAAACATACAAATTTACTAAGCCAGACTGTTTGCGAAGCGTACAAAAATTTACAAGTGATAAAATCGTGAACGTAGATGAAAGCGGAATGAACACTGTTCTTCAAATGCCAAAAGTAGTCGCAAATAAGGGCTGTAAGCAAGTGGAACAAGCAGTTAGGACAGAGAAAGGTGAGCAAGTGACGTTTGTTGGAATAATCATTGAGAATGGAAATGCTATTCCACCTGTTTATATCTTCCCTAGAGTGCGATTTAAAGTCATTCCTGACTGGAGCTCCAAAAGGCAGCATTGGTATTGCTTCTCCAAGTGGATGTTTATTATTTATTAAAATTTGATTAAATTTATTCGAATTAAGGATCTTATTGTGTTTAAATTTTGAGCAAAAGGTAAGCCGGATCGGTTGAATAATTTGTGCGAAATTTAATTTATTTATAAGATTTTAGAGCTCATTTCTAGGACCGGTCCAGATAATTTGACTAAATGTATCTCAATAATCCGAGGCTTATTTTCTTTGTTATATTAATATTAGTGGCATAGGTGGCAGGTAGCACTCTAGAAGACAGGCTGCTACAGGAATTAGTGACCCTGCCTTATGCTAGCTTCTGGTTCTCCCTCTTTCCTTGCCTGAGGGGGCCAGGTCCCTATACCTTTTTCCTATTTCTCCCTTTTAAAACCCCCACCTTGATCCTGCCCTCTACCAAGTCGCACTGGCTAGCTCGGTAGAGTATGGCTAAAATCCAAGTATGCTTGACACGACAAAAAAATGGCCCTCAGTCCCCGGCAGTGAGCTGATCTTTGGTCAAGGTAGCGATCAAGAAAGACAGCAAACATAGGGTGCAAAGAATCCCCGGGGCAGATCAGGCTACCACAGACGACGACAAATGTATCTCGCCACGTACAATGTAAGAACAGTGTCATCTGAAGAAACATTACTGGAATTAGAAGAGGAGTTAAAACACATAAAATGGTGCGTTATGGGTCTCTGTAAAGTAAGACGCGAAGAAAAAGACTGTATAACTCTTAAATCAGGGCATCAACTTTTCTATATGGAAAACAAAGAAAAAATAGAAGGAGTTACACTTCTTATACATAAGAGACACACTAAAAATATCCAACAACTTAAAAGTATCAACCCAAGAATAATACTCTGCATACTAAAGCTTAACAAAAAAACCAGCCTTAAAATAATTCAAGCCTATGCACCTACATCTACATACTCAGACGAAGAAGTGGAAACCTTTTATGAAGACCTAGAAGGTGGCGCATACTACACACAACCTAGTAATGGGTGACTTTAATGCTAAGTTAAAATGTAAACTGGAAGGGAAAGTTGCAATAAGTCCCTACGGATTCGAACAAGTAAATGAAAGAGGCGAAATGTTTTTGGGTTTGATTGTACGAAATGGCCTCTTGCAATGAATAGCTTTTTCAAAAAAAATCCCCAAAGAAAATGGAATGGGAAAGTCTAGATGGAGTCACCAAAAACGAAATTGATTTTGTTTTAACCAACAACAAAGACATGGTCCATGATCCTTATCTTTGGACTGTCCTTGATGGTCCAGTTCTTAATAGCTGTTCAGTGGGAAGTGATCATAGAATGCTAAGAGCGAAGATCGTGCAAAATCTCCAAAAACAAAGATACAAAATGATAACAAAAACACACTCAATAGGATGGAATCAAGGTAAGTCTTTTCTTATGATCCATCCATCCATGATATTTTCAAAATACGTCGATAACACCACATTTCGAATGCTTCTAGGTTTTTAATGTTAAATTTTTTAAGTGTCCGAGCTTCAACCCCATACAAAAGGGTAGAGAAAATATAACATCGAAGCATTCTTATCCGGAGCGATATATTGATATGGCGATCACAAAAAAGTTTTCTCGTTGTATTAAAAGGTGACCGTGCAATTTCAATGCGGCATCTTATTTCTTATTACTGATCAGTATCTTCTGTGATCCATGCTCCAAGGTCTTTGTACGAAGATATTTGTTCAATTTCTGTATTATCTAGTACTAGCTTAACTTTGATGTTTTGTGCTTTTGTAAATACCATCAACTTGGTTTTCTTCAAATTTATTTTTAGTCCATAATCGTTGCAATATATATTTAGTTGTTCAGCAAGGTGTTGCTAGTGTTCCTGCCAGAAGAACGGTATCGCCAGCATATCTTATGTTCTTAAGTGTCTCACCGTTTATTATAAGGCCCTCACTGATCTCGGCAAGCGCTAATTCTGAGATGGCTAATTTTTTGTCCTGGTGTATTTTATATTAGTATTTATTCTATATTTAATACAGTACAGGACAATATAATGCAAGTTACCTTAATTAATATTAAAAGTCGTAAATAAAAAAAAATAAAATTATGGTCATTGTAAAAGAAAGAATAAGCTATTTTATATCATTGGAGGTAATAATCATGTATTATTGTTTTATGCATACGTAGTTTTAAATTAAGTACGTCATAATAAAGAAAATGCGAAAGCTCTTTTATCTTTATGCAGTCATATTTTTATAACTATTTCGCCTTTATATCTGTAATATTCCCCGTAAGAATCTTATTAACGGCTGACAAACGACTTTTTCACCATTTAGATTCCAAACTTAACACTAAGATCCTACGAGGGTGGGTTAGAAGACATTTTCACCGCCTATACTGTGTTGTAAACAGAGAACAAAATCTTGCACAAAAATAAACCGTTAACGATTCGGAAATCTGGTCCTTATACATACGCAACTTTTAAAAACAAGTCAGTGAAATGTGTAAAAGTGCCGTAAATATGTCAACACCGCGCCGCCTCCAAAATGTGTGTGGCACAGAGCTTAACTGATCGATTTCTGTGACCCGAATACGAGAGGCTACATCCAGCCAGCACATAGCACGCTGGAGTCAATGTGAAAACGAGGTTAAGACGGGGGTTGAACGTAGATTATATTGCTCCCCTGCGAATATCGGCTACGTAAGTACATGTAAGATGAAAAAATAAAGAAAGAAAGAGCGACTGAATATTTTAAGTACATTGTTGAAGATTTAAATTCAATTGGTAGTAAAATCACTTATTCTTAAATGGTAATGGACATAAACATTTACTTTTGATTGATACTTTAAGTATAATTTTTAGATAAATTTCATTTAAATATTAAAATGCTTTTAAGTTTTTTTACGTTAAAATTATTTTGGCGTCTATTTCTGTGGATTTATTTATATCTTAACTGTATGTTTTTATATATTAAGAAAACTTCTCGGCATAACGAAATCTGAAGATACATGGAATTTATGGAGTTATATCTCCAACTTGTTCTTATATTAGGGGACGTGGCCAGGAGACCTAGACCTGCCAGTAATAAATAGTTTACGAAAAGCATCAGGTTAAAAGGCCGTTAAGGTCCAAAATCTTATTCCTTTCATACTGATGATACTAGAATAAATAACGATTATGGGGTAAACAGGGGTAAGTCAACAAGAACAAAGCTTGAATGATCTTAAGAAGGATCCAGCAATTAACAAAACTACTTAGAAAAAGGATAATCAGCAAACAAAGACTCCACAACAACAATTTCCACAACATAAGAGAACGATTTCCTTATAAAAGACTCTATATACTGTCTAAATCTAGATACTATATGGATCTACGTATTTGTTATACCCGTTTCTGGATTTAAAAAAAAGGTCAAACCATTTTAATTACTTCTCGATGAAATATATGAGCCTCTAAATAAATATCATACCAAATGTACCCTATACAATAAAAGTTCCAAAAATGCACCAGAATTAAAAGTTTTTTAATAGACTTGGACCTAGATTTATTTGTGGCCGAAACTGCAATTTAAAACAACTGTTTTGTTCACTCTAAACTTAATAATACCAAGGGCCGTACACTGAAAAAAGAAATACTAATAGATAACCTAAATATAGTATTAACAGGAGAGCCAACATACTGACTGGTAGACCCTGCAGAATTCCAGATAATCTCGATTTTGCTGTAGTGAAAGGAAAAAACGAAAAATACTTTAAACCGAAGTCAAGTTTTGATTTTTACTGTGACCATTCACTGGCTAATATTTTCAATTTTCAATTCAACTGAGTTGCCACCGTGCTTAGAATAATTCTGAAACGATCGTGAACAGAACACGTGACAAACAAAGAGGTTCTGAGAAAGATGAATAGAGAAATGGAAATTTTAAATACAATTAAAACAAGAAAATTAGAATACCTCGGACATACTACACGAGGAGAGAAATATACCTTGCTTTAACTGATTATGCAGGAAAAGATCAAATGAAAGAGAAGTAGAATGTCATGGCTGCGCTACCTGAGAGAGTGGTATGGACGTACATCAAATTACCTTTTCAGAGTAGCCGTCTCAAAAATCCGAATAGCTATGATGATTGCCGAGCTCCGTCGCGGAGATGGCACTTAAAGAAGAAGAAGAAGATATTTTTCAAAACCTGTGTCAACTGGGATGGCTTCTTGTCCAATCATGCTCCTCTTCCACTAAATTGACTTACTATTTTCCTTCATTCATCCTTGTTTGTGGCTCTTTCTTCTCAACTATCGATTCCCCTTATCTGAGATCTTAATGTACATTATCAAACCATCTTTGTCTGGATCTTCTTTTACTTCTTTTCTTGATTAGGCTCCGTTTGAGAATCATCTTTAGCATCGTGTTTATTTACATTCTTATTACGTGCTCCATGCATCTCACTTTCTATGCTTTTATGAAGTGACTGATGCTTGGTTAGTTATACAGTTCTTCTAGCTCCCTAGTTGTCCGTCGTGTTCAACCTTCCACCATGTTTATGAATCCGTATATAACTCTGAGCAATTTTTCTATCCCATCTTTTCAATTACTCTGTATTTGCTTTTTCCATTGCTTCATTACGATTCGTCACTGTGAGTCACATATCTTTAACTTTGTTTTTCTTGATACATATGTACATTTCATCAGTGGTTTTAGGTTTCTCAGGCTTCTGTTTATTTCCCTTTGACAATCTGACTTTTTCCAGCTGCTTATTGCTGCTTATTCTTCTTCTTTAAGTACCGTGCCCAAGTTTTAGGCATGGGTAGCTTAAATGACGATTTGACGATATCGTTCTCAATCTTGCGCGGCATGTAATAATTCATCTGCTGATAAGCCAGTCCATTGACGATGGTTTCAGAGTCATGAGTATTTCTTTCTACCAATTCCTCTTTTAGCGTCGATTTTTCCGTTGATTATCAACTGCATTATACTTTATCTGCCTCCTCTAATTATATGCCCCAGATATTCGAGTTTTCTCTTTTTTAGTACCTTTATTAAGTCACCTTCACCTTGACCTACTCTGTTTAAGACTTCTCTGTTTGAGATGTGTTGAATCCATGATATTCTAAGCATTCTACGATATAAACAATCCGACATAATCTCGAATAACAAACCGATATAATCTCGAAGGCATCTAATTTGTTCATCATGTTAACCTTCATAATCCAGGTTTCACATCTATACAGTAATACAGGATACACATAATATTTTGGAAACTTAATTCTCAGCTGTAAGTTCAGCTGAGAATTGCTCAGAATCGATCTAAGTTTCATAAATGGTGCTCTTGCAATTTCTATACAAGTTTTAATTTCTTCATCCGGATTTAGTTTCTCGTTTATCCAACATCCTAGGTATTTAAAATGGTTAACTTTTGTTATCGGTTAAATATTGACAATTAGTTGTATAGCGCCGAGGTCTTGTTTACTAACCACAAGTAACTTTGTCTTTGTTGTATTTATGCTTAATCCGGTATTAGAGCATTCTCTAGTAATTCGATCTATAAGGAACTGATGATCTTCGATACTTTTAACCATGATCACGGTGTCATCTGCATATCTGATGTTAATAATAGTTTCTCCCCCGATTCGAACTTCACATTGCCCTTCCAAGGCTTCGTTAAAAAAATTATTTCTGAGTAAACGTTAAATAAAGTTGGGGACAACACACAAACCTGTCTAACACCTATTTAAATACTAATTTTGTCTATTTCTTTGCCAGAATAAAAGATTCTTGATTTAAATATAGATGTTGTAAAAATCTTAGATCTTTATCTGCTAACCTCTATCCTTTTTGTCGATATATTTCTGTGTGCTGCTTATTACACAACAATAAAACAAATAACTAAATTGGGACTATTTTAGATATCAAGTAAATAACCAAATCAACAAACACTCCCAGCAAATATGGATAAATAGATCAAAGATACAATAGAACATTAAGCATAGATGCAATAAAACATAGTACATTAAGTAGAATCAAACTCAACATCATAATACCTACAAACCCACATACGAATAAAAAATGTTCCAATACAAATATACGAAAAATAATGGAAAAAAGAAGGCTCAGAAAACAATGGCAAATAACAAGATTACCTCAGAGTAAAACAGACCTCAATAAAGTAAAAAAAGAACTAAAAATAGTGACAATTGCAGAAAATATGCAACTTTTCTGAAATACTTACAAAAACTAGACACAACTCAAAACACTGACTACTCGTTATAGAAGTCTACAAAAATCTTATTAATTAACAACTATACAATCCTACCAGAAAAAACAAAATATGAGAAAATGGCGAAGAATTCATTAGAAAAAACCAAAATATTTGGGACACCTTAAAAAAGTTTTTACGCCAAATATCAAAACATACTAACTACAAATAGAAGAAGAGATTTTTCAGTACTCGAAAAAACTTAATCAAAACTTCCTAAGAAATGATTTACAAGAAATAAAGTAAAAATATTATACAATACAACATTGACCCAAAAAAGGCCCACGATATGACCTTACTACTGGCACAAATTCCCAGACAAAGGCTTCTAATTTCTGACACAGTTATTTAACTATATAATGAGATTAGATTAGTTTTCTACCACAATGAAAATTAACACAGATAACAATGATACTAAAGCCTTGAAAAAAAAACAGAAAATATACGGTTTGACCGTCCTATTAATCTTCTTCTAATAGTTTTTAAAGTTATTAAAAATCTATTCATATACATAAGCCATTCATTCGATAAAATATGGCATAAAAGTCTTTTATGTAAATTAAAACAGACTTTACCAAAACATGATTATATAATTTTAAAGTCCTATATCACCAACAGAAACTTCTAGGTAAACTAAGAGAATTAATATAAAAGCATAAAATAAAATATCGCTGGGGTGCCCTAAGGAAGCATCCTAGGACTAATATTATACCTTATATTCACTGCTCACCTACTAATAGATACAAATATCACCACAGCAACTTTTAAGGATGAAGCGGCAATACTATAATTTAACAAAAATCTCAAAATAGCTTTAGAAATGCTATAAAATAACTAAATACAATACACCAGTGGATGACAAATTGGATAGTCAAATTAAATAAAAGCAAATTACTACACTTAACATTTACCACGCATAGCCAAACATGTCCGACTGCAACCTTAAACGGTACAGGAATCTCAGAAGGTGATGAAGTCAAATATCTAGGTACGTCTTTGGACGGAAGATACTTGAGAAAGCATATATTTAGTAATCGAAAACAACTAAGTCATATGTAGAGGAACATGTATAAGGTTGTTAAGCAGAAAATCAAAAATATTAACTGAAGATATAATATATATCTACAAATCTATCCACAGAATTCAATTTGGGCTAATGGACTAAAATTATGGGAAACCGCTGCACATTCCAATATAAAAATAATACAAAGATTGTAATCCAACATAGTTAAAACAATCTATCTATCTAATTAGCCTTCTTCGGTTCATCTTTGGACATAGGCCTCCCCAATCCTTTTCTATTCTTCTCTGTCTGTCGCTACAGTCATCCATTTAGAGCCCACGTGCTTCTTGATATCATCTGCCCATCTCATTTGGGGCCTTTCTCTGCTTCGTTTATATTCCCACGGTCTCCAACTTATAAGAATTTTGTTCCATCGGTCTTCTTTTTGTCTTATATTGTGTCAGGCAAATCTCCATCTCCATTTCAATTTTGCAACTTCTTGTCTAACATCCCTCACTTTTGTTTTCTTTCTTATCTACTCGTTTCTCTTTTTATCCATTAGTCGTATGTGCAACATTTGTCTTTCCATTGCTCTTTGGGTTTTTATGATTTTGTCCATGTTTGCTTTTGTAAATGGAGATATGGAGATTGCAACCCAATCCAACTAAGAGAGAAGTGTCCTGCTTCCATTTGTACAACAAGATGGCCAACTATCAACCTCAAATCCATTTTGGGGATAGACTCCTTAAATATAATAAACACCCAAAATACTTAGGTCTTACACTTGACAGAACGCTGAACTTTAAAGACCATCTTACTAAGACTGCTGCAAAACTCCGAACTTGTAACAACATTCTGCAAAAGCTCTGCGGCACTACATGGTGCTCCTCAGCACCCACACTTAGATCGACAGCATTAGGACTGGTATACCCCGTAGCGGAATACTGTGCACCAGTATGGATAAACAGTCCACATACTCACCGTGTTGATGTCCAACTAAACCAAGCCATGCGAACTATATCGGGCACAATCAAGGCCACGCGCACTTACTGGTTACCAGCTTTGAGTCATATAGCTCCACCACCTATCCGCCGGGAACATGCCCTTGTCAGAGAATTTACAAAAATCAATACTGATCCTGAGTTCCGCTCCCATGTCGGAACTTCCGCCAGAGACATAAATAGGCTTCGTTCAAGACACCCACCTCTAAAAACAGCAAAAAGGCTAGTAGATCAAAACTTTAATGTAACTGAACGGTGGAGCGAACAAGGGGAGAATAACGCTGCACCAGCTAACTGGAACATGCCATGTATTACAAGCAAACCTGAGGGCTTCAACCAACCGAGACGAATTTGGACCACACTCAATAGAATAAGGACGAACTGTGGCAGATGTTCCGACTTACTTTTTAGATGGGGAAAAATACAATCACCAAATTGCGACTGCGGCGCCTAAAGGCAAACAGTAAAACACATGGTAGAGGAATGCCCGATTAGATCCTATAACGGCAACTCTTCAGATTTCCTGGCTGCTATAAAAGCGGCCAGGATATATAATAAAAAACAATCGAATATATTTATAATCTAGATGTTTGTTTGTAGAATCAAATATTTTGTATTTACTGTTGTTTGTAATTTATATAATTTATAATATATGTATATATATGAACCTGTGATGTAGCCATACACTAAATAAATCAATTTGTAAATGGACATTTACAAAAGTTAAAACAATACTAGAAGTTTAATGATTCATAACCAATGAAGCCATTCATCAATAGGCTGAAGCTGGACTAATATAATACGTCAAAGATAATATCAAAAACTGAGCGAAGAGAAACAACAAAGAAACTTAAAGTGCATCCGAATGTCTTCGCAAACAGTGTAGTGATTAAACTGCATACAGTTCAAAGGTTAAAACGAGGAGTTCCGTTACAGTTAATTGATTGAATACTAATACTCAAGTCAATATAGACATTTAAAATAACAAAAATTCCTGGAGAGCCAAACATTGTTGAAGGATGGAGTTCACCATTACAAATAAAGTTTTAAAAATCTCCATCGATCGTATGTCTGCTACAAAAGTAAGTTTAGGTCAAAGGTCAAAATTTTAGGTCAAAAGTCAAAGTTTTATCAAAAAAAACCTTTAAACAAAGTTGTAGTTCATAAAATTCTCTACAAAAATGGTCTATAATTTTTTTCCCAAGAATTGCCATTCCGAGTCATAATTTTTTTTTTAGTTTTAAATTGTTTATAACTTGCAAACGAACAGTTTACAGAAATTACAAAAAAACTATTTTATTGAGAATTATCCAAAAAATTAAAAAAAAAAATGATGTATGGACCGAAAAATTTATTGTTACAATTAGTTAAAAAAATTGTGTAATACACATTTGTGTAAAAAATTGTAAAAAAGTGCAAAAATTGTGTACTACAACTTTTTGCCTGGGCAACCTTTATGTTGGGGTATCTCATGAAAGTGATTATCCAAAAATATCTCATGGGAATATTTTCCCGACGGAATTCGAGCTTTTCGCCTTGTCTAATAACCAAACACGATATTTCTTGGAAAGCTACCCCGGTTTTGTTCCTAATGATGTTATTATTTACAATCTGCCTCTGCCCATAAAAAGTAGCAGTGCGACGTTTGCTAGCATAATTTCTTTTAACATAAACTTTGATGAATTTGATTTTACTTTATAAAAGTTTATAAGTAAATAAATAATTTTATTTTTTATTTACTTATTTTTTTGTATATCATACTCTCCATTAAACCTGCTTCTACGTTTCAGTTAATCTATTAGGTATGTTAATTTGCAGATTATTACGAAAATTACCCCCCTATAACTATAGTATGAACTATAGTCAAATAACAAAGAAGCAAAGGATAGATATTGGGTTATTTTGAACCAGACAGTAAGTAAATATAAAAATTTTATTCAAAAGATGTTTAGTTAACCTCACTCTATCCTAACCATCCAAATAACTATTTGACCAGCAGTAATATAACGATAATTAAAATGATTACCATCAGTATCAGCAAGATCGTTGTTGAATCTATTGAGATTTGTCAAAATATCAATGTCTCAATGGAAATATCCACAGCAGACGATAACAGCAGCGTAAATTATAAATTATAAAAGTACGGATGTGTCTTTGAATATTAAGGATTTTATGAATAAATCAAATGGTTAATGTAAGAATAGAAAGAGGATTTGAGTGTAGTGAGTTTTTACTCACTATTCAAAAATTGTGTGATGTAGTGAAGATATTTTTTCATTGTAAAAAATAACTTAAATAATTAATAACTAAATTCTAAATAAAATAAGTGATATCTTAAAAAAATATATGACCTAAGTGATTGACAACACAAGGGATAAAAGAAGCATTTGAATATATCATCATTATTCTTGAGTCTACAAGCTGTGATGGATTATATGCTCTTTCTAAATCCACTTTCAGTCTTCTCTATTTTTTACCATATCTGGACCATCTTATCCAGTTTACTCTTACGTTCAAATTTCTAAACTTGATTTCAAATTTGATGGCGTTTCTATGAAATCATTTTATCTAAGGAGGCAAGACAACCTTCTACTCTACTTTACAAACCTTTTTTATTTATGTTTTCCGCTTCCATCAATTTTTAAGGTTCAAAATTACTCTCCAACTCTCAATGAGTTACAAAGTTACCTTTGTTGACTAATGCGTAGATTTTTCGAAGTGTTATGTCTTCAAACATTAGAAGAAACGACCAATCTGTCTTTATTTTTAAGAATGTTTTAGCAGCAAAGACAGTAACTGGTTTAGCTCCTTTGGACAGCAAGTTGCACAATTGTGCACTTCAGCTAGCATAATAGTATCTGTTTCCCAGACCATACCGTTTCTAAAACTCCTATATTACTTTATTGTCTAAGACCATTTGCATTCTTAAGTATGTAAAGCTAAAAACTTCTTCGACTTTAAAATATCCAACAGTAATGTTGTGGGATTTTCTTCCAATTTGATCAGTAGATATTTTCAAGGACTTGATTTTATCCTCGTTTATTAGGTCAACTACCTAACTCTCTTTTTCAATCCTAATCATAATTTCTCTTAGCGATGCAAAGTTTTAAGCAACTAGCTTAATGTCTGCTTACTGTCTTAACCCATTCGCTGCAATGTTCCAAATTTGGAACGATTGTTAGTTTCGCTGCTGGTTACAAGATGTCACTGTTGGTCTTAAATCTGATAAACTATTTTTGTTCGGTAGTGTCAAAACAACACGTTCATACTGAATTTACTCACTGGTTTCGTATAAGTGGCATTTGTTTTGTGATTCATATCAAAATTTCAAGGAAGGTGCAGTTGTATAACTTCTAGTTCGATTATATCTATTTTCTGTTGTGAAATATTACGATCGGGGTAAGTTTAAGCAATATTATATGCCTATACAATGTATTTGTATCGTTTAAATACTTAACCTCAAATTGAATATACCGAGTAACCTCTAGTTTTTGCATGTTTCAAAAATGGAACTTGGCGGTATGTGTTGCTAATTGAGGTTTTTATTTTTAGTTTGGTATTATGGATGTGAAAACATTTTATGGAAAGAAAACGAGTTGTTCAGCTGATACTCTGAACAATCTAATCGATGATATAAATAAGAAGCAGAAGGAGTTTGATTCTGCAAACATATACATTTATCCTTCAGCAGAAGATTCTGATGGAGATTCTGAATCATCGGATGATGTGAATTTCAATGATTTTTCTGATAAGTTTTCATCAAAGATACTGAACGCCCCAGCTGAGGCAACTCCTATTTCACAATATGAGACACAAGACTCTGAAGATATGTTTTCGACGAGCGATGATGAACTTCCAATAAATGTGGGTCAATCTAATTAAAGAGCGAATAAATCCAATAGACAAAACGACTGGAAAAGAGGTGACTTGTTCCTAGATAATCATCAAGAAAATATCTCACTTTCAAATCGAAATAATGTTCACTGTGAAAGTGCAGTCGATTTCTTGACACTTTTTTGGTGTGAAAATTTTTTTGGATACATAAAAGACGAGACTATAAAGTATGCCCGACACAAAAATGCAAACACATCATTTGAGGTTACGATTGAAGAACTCAAAGTATTCTTTGCAATCCTACTGATTTCTGGTTATTCCCAAAGGCTTCGGAAAGATATGTACTGGAGTTTGGATTTGGATCTCAGAAACGAAGCAATCGCCAACGCAATGCCGAGAAATTGGTTTAGAGAAATTTTGCAAAATTTACATTTTGCAAAATGTAATACAAAACACTAAGCTACAAAAAAATGATAAGTTTGCTAAAATAAGACCACTTATAGAAAATTTAAACAGTTCATTTATAAAATATGTGCTGGTAAGGGAAAGGAACCTTACTAGGAGAGAGTAACTTGGGGCTAGGTGGATCTGTAGTTACAACTTTTGCCGAGAGGGTGAAGCATAATTTTCCAGATCAAAAATTTTACTTTTTTATTGACAACTTTTTTACCGAACTTCCACTGATAAAGGCCATGAGTGAATTTTGATACGGTTGCACGGGCACTATTAGACATAATCGAATTGGGAAATGCGCGTTGAATAAAAACGTAATGAAAAAATCAGTTAGAGGATCCGCTGATTCATACACAAGTTCTGATGAAGATATAATAATTATCAAGTGGAAGGATAATGCCATCGTTCACGTGGCTTCAAATTGTTATGGCGTTCAACCTACAAAATCGGTACGTTATTCTGCAGCAGAAAAAAAAATATAATGGTAGACATTCCCTATGCAATTCAGCAGTATAATACTCATATGGGAGGTATTGATTTAATGGATAGAAATATCGCTAACTATAGACCAAAACTGCGTAACAATAAATGGTGGTGGCAAATTTTTGTTCACCTTTTGTCTGATTCAATCTCTAACGCATGGATTTTATATAGAATTCAACACCACAATAACATTCAATCTTACTCTGATGAATTCGTTGAAAGTATGCGTCAATTGGATTTATTAGGGTTTACAAGAAGCATTGTGGCAACATATCTACTACTCAACCCTCGACAACCAAAACCTGATAAGACAAAATTAGGAACAATATTTCGAAGAATTTCAGAATCTCTGTCACAAAATTATCGGTTCTGCATTACCTAATTTCTTTAAAACAAAACAGATGTAAAATTTGTAAAACAAACATAACTTTTGGATGCGGTATTTGTAAAATTAATGTACATCCTATTAATTGTGTCAAATCTTTTCATGAAAAAAATTTACAGATCCTCTCAAAATATTATCATTTTTTCATCAATAAATATTGACGTTGTTCATTTTTTATTACCTATTTATGGCCATGTTCCAAAATGGAACAAAAATTTTTTTAGACACAGGGCTATTGTGAAAAGATTAAGAATGTTTTAAATATTTTTCTAGTTCAGAACATAATATTGACCTTCTGAAGCTATTTTCTTGTGGCATTGTAAATTAATTACTATTAAACTGGGAATAAGCCACAATTAAAGATAAAAATACGTTTATTGACGTTTCAATTTCCACTTCGGAAATCGTTCTCAAAATACAAACAGTAAATTTACTGTTTGTATTTTGAAATTGAAACGTCAATAAACGTATTTTTATCTTTAATTGTGGCTTATTTCCAGTTTAATAGTAATTAATAAAATTGACCTGTAGAAGCTATAAAATTAAAAAAAAAGAAGTTTGGTAGTGAATGGGTTAATGGTCTCCTAACATTTTCCCATACATACATACATACAGGCGCGGATACAGAGAAGTATTTCAATATTGATACTTTCATAGATTCCGAGTTATCTTCTAGTAAATCATTATTTTGGCAAATAATTATTAAAAATTGAGGACGAGAATTTCAATATCAAGCATTAAAAGTCTAAGAGTTAATTAGCTAGTTAACACAAAAACACAGCACATAAGAAAAATTCAGATACGAATTTCAAGGACATAATATAGAAAAGGCGAAAAGCTCGGAATCGTTCGGAAAAATATTCCCATGAGATTTGTTCGCATAATCACTCTCATGAGATACCTCAAAACGTTCAAAATAAGGTTCAATATGTCGCCCAAGCGAAAAATAGTTCAAATTTTTTTAATCAATTACTTTTGGTTAAACAAATTGTAACAATATTTTTTTTCCGTCCAGACAAATATTTTTTAGATTTTTTTGGTCATTGTTAACAAAAAAGGTCAATTGTAACATTTTTCTAAAGTTGATCGCAAAATGACGATTTGAAACCATTAAGTACCTACTTAAATTCAAGTCTTCTTGTCTGTTAAAACATGCGTATGAGAATTACCATCAGCAAAAATTAGCCATAGATCTTGTTTCTCTCTCTAATACACATCACAGTCCGAGCGCCCGTCCTGTTACAAGCGCTTTATTTACGATTAAACAACAATGTTTTAAATTGACATAAGCCTAAGATACTTATGGGAAAACACGAGAAGAATGTTTGATTTTGAATTTAGCGCCTTCGTGAATTTATGCATGTAGCCCAGGCTGTGAGGGAAAATGTACTCTCTAATTCAGGAATTTATGTAATAAAACCTAGGTTATAAAGGACAACCTCAGGAGCAATCCCCCATTTCATTCAACAAAAAATTTTTGGTTATTGTTTATTTATGAGCGTCTATAGGTGCAAAATACGTATTTTTAGAGTTTTTTTTTAAATTTGTGCCTAAAGTTAGTGTTGTAATGGGTAACTTCTGTATATATTATGAATTATAACCTTGAGCCAGTTTACGTTCAATTTAATTTATTTGTTACCGTAAAAATGGTGAATAAAGGTCAAAATTAAAATGACATGACATTCAAGCATCGAGCAAAAAGACAAAAGAGGGGACCTAATCGTTATGAAAAGGAGACCAAAAAAGTGGCATCTGATGGCGGACATATCCGGAAATGCGAATGCGCCAAATTTAAATTTTCCGACACTTATTAACAGTACCTATAAAAAATATTTTTCAGAATGTGTCTAAGACGAGAAACTTTAAATAAATATTAACGATAACAGAGTCTAAAATGTGACACAATTGTTAAAAAATTTCAATAGAAATAAGTTTTCATGTGACAGTTGTGACAAACAATAACATAACCCAACTAAATTTGATTTCTTAAACAAGGAACGACTCTCTTTCCTTGTTTAATTTGGCCTCTCAAGATGGCACTTTATGTCTAACAATATTTTTGCCCCCACTGACTTTACATTCCCTCTTTTGTCTTTTTGCTCGATGCATTCAAGCCTATAAAATTACGAATCGAATGAGCCGTAGTAGGCCTATATCAGGGGTCACCAAATGGCGACCAAATGAACCACGGTCCGCATCCGGACCGTGAGCTTGTTTTTTGCGGACCGCCATTAAATTCAAAATCTTCACAGTAAAACTAAAACCGTCACAAAGATGGTAAATTTTATAGGTGCAAAATCACCTTTGAGGGATAGTCAATTCAAATCATTCCTACACTATTGCTAATTCCTAGCTGCAAATGACCTTTTGGGCTTTCTCTTGGACACAGAAAACGTTGCAACTATCGCATTATTGGTTAATATTTTCAGACATCTGATCTTCTTGAATTTAAAACTACAATGCAAGGGAAAACTTGTTTATAAACTTCTATTGGATATTTGAAATTTTTCTAAAACGATTGAACTTTTTCTCAGGTTATTAAGGGAAAACTTTTGCATTTTCCTCTAATTAAATCCGTCTGTGATAATAATACAGATATTGATGTCACCCAGTTAACACGTTTAATTAATGGACTTGATTTGGAAATTAAAAACAATTTGTTGATTTCCATAAAATTGAAAATGTTTTGCAACTAAAGGGCCACGGTAAGAACGATCAGACTCCATTTTTGGTCGGAATTTAGATATTGACGTCATATTTTAGCTTTTCTTGGAAAGAACCCAAGCATGGTTTCATTTGTACAATAACGATCACCGTATTGAAGATAATAAAGGGGAAAGATATAAGCCAACGGAGAAGAACGATCAGGTTCCTCCGCTGACGGCTAATAACGATCAAATTTCGACGACCTTGTAACTAAACGTAGATTATCGTTTGCATCTATAGCATCTTAGCGTCAGTTTTATTCTGTAATCGCTAAGCGAGCTGCTGCTGTTTTGCAATTTTCATTAGTTTGTTTTTGAGAAAATTTATAATGTCAAGTGATCTTAGTGATAGTGATATATCTAATGGAAATAATCAGACTGGAAATGTCAAAAAGCGAAGAAAAACCGGCAAAATGAGTGATGTAATGAAAAAATTACGCATTAACACTCACGATGTCGGGGAAGACTGTAAGTGCATTCGTTACAACTGTTTTCAAGTCATCCCTTTGAATGAAAGACAACGATTAATTTCTCATTTTAATGAGTTAGGGGACTACAGTTTTCAAAACAAATATTTAACGGTCTTGTTACGGTTATACCTGTTGGTAGACGGAGAGGCCAAAACCCTAAAGCTGAAGCAAGTTTTAATCAATCCTTTTATAGCTATAGAGTTCGGGTAA
Organism: Diabrotica balteata; assembly: GCA_918026665.1. NCBI lineage: Eukaryota > Metazoa > Arthropoda > Insecta > Coleoptera > Chrysomelidae > Diabrotica > Diabrotica balteata. Next base: position 137,879,591 of record OU898280.1, read on the forward strand.
ATGCCAGTGAGCTCGTTACAAGATACTGTTTTTTGCTATAAAGTATTTTTGTCTTTACTCATTTGTCCCGTCCTTATGTGCCAAAATGTCCTACGGCGACTAGGTCTATTAGGATTTTAAAAATAAAAAAAAACCAGCCACGGTTTGTGTTATACAAAGACCATCATTTTGGCCTATATCTTACAGCTGTGTTGGTTCCCTCAAAAAATCAGGCACGTAAGAGAAAATTAAAACCTGTTCCACTAAAGAAGCTATACAATGAACTTCTGCCTATTAAGACTGCTAAGTGGCATGATTTATTTATTGCACCTAACCTAATTCCTGACAAACCATGAAGCGCATTCCTTTTACCAAGGACTAGTTTCCGATGGCGTTACGAATAAAGGTAGTGATGTGGAATTTACCAAATATCCACCAATCGACATTTAACGCGCAAAATAGATCAGAGTCCAGCTCCTTAATTAAAAATTTGAAGATTCCAAATACATATATAATTAGCAAACTATTTTTTTTTCATTTTTGTATTAGAAAGTCTTACAGTAATAAACTGATAACTAAATATTTTGTATTTAATTTTTCTGAACCAAAATAAACGACTTAAAACTTTAAAATTTGATTTGTACAAAATGAACAAAATGTGAGTCTGATCGTTCTTTCCCGTGGCCCTTCGTTAAGCAACAGTTTTTCTCTCAAGCCTAATGGTGTATGGGCCAGCGAAGCAAAAGACGTTTTTAAGAGTAACAAAGCTGCCCTTCAGATGGAAATGATCGAGTATCAGGAAGATTCCGTTAAAATGTACAGAACTACAGTTGTAAAGTAAACAAACGCTATTTTAAAGTGAGCTTATACTAACATTTAAATGTTTAAATATATTTAGATATGTTCCATAAAATTGTTTGAACAATATAGTTGCAGGAAGGAAACAACCAGAAACAGTAGCATTAGATGATTAAATTAAGTTCTAAGATACAAATGGAGACACAAAATTAACCTCCCCAGGATGATTTCTTGAGGAGGGTTTACAACTACTGGAGGGTTTCTGGGTAATCCCCCTCCCCCGGTTTCGCCATTGCCTGATTTAGTGCTGAATATCTGGACCGCGGAAGTGCTGTAGGTTTTTGAAGCGGACCCTTAGGAAATATAATTGCTGACCCCTGGCCTATATCACTTAACACGTTGCTGAGATACGTTAATTAATTTATTCCACGTTCTTCAACTTTGAGTACTTATAGGATTGCCAAAACAAATGGTAAAGGGCTAATTCTAATTTCATTCTCTTTCTAAAGCCGTAAATTTTCATAATCCACTGGAAAATAATGAAAAAAATTAACCAGTTAAAAACATTTATAAAGTTGTAAAATTGCAGTTAGAAACATTTAGAGCAGATTTCTAATTTGCAGATTATTGTAGCTGGCTACAGTCTAAAAAAGAGTTTTTTTACGACCAATAAGAGCCGAGTTAGTATACTTTTTTTTTTTTTAATCACGGAGGCTTTATTAATAACAATTAAGAAACGAATCTGGCGTCATTTACTACTTAAAAACATTTGTTTTCAAGTATTTGTATTCTCTCTAAATTAAAATTATTATTTATTGTTAAAAATGACGAGTAAAGTTTACTTTACTACTTTTTTCAATGTAGCACCGAAACCGCTTGTGGCAAACATTGCGGATGCCGTAAGCACCGCCTAAAATGTACGAGAATGAGCGAAAATTGTAATGAGAAAGTTGCGAAAATTGTGATACTGCTGAGTATGAACTAGATGACGCAGAAAAAGAATGTGAGAGTGAGATGGATGTTTTGGATGAATTGTTATATGATATAGTTGTAAAGACATGTCGTGGAATGCAAATTTTAGATTTCCCATGTCCCTTTTAACATCTTTTATCAACGTCTGTTTGCCTTGCAATTTTTAGAAGGCTCAAATTATAAGCAGAAATCTGAATTGTGTTTCGAAACTATTTTACGAATTTTATTATTAGATGTCGCTATTGCGTCCGTATTGAAGCCATTTTAGTGTTGCTTCTTAAAATACAGAAAATATTGATTTTTCACGTTGAAAACACCTATGAATAACTGTTCTGATGAGACCTATCGAAATACGTATCAACAGATACATAGGCGCTTTTTGCGTGAAATAAAAATTCGCTAAGGATTTCTGCTTAGTTGTAAAAACATGTCGTGGAATGAAAATTTTAGATTCCCCATGTGCCTTTTAACATCTTTTATCAACGTCTGTTTGCCTTGCAATTTTTAGAAGGCTCAGATTATAAGCAGAAATCTGAATTGTGTTTCGAAACTATTTTACGGATTTTGTTATATGATTCTGAGGAAATTGTACAACCTACTAAAAAAATAAAAATAAATAAAAACTAAGCATATTTCTGATTTTATAAATATTAAATCTCATTTTAAAACCATATAAATAAATTACAATTATTTGACTATTTATATCTTTGTTTTACTAATTTATTCCTTTTATCAAACTAATTTGCAAATTAAGATATACGTATATATGACGTTTATTTTAATTTATGAAACCGGTTATTTAATTTATCATGAAATTGTACTAAAAATCTAGTTTGACCAAAAGTTTTTAAAATCAATTTTTTTAAGTTTTTTTTTTGAAAAATAGTTTGTTTTTAAATCGAAATTTTAATCATTTGAACTTTATTTAACATAATTTTTCACTGATAGAAGATTACACAGCGAGGCAGAGTAAGTATTTAAAGAAAAAAGATAAATACTGAAATAATAGTAGTGTATATTTTAAAATATTAAATTTTTTTAGAAATGGTAATGTTTCATGGGGATGTTCTTAATAATTATTTGGTAGTAGATTACGTTTAATAGTATTGTAAAATCAAAAGAATTGAAAAAAAAAATGATTAAAAAAATTTTTAGGGGGGTTGAAGGTAGTTTTTTAAGGGTCAAAGTATTCCAAGTGTTATTATTTCGACGTGCTTCCCAAATTAAATTAAAAAAAAAAACTCATCAAAATCGGTTCAGTTTTCACCAAGATATTGCAAATTTTTCCCATTCATTTTTTTTATTGTTGCGCAAAGTCATCCCCACCACTACCTCTGTGGCATCGCTTGAAAAAAGGTAAACTTTATTCGTCATTTTTAACAATAAATAATAATTTAAATTTAAGGAGAATACAATTACATAAAAATATAGGTTTTTAAGTAGTAAATGGAAATAGACAGGGCGACACCATCTCCTCTCAACTATTCACTGCAGCTCTATAATATGCCTTTAAAAAACTAGATTGGGCTAAAAGGGGAATAAATATTGATGGTGAATACTTAAGCCACTTGCGTTTTGCAGATGATATTGTCATTATAGCCGAGAGTTTAAATGAAGCTCACAAAATGATGGAAGAACTAAAGCAGGCAATAGAACAAATAGGCCTAAACATAAACTTTGAAAAAACAAAATACATGACCAATTTAGTTCCAAGTGATGTTATGAGGGTAGATGGGAACGAAGTACATCAGGTCTTTAGCTATATCTATTTAGGGCATGAAATAAGAATAGAAAAAGACAATCAAACTTGTGAGATCCAGCGTCGCATAGGCTTGGGATGGGCAGCATTTGGCAAGATGCGAGATATTCTAAAAGGAACGCTACCGATTTGCTTGAAGAAAAAGGTTTACAACCAATGCATACTGCCAGTAATAACATATGGTTCCGAAACAATAACTTTAACCAAACATTCTGCAAATAAATTGAGAGTAACCTAAAAAAAATGGAAAGAGCAATGTTGGGAATAACTAGAAGAGATATGGTACCAAATAGGATAGTGAGAGAGAGAACTAAAGTGACAGATGTCATAGAAAAAATTGCACAAGCCAAATGGAGATGGGCTGGACATATAGCACGTTTAAACGATAATAGGTGGACCAAAAGACTCATAGAATGGAGACCTAGAGAAGACAAAAGACACCGAGGCAGACCACCAAAAAGATGGATGGACGACTTGAGAAAAACAGTCGGAAATTGGATACAGAAGGCGCAAGATAGAGAACAGTGGAAGAACATGGAGGAGACCTATATCCAACAGTGGATGCAAGAGGTTGAGGAAAGATGATGATGATGATGAAGTAGTGAATGATGCGAGATTCGTTTCTTAATTGTTATTAATAGAGCCTCTGCGATTTTAAAAAAAAATTATGCTATATCGGCTTTTAGTGGTCGCAGAAAACTCTTTTTTTTTAATCTTCGTCTCCAAGCCAGCTACAATAATCTGCAAATTAGATATTTGTAGGGTACATAGGGGGGCAGCAGCTGTTAATGATTATAACTGCAATTTTACAACTTCATAAATAATTGTTTTTAACGGGTTAAAAATTTTGTGGTGAAATATTAAAATTTACGGCTTTAGGACGAGAATACAACAAGAATTAGCCCTCTACCATTTTTTTTGGCAATCCTATGAGCATTCGAAGTTGAAGGTCGTGGGATAAACTAATTAACGTATCTCAGCAACAAATTAAGCGATCTAGGCCTACTGTGGCTCATTCGATTCGTAATTTTATAGGCTTGAATGTCATACATTCGAAATTTTGCAATAAATATTACGTTTTTTAATTTTGACCTTTATTCATAAAAAGGGAGATAAGAAGAAATGCGAGAACTACAGAGGCATCAGTGTAATAACATGTATGGAGGGGTTAAAAAAATGTATCTCAAATAAAATCGCAGAAGATAGGTGGGTTTCACGGCAGGAAGATCTTGCATAGACCATATATATATATATATATATATATATCTTATATATATATATATATATATATATATTATATATACACTCTAACAATTAATTAAAAAAAAACTCCGACACTGTTAAAGATATTCCTCGAACAAATATTAAAACATGGAAAAGGAAATGTGAAGGGATGGGAATTCCAATCCGGAACAACTTCTTGTACACATTAAGCTTTGCAGATGACCAAGTGGTAAGGGCTCAAGATGAAGAAGATCTGTGCTATATACTCCGAAAAGTAGAAAAGGAATACACAAAAAATGGACTGGAAATAAACCTAGAAAAGACTTAATATTTAACAACAGAGCAAGAACCAGTGAGAAACTTGGAAATGGACGATGATAGGGAAATTAACGGCACTGAAAAATTCAAATATTTAGCATTCATACTCTCAAAAAATGGAACTACAAGAGATAACCAGCAGATTAGCACAGACAAGAACATGTATTAACTAAATGAACGGGGTACTGTGGGATAGACAGATCACCAGAAATACAAAGAAGAGAATTTATAACACCTGGTACGCAGTATAATGACCTATGGAGCAGAAAATTGGGTAATAAATAAACAAAACAGGTTCAAAATCACATCAACTGAAATGGAGTTCATGAGAAGAAGCTGCAGAGTGACAAAAATAGATCGCATAAGGCTAAGGCTTTGAATACAGGTTTCATATGGGATTTAATTGAATACAATTTTGACATAATTGTAAACTCTATTACAAAACTAGAGAATCAAAAATTATCTTTAAATGATAGTATTTGCATTGGTGATTCTATCAAAGACTTTGGGACTGGGAGACTTTAACAGTCACAGTTTACTCTGGGGCTATGCAGATTCGGACGCAAATGGAGACGCAGTAGAAGCATGGGCCGAAACGAGTGGCCTCACGTTAATCCATGATCCTAAACTTCCACCATCTTTTTATAGCAAAGTTTGGAAAAGAGGATATAACCCGGATATCTGTTTTTCAAGCAACAACCTCGAAGACCGATGTACCAAAGTAGTATATGGCCCCATACCAAAAACTCAGCATAGACCAATTGGTATAAATATCTTCCCAATTGTCAGACCACAAGCTATTCCATTCAGAAGGAAATTTAACTTCAAAAAGGCAAACTGGCAAAAGTATACAGACATGCTAGATTTTGAATTACTACGTCTTGAACCAAAAGTAGAGAACTACGAAAAATTCGTAGAGGTACTCAAAAATGTGTCTAGAAAAACTATTCCTAGAGGATGTAGACAACAATACGTTCCCGGGATGTCCAGCGAGTCCAAAGAACTAATGAGAACATACGAAACCCTCTATTCCACTGACCCTTTTAGCCAAGAAACAGTTGACTGCGGAGCAGTACTACTCCAACAGCTAAGTCAAGCTAGACAGGAAAAGTGGATTGAGACTCTGGAAAAAATGGACATGACACATAGTAGCAAAATAGCATGGAACCTTGTAAAAAACCTCAGCGGTGATCCAAAAGAACATAAACCACCTTGCAAGGTTACAGCAAACCAAGTCGCTACTCAACTCCTTACGAATGGAAGAACTACTAACCGATATAAGGACCCAAACACTAGGAGAAGATTGGATTCGGAGACAAACCACCTAGGAACTCCTTTTACACTAAAAGAACTCCACGACGGTCTGAACAGGTTAAAAAACGGGAAAGCTGCAGGTGTGGATGATATATGCAGTGAACAAATAAAGCATTTAGGCCAAGGAGCAAAAAACTGGATCTTGCAATTTTATAACACGTGCTGCAAAACCTGCAAAATTCCAAAATCATGGAGGAAATCTAAAGTAATAGCCTTGTTAAAACCAGGAAAGGATCCAGAAGACCCCAGTAGCTACAGACCTATTTCGCTATTGTGTCACTTTTTTAAACTATACGAGAGACTCATACTCGCCAGAATAGAAAAAAATGTCGACAAGCACCTCATCCCACAACAAGGAGGATTCAGACCTGGCAAATCTTGCACCGGTCAAGTCCTCGCATTAACAGAACACATTGAAGAGGGCTTTGAAGAAAAACTTATAACAGGGGCTGCTTTTGTAGATCTGACAGCAGCCTATGACACAGTAAGGCACAAAACATTGCTCCGCAAATTATACGATACTCTCAATGACCACCATCTGGGAAAGGTCGTATATTCCTTACTGCAAAATAGACGTTTTTTCGTTATGCTGGAGGGTAAAGTAAGTAGGTGGAGAGTTCAAAAAAACGGCCTCCCACAGGGAAGTGTTTTAGCACCAATGCTCTTCAATATATACACAAACGACCAACCTACTCCGACCGAAACCAAGCACTTCCTCTATGCTGACGATCTTGCAATATGTGCTCAAGGAAATAGTTTTGAAGAAGTGGAGGAGAAACTCGAAACTGCCTTAAAAACAATGACAGCGTACTACCTGCAGAATTCTCTGAGACCCAATCCCTCTAAAACCCAAGTCTGCGCTTTCCACCTTCGCACAAAGGAAGCCAAGCGAAAACTCCAAATTGTGTGGAATGGTAATACATTAGAACACACAAACCAACCTATATATCTTGGAGTAACTCTGGACCGGTCCCTCACCTACAGACAACATTGCATAAAAACAAGAGGGAAAGTAACAACTAGGAACAGCATACTCAGAAAGCTAACGGGAAGTAAATGGGGCGCACGTCCTGGCGTTTTAAGAACAACGGCACAGGCACTGTGTTTCTCAACTGCTGAATATGCATGCCCCGTTTGGAGCAGATCTGCCCACACCAAACAAGTTGATACTGCGCTAAATGAGACATGCAGGATAGTAACGGGGTGCATGAAACCAACGCCACTTTCAAATCTATATAGAGCAGCGGGTTTTGCAGAACCCTCAACACGCAGAGGCGCTGCAGAACACATAGAGAAAATTAAACAGATCGCGGACGATCGGCATGCCCTATACAAAGCTCGAACACCACGAAAGCGACTAAAATCTAGGAAAAGCTTCCTTGGAACAGTGAAGGATGAACCGCCTGAGTATTTTCCACTTCCCCAGGTTCAATGGACCGGCCAGACCCTAGACTTTAAAACGTGGAAAACCTTGAATAGGATAAGAACGGGGGTTGCTACAGTAAAATCAAACATGGCAAAATGGGGAAAAATAAACCAAGATGATGTGAACTGTGACTGTGGAGAAACACAGAATATGGAACATCTTCTTACATGCAGAAACTGTCCTCATCGATGTACCCTTGAAGATTTGTGGCTCGCCAACAAAGATGGAACCGACGTAGCCCGATACTGGGCAGAAATTTTATGAATGACATGTCCGGACACGATAAAGTAAAGTAAGTCTGTCAAAGAAAGAATAGTAAACCTTTCAGGGACAATTGGAAAAAAAATTAACGATAAATTTACTGAAGTTTTAAAACCGGGATGAAGACTTTTCTTTATTGCGATCAATAAATAACATAATCAATGAAAGTTTTAACGAAGTTATTAATATGGATCCCTCGCTAGTATCAAATTTTAGATTTGCGGCAATTACATCCTGTGATGTTGAATAATTGTTTTCCTCATATAAACATATAATAACTGATAGAAGGCATAACATTACTCTTAAAAATATTGAACATTTTATGATTATATAATGTAACAGCAAGAACGAGAACATTTTCTTGTGAATTTTCATTTATATTTTTTTATTAAATGTACTAATAAATAAACACTCTCTAAGTTATACTATAATTTTATTTCTCACCAAATGTCAAGCCCTAAAAATTAAAAAATATATTTTTTTTAAAGTGCATTATGGAGTGCATATAACAAAGGAAGGCCCGTCAGATGAAGTACAAATGGAGGTAGTGTCAGACACGGAGACTCCTGTCAACAACATTATTTAACATTGCATAGAGGGCGCAATAAGAGCAGCCAAAATTATGGGAACGATTATCGAATCTTCAGCCCAACTGATTGCGTATGCAGACGATATTGCACTGGTTACTAGAGATTTAAAAACCATGCAGAAACATAATATTAATACTTAGATAAAGAAGCAAAGAAGAGAGGGCTAGTAATAAACCAAAGCAAAACGAAATACCTCAAGTTGTTCAAGAGAGAGAATACGAACATAGAGGAAAGAAATTAAGCTTGGTGCATATACATTTGAAAGGAGTACACCGTTTCAAATACCTGGGAGTGATGGTAAATGACAGAAATGATAGATGAAAATAAATGAAACGCATCCTACTGGGTAATAAAACCTACTGGAACTACCAAACATTTTTGAAAGAAAAACACATTAGTAAGAAAACCAAATTAAAAATTTACAAGACTGCAATCAGGCCAGTGATACACCTATGGTGCAGAGACGATGTGCCTAACACAAAAAGATGAAATGAGGTTAGAAATCTTAGAGAGAAAGATAATTCGACGAATAATGGGGCCGGTGAAGATAAGTGTAGGCGAATTTAGAAGATTAACCAATGAAGAAATTAAAGAAGTCATCGAGGGTGAAGAAGACATAATCAAGTTCGTTAAAGACGCAAAGGCTCAGGTGGTGGGGCACACAGAAAGAGCTAACCCACCTCTACGCTAAAGCGAATAACTGGATGGAGACCAACAACAAAGAGACCAAAGGGAGACCCAAAACAAGATGGCGAGGTCAAGTCTTAGGAGACATAAAGAAGCTGAGAATCTACAATTGGAAGGATCGTAAGGATCGGAAAGAATGGAGGAAAATTGTATACAGGGCCAGTCAGTCACACACGCTGCTATAATAATAAAAAAAAACAACAGCGAAAACTGATTCTCCGCAATAAATGAATCAGAGAGCCCAAAAGGGCGGCAAAACACTCCGCCAGTAGTGAATAAGCCATGATGATGAAAGTGCATATATAAATACATATTGCATATACTACAGGCATATTTGGTTACTTTTAAGTGCATGTTGCATGCATATTTTAACCATTTTTTAGAGTATATAATCCAGTCTCTATTAATTACCTGTCTAATCAATACATATTCTAAGATCAGGGAAATATAAGTCATTATTTGTTCTCGTAATTCGTTTTTATGACATAAACTATTTATTTAAAACAAATAATTCCACAGGTTACTATAAACATGTGGCTTGAATATTATAATAATCGTGTATTAAAAAAGCTATAAACTACCTCTTTATTTAAGAGCTTTTACCACTTTATTATGCAACTAGAAATATTTTTCCGCCCCTAAAAATAGAGGAATAAATTGTATCTCCTGAACCGAGAACTCAACAATCAGGGCATGAACAAGCCGTAGCCCGTCCCTCAAATAAACCTCGTAACACATCTCCTGTTTCACTTCTCTTCATCCCTCTCAATCCCATGGAAGCAGTTTCAACTGTCCTTATTCCGTCCTTCAGCGTTGAGGAGAGTATTTTAGTTTCAGGGGGAGGCTGGAAACTAAACTCGAAAGTTCGATTTAGACGGCATGCACTATGCACGTGGCTTATATCTAATCCGAAAATATGCGGAGATATGTCTCTATGTATATTAAATTTTCCCGAGAAGCTCTTTATTAGATTCGTCTAAATTTTATTCCTAAACATGACTGCAAAAATGAGGAATACAAGACGTACATTAAAAAAAAAGTTATGCTTTTAGTTTTATCTACAAAAAATATTATAAAAAATACCAGATTAGGTTTTCGTATAAGAAATTTACCCACATTCTAAAACAATTAAAAAAAATAGGTACTTAACAATAAAAAAAAATAATTTACTTACTTTCCGGGTACCGGATTTCTCATTACATTTTGACCCCCACTTATTTTCCTTAATTTCAGAAATACAAAAAAAAGTTTCAATAAAAGTTGTATTATTTTATCTGTACCATCCAACAATGCAGCAACAGACCAAATTTTGTATATTGTGTATTTTTCAATATTTCAAATGGGACACACTGTATTTTTTTATAGTGTTGAGTAGCCCTACACTTTCTGGTTACCAATATATAACATTGTGTAGCATAAGTTTTGTTCTATAATGGCATATGGTACTACAAAAGGGTAACACTAGGTGGCTATACAACTAACATTTCAAAATGAAACAATTAATAATTTATTATAAACTGTCAGTCCTCATACCAAAATGGGTTATAGTGCAGATAAAAAAGTAGATATATTCTGAAGTTATGTAATAAATAATAAAAACAAGTAAGTGGGGTAAGCAGAGAATATTGGCTGATTTATCCAGATCGACGGACTCCTTCTAGATGCTTCTTCTGCCTATATTGGTGACTTATCCCTTGCTATTTTAATGACATGGGTCTCCTCCATTCTGCTTATGTGGTTATGGTAACTAATGTCTTCAATTCTCTTTCGATCTCTCAGCGTAATTCTTCTCAGTAGATACTCTCATTTCTGCCGTCTCCAGTAGCTTTTGCGTTGTGGCTGTCTCGGCTTATTTCTGAGGCATATATTATTATTGGTCTTATACTGGCTTTATAAATTCTTGACTTAATCTCAATGTTAATGTGTCTGTTTGGCCATATACTGATACTAAGGCAACCTGTCAGTATATTTGCTTTTTGTACTTGATCTCTCACTTCTTTGTCCAGGTCTCCGTAGCTTGACAGTGTAATTCCCAGGTATTCTATTTCCATGATTTGTTCAATGCTGATGCCATCAATTTCTATTTTACATCGGGCTGGTTCTTTGCTGACTACTATTTTTTAAGTTTTCTGAGATGAAATTGTCATATTAAATTCTTTTGCTCTTTTGTTAAATCTGCGGACCAGTCTTTGCGGACTACCTTCATCTTGGGATATCAATATTACGTTGGTTTTGTTATTTTCCATCTATTCTGACTTACATTTTGTAGTTTTGGTACATGTTTTCGATAGTTTTTGGAATATTTAGGGGAACTTCTGTATTATACACAGGATGGATTATATCTTTGAGTCTTACACTGTCAAACACTTTCTTTAGGTCAATCAGGCACAGAAATGATGGTCGTAGAAAAATTACACGGTCCCAAAAATTGATTGGATCATTTAAAACGTAATTTAAAGCAAATTATTTGAGTCTACTTTGTTTATGTTCTTCTGTTTATGTAAATCTGTTCTCTAATTCTCCTTAATGCTGGAGATATAGAAGCATTAAAGTTTGCATTAATTTTTGCTTGCCTTGCCGTATGGAAGGGATACGCTCTTAAATAATTAGTTATTGTTTCATCTTGTTGGGCTGTAGTAATAACTGGTCTCCCACTCCCTTTCCTTCTACCCAAAGTCTGCTCGTTTTTCCATCTTTTTTTTTATGTTGTGGATTGTGGTTTTGCTTCTATTTAACTCTTGAGCCAGTTGTCGAATAGACTAATCATCTTCTATTTCTGAAATTATTCTCGTTTTATTAAACTGACTTAACTGGCATGGCATCTTTAAAAATTCACTTTGACAAACTTGTCAAATCTGACTGATGGCAAGCAATATTTGTTTTGTTTAATTTTTATGTTTTATTGTTCGGATATGTTCGGGAAGTTTTCACGCACTGATAACATCTGTAGATACTAAAGCAACATTTTTCAGTTATAAGAGGATTTTTTACAGTTATAAGAGGATAATTTAATACTGTCACGTTTTGAAAAGCGTTTTTTACCCGGATATTTTATAGTTTATAATCTACGTAGGATAAAGTATAATGTTAGTTTTTCACATTTATCGTTCATGTAATAAACAATAAATTAATTTAGGTAGTTCGCCTGTTACTAAACTTATTGACATAACATACAGTTATCAGTTTGTGTTCTGTAAGTAATTGAAGTATAAAATTACACTAGATGCATTCCAATGTTCCGTGTGCCAATACGCCAAGTTTAAATATCGTTCAACATTTTGGACATTAACTCAATCCTCTTTCTGGTTATTAAATTTATTAGATACGGTTTTTTGTTGTTAATAATAAAAATAATATTAAAAAACTTTATACATTTTTGAACATTATTTTTTACGTTTTACGTTTTATTTAAATTTGATTCACGAACCATTGTGTCCAGTCTGAACACAGGTTTATATTGGGGGAAAAAAAAGTGTACCAGTTTTATATGACGGGAAGTGTACCTTGGGTTTTGATATATACAGTAAAAAAGAGCATGCCTAGAGTTATCAAAAAGAATATAACCCAGGAAGGTGTTAAAATAGTGATATATTAAACAAAAATTTTTTTGAAACTGCAGTCCAAAAAAATCGCAGATGAACTTATTCATAGTCTAATTGCAGTCCGATAGCAAAACTGGACTGAGAGAGTAGAAAACTCAAACTTTTAAAATGTTTGTTAAAGTGGTAAAGCTAGGGCCCTAATAACAAAACTTAAAGATGAAAGCTTTTAACAATGGAAACAGGTATAAACCCAAACTCAATGGCATCTCATATTGTTTTGATATTTCGATGCTTAGACATAAGACGTAAGAAAATTATATAAGAAAAATTAAAAACCTTGAAATCTCAATTAAACGAAACCAAACATTCTCGCCTTTTCACAAATAGAGAAATAGAGATCGCCTTTAAAGACGTTTTTCCGGGAAAGCCTTAAGTTTAGACGGCATCCACCTGGAATTCATACTCAATTGAGGGAAATACACAAAAATAAGGCTAGCATATTTCTTTATAAACTTACTCACGGGACAGAATCTCACGGGAATTAAACATTCAAAAGTATTGGCAATGCTAAAACCGGGTAAACCAGCTAATTACCCAAAAACTATCGACCAATTGCCATAGTGTGTATAACATATAAACTACTTGAAAGAATATTTTTTCCAATATTTTTCCAATAACAAACCAAATCCTAGAAGAAGCCGAAAAAATTCTAGCGGAACACCTAGAAGTTATTGGAAGGTACTTTCAAAAATGGAGACTTCACCCCAAGGACTCTAAAACTAAAGTAACCTGTTTTCAGCTAAATATCAAATTACCGTCAAGAGCACTAAACATTCACTTTGATAATACATGACTCAATCATAATAAACACCCAATATACCTAGGCGTGACTTGCAACAGAACACCAAGCTTTAGATAATATTTAAATATAGTATCCAAAAGCTCAAAACCAGAATTTACATCATTTAGAAGCTCTAGTGTAGCTGAATATTGCGCACCACCAATATGGATAAACAGTGCTCACGTTCAAAATTGATGTAGCTAAACTCCTAGAGATCATCCTATCAACGAAAGACATCTTCAACAAAGTGGAAGGAGCAACAAGTGAAGTAGGGCTGAAGATTAATGAAGAGAAGACGAAATATATGTGTATAAATAGAACGACACGAAGAGACAGAATAGGACAAAATGTGACGGTCAACACCTTCAATTTCGAAAGAGTACAACGTTTTAAGTATCTGGGGGCCATAATCACAGCTGACAACGATGTTACTGAAGAAATAAAAGACAGAATCCAATCTGCAAACCGCTGTCTATTCGCACTGGATAAGCTCATAAAATCAAAAAATCTTACAAGAAGTTTAAAGACAAAATCTATAAATCCATCGTCAGACCTGTAATAACATACGGATGCGAAACGTGGACCATGACCAAAGCAAACGAAGAAAAGCTTAGACGCTTTGAACAAACAATGCTTTTAATATTCAAGTTTTCGGACCTCGTCTTGACATCACCACAAACCAGTATATATCCGAACCAATATCGAATTAAAAGCACTCTACAATGACGCCGATATTGTCCAAGAAATTAAATCACAGCGACTAAGATGGCAGGCCACGTGCACCAGACTGCATAAAGAGAGACTTGTAAAACTGGTATGGGAGGAGATTGCCACAGGCAAAAGACCACTCGGACGTCCCAGAATGCGATGGAGAGATAACATCCAATGAGATCTCCGAAAAATGAACAGTCCATTTGACCCTAGGTTGATGGAAGACCGAGCAAATTGGAAAAAAGTTATACAGTCAACCTAGACCCACCCAGAGTTGTAGCACTACGTGATGATGATGATGATGATGATGATGAGCTAAATAACACCATGTAAATAATCGCTAGAGTAATCAAATCCACACCAACCTACTGGCTACCAGTGCTGAGCGACATCACACACCTTCGTCGACTTAATATCTAACCACAGAATATGAAATAATATTTAACAACACGGCGCTGTTAATTTATAACTATATAGAAGATGCAACCAAACTCAATTGCACTCCAGAAAATCTCCCTTAAAACCGCAGAAACGGACCTAACCACCGGGTTTAACATGATCACCAAACGAACCTATGAATGGCCGGATGCTCAACCAAATACAAATATACAAATATACCTGGCATTATAGAGACACCCCCTGGATTTTACTTATCATATAAGGCCTGGTGTATACTTTACCGCATAACTCAACATGGTCGATGTGTGTAGATATTGCACAAATGGGGTAGGCTACCATCACCAGCAAAACTACAAATAAAGAGGTACTGGAAATCATATCTAGGACACATAATGCACCATAAGGAATTTGAGCAGCTCCAGATAATATTAGAAGGCAAAATCGAGGGTAAAGGGGGTATAGGAAGAAAGAAGAAATCCTGGTACCTCCTAAGTGCCTTCTCAATAGAGAAGGTACTTAGGAGGAGGAGGACCATCACCGTCAACAAATAAAGTAAGCTTCCAACACTGCAAACGACTTCGGATTCTATAATGGTAACTCTTATAACCTCGGAACTAAGGCACCTGACCACTAGAAAAGTGATCAACGTCGCCAAAATTAATGATATTCGAAATTTCAAATAGATCAGTTATCTTATATTGGATTTATCCATTAAAATTTTTTTTAACTCAAGATGAGAAACCGACTTATTAAAAACAAAATAGAAAATGACTATAGAGATTACGAAGCAGAGGAGCAAGCTGGTTTTAGAGCTGGGCGATCCACAGTAGACCACCTGTACTCTATGATGCAAGTTATTGAGAAAAAAACAGCCTTCAATAAAGAAGTTCACCTGGTGTACGTAGACTTACAAAAAGCATATGAAAGTGTACCCCTAAGTAAACTATGGTCAACCCTACAGCAAACCAACAATAAGCATGGTCTTATCAAAGCAGTCCAAAGTCTCTATAATGTAACGACTGCAAAAATTAAAACTGGATCAAGAATATCTGAAGAATTTAAGGTCACGAAAGGACTAAAGCAGGGTTGCTATATTTCGCCTACCCTTTTCAAAATTTATCTGGAACAAGCACTCAAGCTATGGAAAAGAAAATGTAATGGCATGGGAATCCCTCTCAATGACGAGACTACACTGTACACCTTATCGCTGATGACCAAATACTGATTGCCCAGGATCATGACGACTTGAGTTACATGACTCGGAAGCTAATAGAAGAATATAACAAATGGGGCCTCGAAGTCAACATTAAAAAAACTGAAGCCATGTGTATTAGAGGGACAAAACAGTCCATTATATTAGACGATGGGGTAGAAATAAGAAACTTTGATGAATACAAGTACTTGGGTATGAAGATAACTCAAGATGAAACACTCGATGCTGAAATAAAAGACAGAAACATACAGGATAGAAAAGCCATATCCATGATAAACAACATTCTGTTGGACCAAACAATATCTAAAGCGAACAAACAACTCATATACAGCACCATACTTAAAAGTGTAATCACATATGGCAGTGCAGTTTAACCAATGAAACAAAGAACAGAAAAACTGTTACTAGCAACAGAAATGGACTTCTGGAGAAGAGCAGCAGTCAAATCAAGAAGAGATCGGATACCAAATAAGAAAATACGAGAAATTATGGGAGTCAAGCATACAATAGTTGATGACATAAAAACAAAACAGTTAATATGGTACGACCATGTACAGAGAATGCCAGATGACAGGATTCCAAAACAGATTTTGACGTGGACACCACAAGGGAGAAGGAAAAGAGGAAGACCGAGAAGAAGCTGGAGATAGGGAATTAAAAAGAACTAGAGGAAAGAGAAATCCCTTCAGGCCTATGGTTGAATAGAGAAGAGTGGCGGTTAGGAATCGGAAGGCGTCGGAGAACGCTGTAAACCGATAGTAGTAGTAGTATTGAGAAACCGATTCATTTTATCATTTTTCAATGTTATCGGCAAAATTTAAATGTTTTATAAACATAAACGGACAATAGTATATTCTACATAATTGGAGTTACTCCTCTATTAAGGAATTTCCAAATTATTTCCTTATTTTGTGAATAGCAAATATTTTAAGCTGTCCGAATTAGGCAACGTTGCTTATAAATTTCTGACCCTCTCCATCTAGTCTCTCTTGTGGTTTGGAAAGCTTATTCATTTCCCTGCTATTTCAATATTAACGGGAGACCTAGTCGAGACCTTTCTTTTTGTTTGTTTACGCGAAAGGAGGATTTTTTATCTCATTTAATGTATACTCAGAAATCGTAAATAGGAATAATAATTGATTAATTCGACGTAGATAGTAAAGAAAAATTTATAAATTAGGAAAATTTATACACAGCTGCTTATATTTAAAATATAACATACAAAAGTTATTTAAATGCCCACAGTAAGGTTGGCCAACATAATGAAAATTCATCCCTTTTTTGCTCTGTTCAGAATAGTGAATTCGTGTATATCCATCAATGTAAAATAGACGATTGTTATCAGAGTCATTACGTACAGTCACTACGTAGAAATACTACGGCCCAAAATATGTAGAATGACCAACTACAAGTTGTAGTTGTAGTTTTTAGATTTTAATAAACAACTTTGTATTTTTTATTTTGTTGATTTAGCTGTCCATTTTTTTAGAAACATATGTTTCATTTGTTATTTCAAATAAAACAAATATTATACTCGGTAGTAGATTGGTGCTTCAAAAACAACCACATAAAAATGAAAACACTGTCGAATTCATAAAAGTTATAATCGATTTTGAGGTTTATGCTGCTGTTAAATATTTTACATAGCATGTACAGACCCACAATGCATGATGCTTATATTTATTCTCTTTGAGGTTGATAATAATGTATAGTTGAATTTTGGTTTGCTTATTATATTATTGTTAACTATAAAGGGGTGGCCTGTTAAAGAGGTACACTCTGATATTTGGATATACTCATTGGATTTTGTGTAAAAAAATGGAATAATTATCATCGTTCTTTCATCATTGAACAGACATACAAATACTATAAACGAATCAGAAATGCTTTAGTGATACAAATAAAAAAGGAACACAATATGGAGAATGATCAGAGGACAAAGGAAAGAGATGAACGAACTTATAAAAACGAAACACATTCAGAAGGAAGCACGGGTAGACTACTTTTGATCCCTATTTGCTAAAGGTGACGATGATGAACCACCAACACCAGAGGTGACGACAAACGAATAAATAAATATTGAGAAGAGGAAGAGGTAAAGGAAGTATTAAGGAAATTAAAAAAAAAACAAAATCTCCAGGAGAGTACAGAATACCAAACGAACTCCTAAAGTATGGAGGACTAGATATAACCGAACAACTATCAAAACTAATCCAAAAAATAATAAAACAAAACAAAATTCCTCAAGAATGGAGATCAAGCATCCTAATACCTCTCTTTAAAAAGGGAGACACATCGGACTCGACACATCGGACACAACATTAAAATTAATAAATTTAATGAAATTATTCTTCTTAAAGTGCCCTCTCCTCAATGGAAGTTGGCTACTACAATTTTAAACTCTTCTCTATCTTCAGCTGTTCTTATTAGCTGTTCAAAATTTAGCCCTGTCCATTGTCGGATGTTTCTGAGCCATGATAGTCTTTTTCTTCCTAGGCCTCTCTTTCCCTCGATTTTTCCTTTCACTATAAGTTGGGCATATTGGTACTTATTATTTCTCAGTATGTGGCCTAGATATGATGTTTTTCTTACTTTAACTGTGTTAAAAAGTTCTCTTTCCTTGCCTATTCTATGCAGCACTTCTTCGTTTGAGGTATGCGATGTCCATGAAATTTTGAGTATTCTTCGGTAGATCCACATTTCAAAGGCCTCCAATTTATTTACGGTTGATATTTTAAGGGTCCACGTTTCCACTGCATATAGAAGAGTCGACCAGACGTAGCATTTTGATAAACGTAGTCGAATTTCGAGTTTTATTCGAGAATCACAAAGCAGTTTTTTTATTTTTTCAAAAGATTTTCTAGCCTGTTCTATTCTCGATCTTATTTCTTGATCAGGATTTAGGCTGCTATCGATACAACATCCCAGGTACTTAAAACTATTGACCTGTTCTAAGATGTGCCCATTTATTGTGCAAGGTTGAGGTACGTTTTGGTTTTTTTCGGATTGACATCACTTTGGTTTTTTTAATGTTTATTTTCATACCAAATTGCTCACAGGTCGAGTTGGTCTTGTCGATGAGTCGTTGTAGACCTGAGTCGGAATCCGCAATTAACACTGTATCATCGGCGTATCTGATACTGTTGATATTTACGCCATTCACCTTGACTCCATCCTTGGAATCTTCTCCCCTCCTAATTTCTACTTCTGCGGATGTGGAACCTTTGATCCTAAATCTGGCTTTTTGGTTCCAGTACAAGTTTTTTAAGAGTTTAATGTCTTTTCCATCTAAACCGACTTCTTGCAAACGTTCTAATAGTAGGTCGTGTCTTACTCTATCAAATGCTTTTTCGAAGTCTATAAAGCATATAAATATATCTTTCTTTTGGTCGTAGCATTTTTGGGCGAGAACTAGTAAACTGAACAGGGCTTCTCTCGTTCCCATGCCGGCTCTGAATCCAAACTGATCGTCTCCGATGATTGTTTTGCACTTTCTATAGATACGATTATGTACGATTTTTAGTAGGACTTTTACTGCATGACTCATAAGGCTTATCAGACGGAACTCATTGCAGTGTTGTGGGTTTGGCTTTTTTGGTAGTGGGATGAATATTGACTCCAGCCAATCTTGGGGTATTTTACCTGTATCATAAATGCGATTGAATAAAAGGACAAATAATTCGATATTTTCTTCGCTGATTAATTTGAACGTTTCTGGGTATATTCCGTCTGGACCTGGGCTTTTATTTGTTTTGAGATGATTAATTGCATTTATGATTTCAGATTTCAGAATTTTTGGCCCTTCGTTGTTATTTTCCAATCTTGGTTCTTCTCGTATGTCGTGAAAAAGAATTTTAATATAGTTTTCCCATTCTTTCAGTTTATCTTCCGTTGATTCTAGCAGTTTGCCATTCGTGTTCAGCATGGTGTGAAAAGTCGTTCTCTTGGTAGTGGATGTAAACTCTTTTACCTTTTTATGTAAATTAAAAAAATCGTGCCTTTGTTCCAGTTTTTCTATTTCAACGCAATTTGTTTCCAGCCATTTCTCTTTTGCTTCGGTTATTTTTTTTCGAATTATTCTATTTAGTCTTTTGTATTCTCCGTCCTTGTCATTTTTTCCTTTAGATTCTCTTCGTTTGTTCATTAATTGTAAAATCTCTTCTGTCATCCATTCCTGTTTGTTATTTCTAGGTGTTACTTTTAGATGTTTTTCCGTTACATTGTTCATTTGTTCTTTAATAGTTTTCCACAGAACGTTTATGTCATCGTACTCGCTAATTCTATTGTGGTCGATATTTCCTAAATTTTTGTTTAATTCTTTATTTACTGTCTGATGTATGGTGTCCTTTTTTAATAATTGGATGTCTAATAGTTGGTGTTGAGGTTTTTGTTTCTTTATTAGTTTCCACCTTGCGCGAACTTTTGCAACAACAGGATTATGATCGGAATTGATGTCAGTTCCAGGATATAATTTTGCACTAATGATTGCATTGTGATATCTTTTGTTGGCCAATATGTAATCTATTTGGTTACGGATTACTCTGTTTTCATTGTGTTGAGGTGAAGTCCAAGTGTACAATCTGCGAGGGTGTAATTTAAACCATGTATTTGTCACTACCATGTTGTGTTGTTGGCAAAATTCGGTCATATCTCTCTCCCCTGTCGTTCCTTGCTCCAAGTCCGAAGTTTCCGATCAATCCAGAAACTTTTCCTCTACCTAACTTAGCATTAAAGTCACCTAAGATAAATGTTAGGTCTCGTTTTTTGGTCATCTTTATTAGTTTTTTCTACTTCAGCATACCACGCTTCTATCTCTTCTATGGGTTTATCGGCCGTAGGGGCATAAGTTTGAATGATGTTAATATTTACTGGCTTTCCGGATAGTTGAATAAGAAGACATCGGTCCGAAAATGGCACAAAGTTTGTGACGGCATGGTTATATTTGTCTTCTAAAATTACTCCAACCCCGTTACGATGAACCGGATCGTTATTACCCGAGTAATAGAAAGTTTTGTTTTATGGTTTAACTTTACCTGAACCTGGCCATTTAACTTCACTCAAACCCAATATTTGCAACCCTAAAACGATTCATTTCGAGGCATGTATTTGCTAGTTTTCCTGTTTCGAACAGACTTCTAACGTTCCATGTTGCAATCTTAAAGTTTGTATTTAAAATATTTAGGCTATTCCTCCCGGGGATTCTTCGCACCCCTTGATCATCTAAGATCTGCCGGGGACTAGGGGCCAATTCTGTTTGTGCTTTCAATTGTAGTTTTCTTGGGAAATATATACCAGAGTGGTTTCCGTTGCCTTCTCTGGTTTGTATTTTAGCCGATCCTCTGGACACAGACGCTATTTGCAGCCGCCCACTCTGGGTCAGACGCTGCGTGCTAGTTTGATCCCTACCACTTACCAGCTCATCCGCCCGAAGCCGTTGGACAGCAAGTGGGAGATCGCTTATACCGGCAATTGCTTGGTAAAAAGTTTCGCCATATCTGGCTACCCTCACTTAGTTTAGCCTGCAGACCAATGCAGTTGCCCGGGGTGTGGCACGTGGAGCCATAAGTAAGAGTTAGTTGTCTTATGAGGACCAGTTAGCAAGAACCATCTCCCGTCTATGACGCTCGATGTGGTCGTTCCGATAAAAGGTGCTACCTCTATAACACAACTCTACACCCTCTACACCCTATAATGAAATTATAACACTAGCAAAAGAACAACAACTTACAACAGCACTTACTGTACGCAAGAGAGATACCTCTAGGAATAATGAAAACGATCGAAAATATCTACCAAAACAACACAATTAAAGTAAAGTAGAAGAACTATCCAACCTCATTGAAGCTGGCAATGGGGTAAGACAGGGAGATTCATTGAGTCCTCTATTATTTAACCTGATTATGCATGAAATATTTAAAAAAAAAGTAAGAACTAAAAAAGGATACCAAAAACAACTTAAACTAATCTTCTATACAGATGACACAATACTACTCTCTCAAAGTGAAGATGACTTACAACGTATGCTGCACCAATTTAGTATAACCGCCAGAAAATTTAACATGTTAATTTCCCCAAAAAAAGAAAAAAATGCATAGTTACAACAGCAAATTTACTAAGATGTACATTGGAGCTGGAAAGTCGGATAATAGAACAATTGATAGAGTTTACATATTTAGGCAGCACATTATCTAGCTACGGAAAGTTCGAAACCGAAGTGGAAGACCAAGTAAATAGAGCAAACAGAGCCACAAGCTGCCCAAATGCACAGTAAGAAGACCACCAAAACGATGGAACCACAACTTACTGGAGGCACATTGAAAAACAGAGTCATGTCTATATAAAAAAAAAAGAAGAAGAAGAAGGTTCATCATTTGACAGCTTTTTTGCTGGAGAATTCAACCATTTATGATTTTTCTTTGCATAATAATTATATTCTTATGGGGTAATGCTGGTACGCTAAATGGACTAGCACTTACTAGCGGTCAGACAATTTTAGTATCTCTTGATCTCGATATAAAGAAACATTACTTAAAACTCACCAACAAGCTGTTTTTAGAGCTCTTCTACTAAAAAAATCGGACCTTCGGTTTGAATTTGTCAGATTAATATAGAAAGCATCAGCTACGCTAAAAGAGAGTATCTATCAAGGATACTACAAGTTACCGATATCGACATAGTCAATACTAGAAAAACTACCAGACTACGAAATGCTGGGTACTACCTATTATCAAACATACGGCATAGTCACAAACAAAAAAAAAACAGGTGTGGCCGTCCAGTGGGACTGCCGGTGGAAGTTATCCTTCTAAACACGCGTTCGCCGTTACAAATTTATCTGGGAGTCAATCTGCACAATCATAACATATGTAATACTATAGGTAAGAGTGAACAGAAAGAGAAACAGAATTAGAAATAAAGGTATAGGGTGCATCGTTTGTTGTATATAAACAACATTTGACCTGTAATAGGAGTATAGTAACTGAAGAATTGAATCAATATTTTGATGAAAATGATAGTAATTAGAAAACATAGAAATAAGTTAAGTGATGAGTCAGCCAGATGGTTACTTTGTATTAATTCTTGGTCAAAGGAATAAATATAAAGTATCAGTAATGTAAAAGTCTGTTGTGCACTGTGTTGTATTTTATTTTTTATTTAAATAAATGGCAAGTTATATAACTATTTTATTCCATTTTATATAAGGTGAGAGTCCATCAATCCCTTTCTAGACAAATAATGTTCTTTAAAATACAGTCAAGTTTATATCATTAATTTGGTTGTTTTGCTTTTTAATCATGTTTGTGCATACGTAAGCTTGTTAAAAGCAAACGCTTATTGAGAAACAGATTGACTCCCGTGGGACATGGTAGATAGCTCAGCTAGTTAGAGCATAGGCACGGATCGCTTAGATCGTGGGTTCAAACCCCACCGTGTCAGTTGTTTAGACATTCATTAATTTGGTTGGTCTTTTTATGGCTATGTTAATTCAAGAGTAAAATGTACCTACTGTGTTGCGTTGTTCTAAGATCTAAAGTAACGTTTAATAAATAGCAATAGGCTAATGGGTATTTGCGAGACTTGCAAGAGTCTTGCTCCAAGACCAAGACCAAGACCAAGACTGGAAGCGCAATACCAAGACCAAGACCAAGACCAGATATATTGGTGCAAGACCAAGACCAAGACTTTCTAAGTCTCGTCTTGTTCTTGCATTTGGCAACACTAATTCACCCGTTTATCAAAAACGCACCCCTTTAGATGGTAGCACTAGGCGGATTTTTGATATTTCGGGGTTCATTAACGACATTAAACAATAAAACTACTTTAAAGTTGTAGTCTCTTTAAAGTACATAATCAATAGCCAATAATACCGTTTAACAGAATGAATGCAATAATTGAATAATTTTGAGTTGTAAAATATTTTTTTATTCTGAATCGTTCGTTTTTCTTTGTCGATTCAATTTAAAATTAATTTCCCATAACTTATCTACTACTTTAAAAACAAAACTGTGTTAGTCCACGCGACTTCAATGCGGCCTGTATAAGTTTAGTTCATAAACGTGATCGTGGCACGTGTATGAGACATATCTGTATATAAGATAAGTGCATTTTTTTACTAAGAAAGTCCTATAAATTATATTTTACGGTTTTGGAATGTTAAACTTAATTTTTTGAATACATTAAATTATTTAGCATAAGAATTTATGGTAAATGTGTTTTGAATTTTAAAAAATGAATGAAGGGTCTTTGTAGCCATTTTCATCCATATAACAAATAATTTATAGGATTTTTGTTCATTTATCTAAATAAGCGTTTTCCAAACTGTGCTTCGAGAGCTTCACGAAGCATCTACAGGCGGTATATGGCGATTAGAAACGGTTAAACATTAGAAAAAAAAACTCCGCTATAATACAAGTTCAAACGATTTCTAATGTGGAAATAATTCGACAGGCTGAAAAGTCTTGGAAGAGTTAGTAACGCTAAATGCGCCAGAAGTGTTCAGCGAAGTGCCTTCTTCTTCTGTGAATCTCAGTTCCACAGTGTTGCCAAACAATTCAATGTTTCCACTAAAATGCGTCGTCATTTTGAAAAGGTGCATCCAGAATGTAATGGAAAAAGCACTCATTTCTTCAGAAGGGAATACGGCGAACTGACACATACCCAAAAAACTATAACGTATCATTCAAAAGCAGTTTACGAAAATACTCAGTTGCTTAAGCAGGTGAAGCTATAAACATCGCGACAAACATCATAAAGCCGTGCGTCAAGGACATAATTGACATTGACATATTGGACGATAAAGCCAAGGAACTAGTAAGCACGGTATCTTTGTCAAATAATACAATCTCGCACCGCATCGGAGACTTGGCAGAGGATGTGAAAGCTACCTTACCTACTTCTCGCATAAAATTATTAAGTTATTAATCTATTAAGTTTTCACAAGTCAACAGATGTAGCTGGGTTGGTAATACAAGTGGTGCCGAAATTTTTAAGTTAATAAAAAGCTTTTTTACAGAAAACAGCATTCCCTGGGATAACTAACTGCGTCGATGTGTGCACAGACGGCGCTGACTGGAAGAACGACGGGCGTCATTTCAAGAATAAAGGAAAAGGCCAAGGAATGCAGCAGTAACCTCTGTATCCTCCACTGCCATAGCCTCGCTGTTTAATTCGAATGAATTTTGATTAAAAGAAAGGTGATTAGGCTGAAATGCTATTTGGCAGTCTTTGTGAAGCAAGATAAACACCGGTTTGTTGCTGTATTTCGTGTCACAGGATTTGATAAACATCATGTATGAGGGCTAAGTGAGGCCCACATGGTTTTAAGTAAAAATTAGGCAGCCCAGTTTTTAAGAATACATATTGTCATTATCAGGATAACTTGAAGTCCAATTCGATGTTTGATCTCCCAAGATTTGTCCAGTTTTCACTTTACCTTCTAGGGGTCGAATCCAGATAACGTAAAGTTTGTGTGGGACAATGTTTTTGTATCCAATTTCAAAATAACAACTTTTTTAATACCTTAAAAGAAATAATCAGCCAGTGAAGCAAAGTAGTTTTGTTAAATTTGTTTAACTAAAATAAACATTCTTCGTTAATATACTAAATTTGCTGTCATGACAAATTAAAAAGTTTTAAATAAATATAAGTTTTATGGATCAGCTAATTGTCATATTTTAGTTTTCTTTTAAATAAAGCTAACCTTGATAATTGGTTAATAATTCAGATAAGTTTAATATTTTATTTCGACATTATATTAGTATAGTTATTATCCTTTCCTGTCATTTGGTACATAACCAAAAAATTTTAAACTTTGTTTAATTAAAAGGTAAAAATTTTAAACTCAATATAAGGTTTGTTGATAAATTTGGACAACTTTATTTGTAATAACTGTTGATGTAAAAAACAATAAATAGGTAATGTTTCTCTTTAAATCAAGAGTTTAAAATTATTTCTTTTAAAAAGTTATTCACTCTTAAAATTTTTTATGAGATAAAACTTTTTCTTTCTAAATAACAAGAGGAAATATTTAAACGGCGTCCATTTTAAATAGTTTAGGAATCTTCTTGTGTAGTGTTTCCAGGACATTCTGTAAGTATTTTTTTTATTTCTTTTTTTTTTGTAGTTACTTTCACCTATTTCTTCAAATAAAGGAATCCTTATTCACGACCTTGCTCTCCAAAACACGAGTAGCCATTCGCAAACCTTTTAGTTTATTTACTTATCTTATCTCCAGCCAGTCACTATTCAGTCCTCCCTTTTAACCCCCTATACGCAAGTTATAAATTGCTACAATATCTATCATCGAGATTTCCGGAGTTTACACTTTTCATTCTTGAAATGTTTTTGTTAACATACTGTATTTAGTGCTGTATCTATTAAAGCTTATTATCTATAGAAAAAAACCTTTTTACTTGACCTGACCTGTCGTTAACCTTTCGAAACGAAATTAGGCAATATTCGCATCTAATGGAAAATAAAACCAAATGCAAGTCGTGACTGTCCCTTTTTCTTCGTTAACATATCTGGACTACCTTAAGCATGTCATCACGTCTTCGGTTTTGATTAACGAGCCCGGGATCTTCCAGCCTAGCAGAGGATGTATTCACTAGAGCATTTCTAATACTATCCAACTCAACTTTATGCGTGACATGAATGCAGTTTAAAGGAAAGGTTTTTTGGATTTTTATTTTTAGGGAAATTTATATCGATTTTATTTTATGAATAGAATTTAAAAAAAAAAGCTTACAGGAACAGAAAAAGAAGGAACAAATAATGAAAGCTTTAAAGTATATTTTCTTCTTTAAATTGTCGAAAATAAACAAGATGGCATATTTCTTCATCATTGTCTAATAATTTCCATGTTTTATATTGTATTTTTTATGAATTATAAATTAAACTAAAGGTACAGGTACATTACTTACAGCTGGTTCCTAAAAAACCTGATACTCTTAGTAAGATTTGATCATTTTGAGCAGTGGATTTTGAGTGGTCTGCCATATATTATATTTATTATGACAGACAAAAAATAAACAAACAAACAACACACAATTAATTACATCTGTTAATTCATAATTTGTAGTGATTTGTAGTATTAAGGTCTAAATTTTGATATTATTTTGAATTCCTGCATTTTATAAGGAGTATATAAATGATAGTTTTAACATAAAATAGGATTGTTGTTATTATTTTTATTATTATTAAGGAATAAAACAAACGACTTAACTCAACAATATATAAAAACAAGCATTATAACCTAATTAAAAACCCCCTCTGTGGCTCAGTGGTAAGAGCGCCTGCCTTTAAACCTAAAGGTCGTGAGTTCAAATCCCACCTGGGTGGAAATTTTCGTTTATTAAAAAAATTAATAGATGAAAATAATTTCTATCCTTGTGTGATCGGTACACACCGGAGGGACCGCAGACGTTTTGATACAATTAGCGTCTCTTAGCAAAGACAATGACGTCGACTTTGCTAAGTATCAAAATTACTCTACACACACATACACACACTACACCTCAAATTGTAAGATTGGCGAATGGATTTAGTGTCCTCAGTCATTTAAACACAAACAAACAAACAACCTAATTAAAAGATAAATGGGCACTGTCAGAGGCAGCAAAACATTTTAACATAAGCAGAACCACAGTTTTCTATTAATAAAAAATAAAGGAAACAAGAAACTCTCGAAAGAAAGCGAGGGTCTGGTAAAACAAAACTATACTAAATTTAGGTGTGTAAAAATAAAATTAATATGTTGTAATATATCGATTCGTTTATGAAAACCACGCTTAAAGAGACCGCAGGGAAAGTGATGTGTTAAGTACCCAAAGGACAGCGAAACAACTGATTTGATGAGGAATGCCAACGAGTAACGAAAAAGAGATGAACGACGCGTATCTGTAAATAATCAACAGAAGGACTAGGGCCAATGTTGAAGAATATCGAGTAAAGAGACGAGAGGAAAAACAAAAACACAAACAGAAAAAGCGTCAACAAATCAATAAAGAGTTAGAAGAAATGGAAAACCTTAATAGAGAACACGAATACAAAAAATTTTACAAACAGGTTAACACAAAAAGAAAAGTTTTCAAGCCACAAGCGAACCAAGTCAAGGCCCTTAACGGAATTCTTTTAAACGAGAGAGTACAAGTACTAGAAATATGGCAGGAACATTTTAGTACGCTACTTAATGGTGAAACTAGAGCTGAAGGTAAATATGATATAGAAATAGAACAGGAGGATACTGAACTACCAACTTTGGAAAAAATAAACAAAGAAATTCAGTCTCTAGCAAGTCACCCGGAGCAGACAACCTACCCACAGAAATATTTAAATGTGGTGGTCAAACATTTGTAACCCTCCTTCACAAATTATTAATACAGGTATGGCAAGAACGCGCGTTACCAGAAGATTGGAATACTGGAATTATATGTCCCATACACAAAAAAGGAAACGTTTTTGAATGTTCCAACTTTAACGGGATTTCCCTTCTTAATACAGCATACAAAATTGTGTCCCTGATACTTAACGAACGACTGGCACGGTATACTGACAATATAATAGGATCCTACCAAAGAGGCTTCTTGAAAAACAAATCTACGATTGATCACATATCATCCATCAGACAAATATTGGAAAAAACGACGAAGTACGACATAGACTGCCATTACATCTTAGTAGACTTTAAAGCAGCGTACGATACTATTGACAGGTCCCAGTTATATTCGGCGATGATCGAATTCGGAATACCAAAAGGTTTGGTAGAATTAATTAAAATGACAATGATGAAAGTCGAATGTAAAGTGCGCGTACAAGGGGATGTTTCAAAACCATTTAAAACCAACAGAGGACTGCGTCAGGGAGATGCGCTATCGTGCACGCTGTTCAACCTAGCGTTAGAAAAAGTTATGAGATTCTGGAATAAACTTAAAAGGTACGATATATACCCGTAGTATACAAATAATGGCATACGCTAATGATATCATCATAATTGGAAGAACCCAAAATGACGCAGTGGAGGCTTTCACACGTATCAAAAATGCCGCAGAAAACATCGGACTTCTGATTAACATCCAGAAAACTACATATATGCCGGCCATATCAAGAATTCAACAAAATAACTTAGAGGTACAACACGAAACGATAGGAATGGTAGAAGAATTCTGCTGCTTAGGATCACTGGTAGACTACAAAAATAACACATCCGACGAGATAAAAAAGAATATATGCGTGGCTGGCCGCTGTTATTTTGGCCTGGGCCCTCAACTAAGAGCGAGAAGTATGTCAATAGCAACAAAGTGCAAACTTTATAAAACAATAATACGCCCAGTGCTCATATACAGATCGGAAACATGGACAATGACGACCCGAGATGAAGAGTTACTACGAGTCTTTGAAAGAAAAGTATTGAGGGGCTGGAGAAGGCAGACACTCAATAGGGAAGGATGGAAGAATGTTTTGAAGCAAGCCAAGGCTCACAAAGGGCTGTAGCGCTAACTGATGATGAATATATCCATTAGCATTGATAACAGCCTGTAGTCTTCGCTCCATTTGTGCGAAAGGAACTATTGTCTTCTACTGAACTACTGAAATTGTCTTCTTTAGAAAGCTCTTTCCAAATTTTGAGGTATAAAATTACGCCGATACAACCGTTTTATAATAACCCCCGACACATTATCGATTGGGTTTAAATCTGGACTGTGGCTGGGCCATGTTAAGGTTTCAATGTTGTTATTCTGGAGCCACTGAATTATTATATTTGCAGTGTTAACAGGACAATTATCTTGAAGGGTGAATACCACTGTTTTACACTGGGAAACATGATGTTTTCTAAAATATTCAGGTAAGTCTGCCCAACAAACCTGCAGTCAATACGCCATACCATTCCCATTCCTCTAGATGAAATCTATCCCCATACATTAGCGCTAAAATGACCAGCTGCTTGATATATATCAATATATAAATGATTAAATCTAATATTTTTTAGTCTATACACCCAAATTCTGACCTTTTTAGAAGATTGAACCATTTTCTCATCTGTAAATATTACCCTGTCCAAAAAATCTTGATTTTGTAGCTGATAGCTTAAACCAAGTGCTAATTGCTTCTGTTGTGATGTAAGAGCTTGTTTTTTTGCTACAGTTCGGTACCTAAGACGCGATGCTTAAATTCTACACCAAGTTGTTATCTTTCGTCCCGGAAACTGTAACATAATTCTTGCAGTTTTCGCAACTTCAAAAGGATTCTTTTCTAATCTTTCCAAAAGCGTACGGTCTTTATAAGCGGTAGATATTTTTGGTTTTTTAGAACCTTGCTTTCAATCGAGAGTTTCTTGTTCGCTCAATATTTTATTAATATTAAAAACTGTTATTCTGATTACGTTAAAATGGTTCGCTACGGCAGATAGTGACCAACCATCTTCTAATTTCGTTAGAATTCTTGCTTTTAATTATTTGCTAGCACGTCGAGTAATTTTTTTGATATTGGACAAAATAAGTTATCTGAAAAATTTGAAGATTTGGCAGTGACAGTTGTAACGAATATATTTATCTACCACATAGGGTATGATAATGGGGGGTTGAAAGTTGGGGTCTACCTCCAAGTTACTGAAGGTGGAGATAGGCAAGCAAAATAAACGATACTTGTGCGAACGGTACTCAGGGTTTGTTTGAAGAGCTGGGGTTGTGGATATGTAAATGGCAAGGGAGTTGGATTGGGGCAACTACAAAAAAAATTAAACAAAGTGGTATTAACATGAATCTTCTGAAACAAATGGGCAAACCAAACAAACAAAAAAGTATGTATCTATCAAATTTATGACATTCAAGTCTATAAATTACGAAAAATGTTTTTCAATATTTTCCACTGGATTATGAAAATTTAAGGCTTTAGAAAGAGAATGAAACAAGAGTTAGCCCTCTACCATTTTTTTTCTGGAAATCCTATAAGCATTCAAAGTTGAAGGTCGTGGGATAAACTAGTTAACGCATCTCAACCATAAATTAAGTGATCCAGGACTACTACGGCTTAAATTTAATATATTTGAAATAAAAAAGCAATTTTGCAATAAAGATTACGTTCTTTAATTTTGACCTTCATTCGTAATTTTTGCAATAATAAATAAATTAAATTGATGGTATATTGGCTCAAATTAAAGGACTTTTAGAGTACTTTCATAATATATACAGAAATTACCCATCACAACACTTACTTTAGCCAAAAAAAACACAAAAATACGTATTTTGCGCCTATTAACGCTCATAAATAAACAATAACCAAAAATCTTTTGTTGAATGAACTGGAGGATTGCTCCTGAGGTTAACTTTTATAACGTAGGCCACATTATACAACTTCCTGGATTACAGTGTAAAATCACCCTGTTTTCCCCCACAGCCTGGGCTACAGATCAAAGAAAACGCTGCAAGCCAACTCAGTCTGTAATCTGCTTGGCCAGACCCTTGTAAAATTCAAGCAGAAATATGACAGCCGATAACTGGTTTTATGCTAAATTACAACAAATATGAACAACATATTTTGAAGAATAACTTTACATTTGTATGAATCCGTAAAAAAATAAGAGAGAACTATCAGCCGATTTTTTTCCAAAAAGAAAAAACTGGTTGAAACAATTTACGGATTTAATAAGGATCTGATCATAATTTAGCATACATACAAAAAAAAGATGTAATTATATATTATCATCTATCCACTATTCAGCGGCAATTGAGAAAGAAATTGGAAAATCAGAGATAAATGCATTTTTTCTTCAAACGTCAAATAATGATGACATTACTTATCTAACTTGATCCTGTCAAAGTTTGATGTCTCCGCCGGCAGCAGTTTTTTTTCCCATTTCTTTACGCGGCGGAGGGAAAAATGTTGTCATGGGAACAATATGAAACATGTCACAAAGCAACAATACAAATGTCATTAACAACAATTAAACATCATTTTTATTTATAGTAATATTAAAAGTACAATAATTGTACTTAACTAATTATTAGTTAATGACTCTTGATACGCATTGGTAATTGTTGATGATACTGATGGCCGAGAACAACTTTCAGCAATAATTCCCGATGTTGGCGAATCATGAGGGTTTAAAATTTTTTGAGCATTATCGTTCTTATTTCTTATTGAATCCTCTATATATCCTTCGGCAACCGTGCTTGGTTTCCAGCCCCCATGTCGTTTGAGGCATTCTAGATTTCCGCCTCCATCAATTAAAAATGTTGCTGAAGTTCGTCGTAAAGAGTGACCCGTGTATGCGCTTGCATCGTTCAAATTTAAATAACTAGCTACTTTTTGGGCTACTGCGCTGATCGAATGTATTCCCATGGCGCTTCGGTAACACTTTCCATTTTGGTACTTGATAAAAATTCGGTTTTCTGTGAAATTTTCAGGCCGCAGTGATGCATACTTTTTATACAGTTTAATGTAGTTTTGACCAATTATCGTAAAAGATCTAATTTATCGTGTTTTACTGTCTAGGATTTTAATAATTATTACATTTTCTTTATCCTCAATGTCCACAGTCTTCATTTTTACCATTTCGTCGCATCGACAGGCGCCGGTAACCCCAATTAACAAAACAATCTGAAATATTTTTATAATTTAGTGGAGTATACTACATGCTTTGCAATATAATTTTTTTACCTTTAATCCTAAATACCTGGCGCTTTAAACAAAAATTTATCAAACCAGTCTTTAGTGAAAACTTTAGACTTCTTCGCAGTATATCCTTCGCTTGTTTTTTTTTAGAAAGGCACGTAACATTAAAAATTTGCTTATATCCACATTTTTTCTAATAACTAACTTAGATTTTATCATAGAGTATTGTAACCACATTGTAGAAGATTTCCATTTATTTTCATTTTCCATTATATTAAAATATGCCAGTAAAACGTCTTCGGTAACCTGTCGTACTCCTCTTGTATCGCACCACTCTTGGAAGTGCTTGTGCGCTAACCGATACTTTATTCTGGACTTGGAAAGCCCCAAACGTGCTACTGCATCATTAGACGCGGACTCAATTTCGTTTAGGTTTTCCATTTTCGCACTAAATTTGCGCTTGCGGTTGCAACAACAATAAGCTGTCTTTAATAATTGCAAACAACTGTCAAACAACTGTAACTAGGGAGGCGCAAATCCCACCGACGACTTAATTATTTTAATGTCTAACATCTAGACGACTTTGATAGTTGTCACAGTTAATTTCGAGTAAAAACAGCGTATGAATTGTACTATTTATGGTTGAAAATTGCTACGTTTGAAGAAAAAATAGTATACTTTATTCGGCAAAGAAGCGACTTTTCTTGACTTGCCCTCTATTACGCGTCTACTTCGTTCGGCGCGTAATATCGAGCGCGTCAAAAAAAATCATGCTTCTCCGCCTCATAAAGTAATATACTATTATACTCTTTTTATATTGCGTAGTTCTAACATAAACTAATTATCGAGGCCTGACACGCATGTGTTCCGACGGTATTTGCCTTCTAATTCGCCCAAAAAACTATTAAATATAAATTATCGACATCGAGTCATTTTACAGGTCCAAGCTGCACAGTCTGATTATACTCTGAATTGTAGCGTGTTGATTAATAAGTTAATATATTTTGAGTTTTGTAACGTTATCGTTATTGTTGAGTTACATACTGGTCGTGTTATTTTTTATAAGTTTTATAGTGTCCAGTAAATTTAAGTACCCAAAAACAAAGTATTTATTCACCAAAAGTAAAAATAACTTGTGGTAATCAAAGTGAAAAATCATTTGTAAAAGGGTAAGAGAAATCAATACTTTTAATTTATTGATATTTCGAAAAGTTTTACTTTTTTGGTCTCAGAAAGCAGTTTCATAACTCTACCGATACTTTCGATTACATTGGTGTTATTAAAATACATATTATTTTTCTCTATGCTATTTAGACCTTCCTTTCTAATTATTCTATTAATTACCATTGACGATAAATAAGACAAAAAAAATGCCAAGCACTGATACAGATAACGAACTCAGAGACTATAGAGGCAATATCGAACCAATAATAAATTAATCAAGACGAAGAAGGCAGCGCATGTAGCACCTCATGACTCTGAATAATGTAAATAGTATGCTTTTATGTTTTGAAGAACTTATGATTATGCTGCTTTCTTTAAATGCTTTGTTTTGTATATCTTACTTAATAATTATTTTATTTTAGCAATTTTTTTGATGGAACATTAAATTTCACTCACAGTTAAATTTCAAAAAAAAAGTTTCTTAGTTTCAAGTAAAAATTTTTGAAATTTATATGATACACCTCAATACCACCGTGTTTGACTTTCACGAGCAATTACTTACAGTTGGAAATATATTCATGCAGCCGCCGTACAAATGACTATGGCATTTTTTTTAAGTTTTAGATATTTGTAGTGTAAATTTATTTATTATGTATGCCCCATTAAATAAAACTGACACAACTCAGTACAAACTTGTAAAAACTTAAACTGGACGTCATTAAAAATCATATGACGTTTAGATTGGAAAATCCAAATGTAAGTGGGGAAGTGAAATGTTGAATTCGTTGCAGTTTGCATTTACCAGAACAATCCCAAGGTATACAAGAAGAACATCTGGAAACACGAAAATAT
Organism: Diabrotica balteata; assembly: GCA_918026665.1. Classification (NCBI taxonomy): domain Eukaryota; kingdom Metazoa; phylum Arthropoda; class Insecta; order Coleoptera; family Chrysomelidae; genus Diabrotica; species Diabrotica balteata. The sequence goes on from OU898280.1 coordinate 137,914,252, forward strand.
TTTTACATGCGCTTTAAGATTACGCACAAAAAACATGCAGCTTGTATATAAAATGTGTAAGGCCAATATGTCTGAAATTTTCCCGAAAATTTTAATTTCTTTCAGTCAATGGAGTAGAAATACTTACCAGAGCAGTGTTGTGATCGTAAATAACCCGTCTTACCTGAAACAAACGACCAATTAAGAATAAAAATAATAACAAAATTTTTTAAATATATAAATAACCGTACAGAATATTAAAAGTAGAAGATATATATATATATATATATATATATTATATATATATATATATATATATATATATATTATATTTACATGTAATTATGTATACATGCATAATTATAAAAGTCTGTTTTGATCGGCGCGAGGAAACCTCACGGGTGTCTAATTTGACAACGGTTCTGTCAGTTCATGTTATCATTTTTCATCAGCGTTTCATATAACCGGAAAGTATGAAAACAACGCTGGTGTAGCTTGGGGATAAATCAGAGAAAGGGCTGAGAAATTAGAAATTGTTTGGGAACATTTATCAGGCTTTATTTATTTTTGCAATAAAAACCAGAAAAGGAATAAAGGATTGTGCTAGCGATAGTGTTCCTGTGTAGTTAATATGTAAATATAACTACACTAAGATTCCCACATAGCTGAGTTTGTGCTGATTTGTGAGGATTAAGGTTTTGGAAATTCAGAAAAATACATAGATATTTTTATTATTGAGTAGGTAATTCGTACCGCCTTAGAATTGGTAAATGATCTGTTAAATTTTTAGCTAAGTTCTATTAACTTTAAGATTAAATTTATTAAAATTTCAAAATCAAGCTAATTCGCGTGGCAACAAAGTAACCGTAAGTTGAATAAGTCTCACCCATATCGATTGTTTTAATTACAGAACCTTGTGATATAGTATATTTTTCGTTGTGTTGCTAGGCGCGAGAACGAACCAAGTGGATGGTTTGCCTAAAATAAACTTGCCAATAAACTACAATACAAATAATTATTTTCTATATTTAGTCCAAAAATATTCAAGGATTGGTCTATGGACGTATAAACATAGATGGACACAGCAATAAGATACCTTTAACACACAATGTTTTGAAGCTTCGATAGAATGTGATGCTTCCGCAATGAGCATAAGTGTGCTTGAATTTTTACTCGCGGGTAATTATTCTGATTTTAAAAATTGGAAGTAGTAATAATGTATAAAAACACGTTCAAAGAATTAAAAAAAATCGAGAGTTTAACTATTAACAAATCACGTCTTTATAGAAAAATTAAAATACAATTTTATTTGCTTTAAAATTAATACAATTAAATATATTGAATTCAAGTTAATTTTTTAATAGGTATCAAAATAATGCAACAATAAAAAATCTTTATGTTTTCTCCTAAATTTGCTACCCAAATAGTTCGATCATCAATATCATTTGGAAACCTACATAGAAATATAAATGAGTGGTATTCATTTCACTAATTTATTTGTATCCATGAGAAATATTAAATTAAAAAGGTACTAAAGGTATTAAATTAAACAGATCTTTTTTAATCAGATGATGTCTACTTACAATTTAAAAATGTCTACTAGTTTCAGGAACTCATATCTTATTCAATACATTATTGAACATGAATAAACCCAATGGTACGCCTATTAAAATGTAAACAAACACGCTTCCTCATTCACTCATCTTAAATAATGTAAATTGTATGTACTTACAAATGAAATAAGAGATCGGGATGTAAATATTTCGTTTATTTTATTTCACTTTTCACAAATATCTCTCAAAATACAGCCAAAATATCGAAAAACAACTTTTCCTCATCTACTGTAAAAAGTAAACAAACATGGAATAGCATTTGAAGTTTGACGTAGATCCATAAGACAGAGAAATGTAAACAACCGTTGCCATTTATAAATAGTTTTCAGTGCTTCTACATATAAAATAATTGATTGATATCTATTATACGCTATTATTAAATGATAACGCACATTATGTGCACACTTGATATTTTGATTACAATTAAATATATTAATCTAACCAATAAATTATTATTTTGGTTTGATAGCACCTGTAGAGTATAAAATACGGAGTAATATTTTCAGCGACTCGCGAATAAGAAGTTTTAAAACAAAACGTGACAACAGTTAAAGGTGCTGAGAATGTGACCTATTCAAATAATTTTAACTACACAATTTTATGTCAATAACTGAGTCCATCTGTGTTTATACGTCCATGGATTGGTCATTTATTTATTGTCATGGTGAATGCAAAACGAATCAGATATTAAAATCGTTTAAATTCGAGTGGCATATCGGTTTTTATCATTGTAATTCTCCGAATAAGGACTTCTTCATCCTTAATCTTTAAATCGTATGGTGCTTATGAGTTTTCATACCACCAAATGCATACCAATATATAGTTTTAGTAGGTTCAGAGTGATAATTATGATGAGGACGTAGTCAACCTTTAATTATAAGTTGTCCGAAAGAAATTATGGGATGCCTATGGTAAACTTTGAACTGAGAAGGCTAGATAACGAGGCTAAGCATATATTTACTATAATACAGCTAATATATTTGAAAGAATACAGTGGACTTATGATTTTATTGTGAATTAATAAGTTTAAGTAATCTATAAATCATTATTAATATATTTAAGTCCTTGTTCTTTGTTTCAATTTACAATTGAAACTGTTACTGAATTCGCGACTTACCGCTGGCATTTCTTACTTGACTAACAATCTTCTGCATATGATGTAAAGAATGTCTTCGGTAAAAAGAAGGCCTGGTTTTGCATTACTTCATTTACCTCTAAATTGCGATTCTTTAAACTGACACAAATTCGATAAAAAATGTCATCTGACATTTTATGTTTGTACTGTTCCACAGTTCGTGTGGATTCAATGGGAGACGTAATAAAATAATTATCACAAACAACAATGAGCATATCTAACGTAGATTTGCAGGAATAATTACTTTAGCAACTGTCATGATCCAATGATTATCGTTTTCAAGCAAATTGAGCTGTTGACAAGCAGCAGTAAATGATGGACACGTAATATGGGTCAGTAACATTCGTCACTCATTGGATAAACTGTGCAGATACAACCAACAGCATTAGTAAAATTCATATCTGAATGATAAGAAATCGCTGTGGTGCCTTGCTTCTTATATTGAAATTTTTTCGATGAAGCCTGGCTAAGTAACCTAATTGATAAGTAGGATCTCACAGTGGGGTAAAAAGATTTTTACCTTTCAAATGGATCGCTTTGGCAACCAATGGAGTTAAATAAACTTATTGACTGCCTCCAAATGCATCGACAAATGTACAGCTGGTTCCTAAAATAACTGATGCGATTCAAAAAGCGTATTTTGTAGAAAATTTGGTAGTGTCTTACACCACAACAGAAGCAATCAAGACTTATATTTGCTTTAAACCATTAGCTTCAAAATCAACATTTTTGGGACAGGGTAATATTTGCAAATGAGAAAATTTTTCAATCTTCTAAAAAGGGCAAAATTGGGATGTATACACCAGATAATAATATATTTAGTCCTCTATATGTTATTAGATATCGAGCAGGTGGTCATTTTAGCGCCAATGTATGGTGATAGATTTCATCAAGAGGCATGGGATTATTATGGCGTATTGAAGACAGGTTTGTTGGGTAGACTTATCTGAATATTCTATAATTGTCCTGTTCTCACTGCAAATATGTGTGGGGGTTATTACAAAACGGTTGTATCGGTGTAATTTTATATCTGAAAATGCTGAAGCGCTGTGGCATGGTATACAATGAGTTTGGGAAGAGCTCTCTCAAGAAGAAAATTTCATAGTTCCTTTCACGCAGATGGACCGAAGACTACAAGCTATTAAAAATGGTAATGGAGATATTACAAAATAATAATTTTATTTTTACATACCTAAATTTAATATAGTTTTGGTCTTCCAGACCCTCGCTTTCTTTCAAGAGTTTCTTGTTCCCTCCATTTTTTTATTAATAGAAAAACTGTGGTTCTTCTTATGGTAAAATGTTTTGCTGCCTCTGATTTGCTACCTCTTGTTTTATTCCATAATAATAACAACAACCTTATTTTATATAAAAACCATCATTTATATGCTCTATATACAATGCAGGAATTTAAATTCAATATTATAATAAATGTCAAAATTTAGACCTTCATAATTATTAAAATTTATGAATTAACATGTATTCAACTGTTTGTTTTTGTTTGTTTTATTTTAAAAACAAACAAACACAACAAGCAAAACATTCTTATTAATTCCAAAATCGTATATTATCCAAATCTGTTTATAGAATATACAAATAATATTTTCTGTATATTACTTCGTGTATATAGAAATACATTTTCAAACATCAGAATTTTCTAATAAAACCCCTCACGATATGTTATCCCGGCTAAACTTTCCACAGGTTTTTCACTGGATGAATCTGAAATTCTAACGGAAAATGGTAATCCGTGAAACCACTAACTTCTGACATGCATCCAGTTCCATATTTCAAACACACAAAGAAATTCTGGATTTACTTTGACATCTTGTGGAAAAAAACTTTCTTTTTCTTTCGTTCCGTATCAAATAACCTGATGTTGGCAAGCTAGCTTAGTTTTTGTAAACCTGTAGAATATAAATGAAATGCAGCGTCTGTCATGGCCAATTACGAATCATTTATTATCTAACAATATGAAAAAGCTCTGTTTGCTAGATACTGAAAAAAATCTTGGTTAAAATAGATTTCTTTTTTAAGAGTTATATTTCTTAGATTTTATAAGAGCTTCATTATAGCATATTAATAGTAAAATATAATAACACATGAAGAACGATCAACAAATTTTAACGGGACAAACGTCTTATACTAACCTTTTAACAATATTATTATCATAATCATCAATGGCGCTACAACTCTTCGTGAGTCTTTGCCGCGTTTACTATTGTCTCCTATATTCGTCGGTCCTGCCAGTAATTCATATTGTCGCACTCCCATTTTCTCTAGATCTTCGTTGACTTCATCTTTCCATCTTTTTCTAGGCTGCCCTACAGACCTTCTTCCATCTGGCCTTTCCCATAACACATTGTTTATAAGGCGATTGGCGTTACTGCGTATCAAATGCCCTGCCCATCTGAGTCTATTGGCCTTTATATATCTGACTAGATTTTCTTTTCCGAATAGAGACTCTAGCTCATTATTGTATCTGCCTCTCCATTCGTTTGTCACGCTGTCTCTGCAGTGGTCATATATCATTCGAAGAATTTTACGTTCTCATACCAACAATTTATTTACTTCCGTTTTTGTTAGCGTCCATGTTTCGCTTGCATACGCGACTGCTGGTCGTATTATGGCCCATATACCATTCTTTAGGTATTATTTCTTGTTGCCAGGCCATTTCTATTAATTGATGGATTTTACTTATGAGTTCATGACCGCCTGTTTTGATTAGGTCGGCATCAATATTGTCCAGACCAGATTCGACAGATAATCAATTCTTCTTTTGTTTGCTTCTTTAAAATTATTTCACATTCGTCGTCGAACCATTTTTTCTTTTTTGTTTTTTTTTGTTCTTCCAATAGATTTCTATGCTGCTTCTGTAAGAGTTATTTTTATGGAGTTCCATCGCTGATCTATATCTTCACTTTCATTTTCATTTATTTCCAAAACCTGAAACCTATTTCCTAATTCTACTTGATACTGTCTTTGATTATTTTCTTCTTTCAGCTTCTCCACATTCCATCGTTGGATCTTTGTGTGTTTATCTATTGCTTGTGTTGAAATTATTGTTATGATCTTGGCCTTTACGAGAAAATGGTCTGTGTCGCTGTCCGGCCCTCTCATAGTTCTTTTACTTATTATGCCTAGAATGTCTCCCATCAATGAATACGTGATCTATTTGATTCTTTGTTCTTCCATCGTTTGATCTCTATGTTGCCTTGTGGGTCTTTTTCCTAGCGAACTGGCTGCTTCTGATGGCTAAGTTAAACAATATTTGCCAATATATCTCCAGTCGTCAGAGGCGAAAATGCCACTGAACCTACGAAAATCATACGAACAAGCTGAATGTTCCAATAATACTAATTTTGGGACTTCAAAAAAGATGCAAAGAAGTTTACCAGATTTGACGGGACTGACGTGTTTGAATCGACCTTTAGTGTACAGCTACATTGGACCCGTATTTTTTTTATATAACTTTTTTATACCATGGTATTAATGCATAGTGCCTATACTCCGGTGGGAACCCGATCAGATAACGACCGATATCGGCCGACTTCGCAGTAAGACTAAGTACCTTCTCCCATCAAACTTGTTTGGTTTCATTATTCCGATTTATCGTACCGACGAGAGCCAAATGGCAAAAATGGACAAAGAAATTTTGATTGAAGGTTGAGAAATGCGGTTCCAATATAGGTATACCCTAAGTTTTTCTTCGGGACTGATGCCATTCTCTGATGATAGATTGGCTTAGATTGTATAGTTAGATTTCTATACTAATGCGGTTGTACTCTTTGAATTTATCAGGATAGTTACGTACAGTTTGGAAAGTTTTATTAAATTCTCCTGAAGATCTGTCTTCATTAAATTTATGTATCCATGTACGTTTTCTTCTACTTCTTTTAAGAACGTTGTTTTCTAACAACAGCCAACACATTAAATGTTCATCGGAACTCATTGGTGTTGGTGCTTTTTTAAAAATTCATACACGTTGTAGATAATCTGTCAGTCCTGACTGTGAACAATACGGCTGTTATTCATTGTGATGTAAGCACTGTAAAGAAAATGAAAATATAAAATATTTTAATTAAATAATTATGACTGATCTAAATATGAATTAAAAGAAAACATATCACATGTATGTTGGGTAAGAGTTATAAAATTTTTTCATTGTTCTATAAAAAAAACACAAAACAATTATAATTTAGTTGCCCGAAAAAAGAAAAAAAAATGTTAAGATTAACTATGTGTCTATAAAAAAGGAACATTGAAATTTTAAATTTTATCAACAAACATTATTTTTTAATTTAAAAAATTTTTCTTCTTTTTAATTGTATTTCATGCTTCTGGAATACGATGTATAAAACACAGATTTCAAAAAATATAGACTCAAATCAATATAAGTCGTAGTCGTAACAATATATGCTGGAAAGTGATATATATTATGAAAATAATTATTCTAAAAAACAATTACTTGAAACTTTAAAATCATTTTCCATCAGAAAACAATATTATTGCTACAGTTTGACTCAAGAAATGGGTCATACAGTATTAAGACTTCCTCCTTACTATTGCATGTTTAATCATATTGAACACACATCGCACCTTGAAAACCATATGGCAATATCTGCAATTTTTTCGTGAAATGACCTTTGAATGCAGTCTAATAGAAAAAAAAATCTATTTTTTAATGCTATATAGCAGCATCTACAACGAATTTTAAATTCGGCACCAGAAAGATACGTCATTATGGCTTTTGTAAAAAATCGACTGTTCTTTTTACACCATCAGGCATTATCTGCAGTTGTTGCTCTATGGTTCTAAAATAGGAACAAAAACTTGGATCTATCTGGCAATATCAGCAGTTAATGGCAAATAAATGCTACATTGCCTGTAACTAGTTTTATCTGTTGTTTTTATGTTGTGGGTAAACAATCGTGTTTAATTTAGTTACACGTAGAAAGAAACAATTCAAGAGCCATGAATCATAGAAGATTGAATTTTCTACAATCTTGTAAGCTATTTTTTGTGTTATAAATGATATTGGATTAACCATTTGTCGACAGATTGTACTTACAGACAAAAGTACCATAATGTTGTCAGATCACATTTATAAAAGTGTCTACATTTCAGTGACAAAAATCACTATATTTTCACTAGATTAAAAAATAAATTTCTATGGACTAACATAACAAATGTTATATTTTCGCAATATTTTAAATTCAAGTTAAAGCCCTTAAGTAAATGCCAATATAATATATAACAATAACAATAATTATTATGCAGAAGGAATTATTCCAAACAAACATAAAGAAATTTTTATTTAATAAAATAAAAAAACGGGACCAAAGTGCCCACATCATCTAATTGAAACAATTATTATTATATAATATTAAATAAAATTACATAAAATTTTGCGAAGAAAAAGGTTCGGTGTTCGGAAATTATGCTACGTTTGCGACCATATTTAACACGGTATTTAATATAAGCTTCTTTAAGCCCAAAAAAGACTTCTGCTCGCTATGTGAAAGTTATAAATCTACATTAGATGCAGCCTATAATACTCACCGTCAAGAAGTGGAACTTAGTAGAAAAGAGAAAGAAAATGAATCAAAATCTGCAAAATCCAACACTTGCATTACTGCTTTTGACTTACAAGCCGTACTACCGACACCTTCAGGGGATGTCGGCTTATTTTATTATAAAAGGAGATTTTGACTTGACCACAAATGGAGGACACTGCTATCTTTGGTTCGAGGGAATTGCTAATCGTGGTCGAGCAAATAATGTCGTGTCTGTTATCATTTCTGAGGAACCATGTCAGAGAACAGGAAATAATATTATATTCGGATAACTACATTGGGCAAAATAAGAATAAGTATATTGTCTGTCTTTATCTCTATGTAGTACAGAAATTGAACATACCTAAAATTACCCACAAATTTTTGATAACGGGTCACTCCCAAAATGAGGGAAAACATGCATTCTTTGATTGAGAAACAAAAAACAAGGGCTCTAAAAGGAGGACCAATTTATGTGCCTTCGCACAGTAGTTCAAACAGCGAAAAAATCAGACAAACCTTACAAAATTAATGAAATGTCTACATCAGATATATTCTACTTTAAAAAATTATGTAAGGAAATGGGAAACAATTATAACATTGACGAAGAAGGAGATCAGGTCGTCTGGAATGAGTTTAAGATGATCAAGGTGGAGAAGACACTTAAAGTTTCAGGTTAAGACAAGATACCACGATACAGAGCTCAGAACCAGTAATATAAGCCGAAAACAACGAGGGTTCGTGACTAATACGGAAGTAAGTAAAGCATATTCGCATCCACCAGGAATATCAAATCTAAAACAACAAGATCTGCTCTCACTATGTAAGGCTGATGTTATTCAAGAGCACTACCATAGGTTTTATGCAGATTTCCATGTGAACAATGGAACAGTAAAAACCAAACAAACAGATTACAATATGCATGACTTTGATTAAGTGTTAAAACCAAAAATTTTTAATAAATAAGTACAATCTTAAATAAAAAAACTTTTATTTGATATGAATTTTTACTGCATCATTTTCCAAAATTAATATATTTTTTAAAACCATATGGCCGTATGTGCTAAAATACCTATTTCCTGAAGGAACTTTCACATACTCCTTACTGCATATGAAAATATGCAAAATTAAAGACAATTATGCTAAATACCAGGTTTGTAGCTTAATTTTTGGAATTAATAAGGTAATATAGGTAATGGCAGTAAATAATATTAACTTAAAAAAGAAATTGAAACGCTCGTAACTTAACATTATGATTTTTTCAGTTACTGCCCTATGGTTTTCAAAGTGCGACATGGCATGAGCTAAAAGTATCGGTAAGAGGAAGTAATGTTTCCCTTACCCTAAATTCATCTGTGATTTGTTCAATTGAATTAGAAATGGAGAAAATTACCAATGACAGCTGAAAAAATAAAGATAGGAGCTGCTCAAAGAAACAATTATAATACATCTAAATAACGACAGTGATAGTGAAACTGGCTTGTCAATAGTAATACTAGTGATTCAATTTTCGCGATAAGTCTGTCGATTTACTTCTAAACGAAACTGAGTTGCTTGAAAACACCACAAGTCCGTAGGACGAGTAGTGTTTTCTTTAAGAAACTCAGTTGAGTTTAGAAATAAAAGACAGATTTATATGCTAAATTAAATCACGAGTGGTATTTTATTAGAGTATTTCATAAACAAAGTGATAGGTCAAAAATTCAGTAGAATGAAGGAATTTAATAATAATACATTTGATCTAGGTAACCCAAATCTACCAATTTTTCGAATAATATAATATAATATATATTTTGAATAATAATATTTAGATTTTCTTGTGTTACTCGGTATATTTTCTTCAATGTTTTGGTTTATAACTTCGTTTGAAGTACCACCGAAACGACTCATTTTGACGTATACAGCTACAATAATTTTTTTGGCAAACGTCAAACTTTGCTTTGAGATCGGTATCCATGGTTACGTCGTTGAAAACACGAAGCTGATAGACCAATCAGAATTGAAAGACAGTTGGTGTTTTCAAATACTATCAAATACTATAGACTATAATACATACAACTCTTGACATTTCCCATTAATTTTGTGGCAGCAAACAAAATAGCGCCATCTCATGGTATGAGTTGATAACTACAAACTTATGCATTTAACAGCCTGTTATTTAATAAGTGTAATTTATTAGTTTACTTATAGATTAAATCAAAATACAAATTTAATTGTGAGTTATTTTCTTTAATTTGATATTTTTACATTTTAATTTATATAATTTTTCCTTATTACTGTCGTTAATTTTATTTACATAAGCTTTTATTAACACATTAAAATATTTATCTATAAAAGTCTTGTAACAATTTGTACATACATTTTGGAGAGTTTCTTGAAAGTCACATTTTAATTTCAATTTATATTTAACATTTTCAACGCTTCCTTTTATATAATTTTGAAAATACCTTTTAAATATTTCATTAATTTTATCTGAAGCTCCCTTGGCTTCATCATTTGGAAATTTAAAATTAGATGATTTCTCATATTTTTTTAACTCTATTAAGGTATTTTTAAAGAATAATTATTAAAAGAGTTACATACTGCATTTCTACATTGTTCGTGAGGCAATTGACTGCAAACCCATCCTAACACATAAGTCTCAGAATTTTTGTCGATCATATCGTAATTGTCATTACTTATGTCGTTTTCGGTGCAATGCTCGATAGAATTATTAAGCAATACTTTAATTGGGTTTTTGAGCATTTCATCTTTTTGAATTAAAAATGAACAAGCATCAATGTCGCTGTTGCTGTCCGCTGATGGTTGCAGTAACTGATTTGCCATGACAGATCGCAAGTTGCACCTAAATTTCACACTGTCAGGTGTATTATTATTAAAACCCTTAGCCCTAATAAGAGAAAATAAATTTTCTATACAGTCTTGGGTTAGCCTTTTTGTAAAAAGAAATTGAAACCCATAATTTCTCTTTAAATCATTCCAAAGCAACTTTAGAGAATTAATATTTGATATCCATCCATTGATACATGTTGGATTAACTCTTCTTCTGTTCAATTCTCTGATATTACTTAGAAATTCTTTTAAATCGTCCAATTTATCAATATGATAATGATTTTTTATTGAAATTGGCTTTCTGAATTTCTTGTCATTATATTTTGAAGAATTGAAAATGTCAAATAAAGTGTCCACTTTCTCAATAAAGTTAGCTGTGTATGCTGCACTCGCTGGTAATTTATTTAATGTAACATGACATAGCATCCCTATTTTAGCGAGATTAGCTAATAATACAAAAATTAGAAAAAGAAAATTTGTATGTTTATGTTGACAAAACGTAGTTATCAACTCAAGCCGCCGTGGCGCTAGAAGCAACGTGCTGCCAGTTTTGTGTCGGAGTTGGATGTATTATAGTCTATAGTATTTGATACTATAGAGTGTTTTCGCGATAACACAAGCTGTCTTTGGTTTGTGATTGGTCAGATTATGTGAAAATTTTAAGATGAGTGAAATAGTCCATGTAATTTTTTTTGTAAGTACTTTTTGAATTGTATTTATAAATTTAATGGTAAACTTTTAATATATACGTAATTTATGTAAATAGTTTTTAATTCAGTTGATCTTCTTTTTTGCATGCCATATCAGATTTATCCGACGTTGGTTATCACCATTGCGAAAGCTTCTCGATCTTGTGCAATATGGAATAATTGTCCTGCATTTGGTATCTGAGTCCATTCACGAATGTTTTTTAACCAAGAAACTTGTTTTCTTCCTACCCCTCTACGGCTCTCTATTTTTCCTTTAACGATCAGTTGTAAAATTTTATATCGACTTCCCCCTACTCTATGTCCCAGATAAGACATTTGTCAATGTTTAAATTCAGTTGATAACGGTACAGAACAAGCTATTAGAGACACCTCAATTTTGAAAATAATTTTCTAAAATATTGTTGCCTCTGTTCTTTTTGTACTCTATTTAGAAATGATAAAGTTTTGTCAATATGTGAATGTAGTGTATGTAAATATTTTAAACACTTATGTAAACACTTATAACTTTAGTAGACAATGATAAAGACTGGCTTTTAAACACACCTAACAATCGAATAAGTAATGCAAATAGAAAATAAAAGTATGATCCTGTCTTTATAAAGTTATTATAGAGACTTGGCTTCAAAAATTAAATTATTTTAAATATTGATCAAATGTAAATATGTCTCGTCATATGCAGATTAGTCTGTGTATCTAAACAAATCAGTAAACTGCACAGTGTAATTTCCGTACTACAACAAACATGATTAACTTACGTCATGCAAGCCTACATTTCCCCTCATTGCTTAAAGATCTATATCGTTCTCGTCTGGGCTTTATTGAAGTGTGGTACGGATTCGCTCCATAAAGCATGGCATGTCTCACCACCGTCTTATACACCTTTCCTTAATAATTCATCTACACATAAAAACACAGCCAATACCCTTTTCCAATTTCTACTTCCCACTGACAACTCGTGATTTATTAGTCTATTCTACATTTAGATTTTTAGACGCAAGTAAGTTTCTTTCTTAAGTTTTGCTACAAAACTGTTTATTGAGGTTCAGATATCGGTGGTAGTACAAAGACTGTAGTAACTCATTTTTTATTGATTTTTGTCGTTAGATTCATTTTAACCTTAGTTTAGTATCTGTCACAAGAGGTTGGTGATACGATCCAATATCTGCTCCTGAAAATGTAGTGATCTTTTTGGCGACATTTTTCAAGCATTCGCTAAAACTATCTATTTGGTTTCTGCGCAAAAAGTTTCATAAATGTTGTGTTGAACCAGGTTTTAAGATTCTTTAACCAGGATGTTTTTTTTTCTTTCTTGACCTCGCTTTTCAAATATTTTTCTTTGCAATATGGCTTGTAGGAGGGAATATCTGGATTAATTTCGCAAAATGTGTCCAAAGTATTATTACTTTTGATATTTTATGGTAGTCTAGTACTGCTCGGTTTTTTTTTCATTCTTCTGAGGACCCCTGAGGTATCTTCAGTATTCTCTGATATAGCCAGATCTCAAATGCTTTTTATCTTCTCTACATATCTTCGCTGAAGTTCCACGATTCAACACCATTGAAAAGACCAAGGAAGACGCAGCATTGTAGCATTCTTACTTTTATACCAAGAGAGAGGTTGTGGCTCTTGAAAAAGGTTCCATTCACTACACCATTTAATAGTGTATTAAAAGGTCACTTTTAATACACTATTAAATCACTCTCTTGAATTAAGTCAAATTCAATTGGTAATTTAAAAAAAAATTTTATATTTTGAAACTTTTTGTATATTTCATATGAACGCTTTTTCTACCAGAAATATACAAAACGTTGTGGTTTGATAAATAACCATACCAAAGTAAATACTTTCTGTTTAAATGTTATAATTTCTCAGTTTCCTTCAGAATAAAAATTACTTATTTTCACTGTCTACTCCGTTTTGTTAAAAATGTTACTCCATTTTTTTATTAAGACTTGTATTACCAATAAGATTTTTTTCTTGCATTATACAACACTATCTTCATCGGTTCTTCGCTTAGAGAGAATACGCTACATTTATTTTATCTGCTTCCAATCCACTTAAACTACATCTTATCCAGGCAACTTAGTTGTGCACAATGTTTGTCTCTACAAAACTTTGAGTAGAATGGAGCTAATCATTTGCTAATCTGATGGAAATAACTATAAAAGCAATGGGATAAAATACCGCTTTATTGAATTGGTTTTAAGAAAGAATGATAAAACTATTTGTTACATTCTTGGTTTATTATAAAGTGTATATTTAAATGTTAAATAGAAAAGTACAGTCCATCCATTGGATCTTTGAATAAGTATAACATTATTAACGATTTTTTTGTTACGTCTCGTTCTCACTTATAGAAACTAAAATATTAAACTTAAGCGGCCTGTCTATACACAACAGCATACATCGAAGAAAGACATATATGAAAATGGTTGGTGATTGATTAACCTATTTGCAATTGTAAGTTTTGTTTTAACAGTAATGTAATGTGTTTATAATTTCTTTACGTGTTATTTAAATATTTAATCTATTTTATCCAATGATAAATTCTAACCTATAAATTGACAATTAGTTTTAAATACGCTGACCGGGATGTTGATCGCCGAGTTTTAGTAATATATCAGCTGAAGCTGTTTCATTTAAACAAAGACGGCTAGGGACGGCTGAACTGTTGCAAATACAGATTGCTTGGCCACCTTTAAAACACTGATTTTAGAAAGGCAGTTTAAAAACCTAGAAGAACCCAATACCAAGGGACGTACATCGGCTGCTCTGTCCGAGCTATTATATTCTAAATATCCACAATAAGACGAAGTAGTGACAGGTTAATTGTCAATAGCCTCTCGAAAAGACCATGCCAAGAGAAGAACTGCCAATTCTGCGAGCGCTAAGAATAATGAAAGGGCCATATTCTACAGTTTAAAACCATAGACGGCGAAAGTGACGAAGAAGTTCTAACCAAAAAATCCTTCAGGCCGAGCGGAGAAAAAATCCAGACCTTAGGATAGTCCGTGACTGGCTGGACAAAGGAGCTAGGGCACTTAGAGATTGCCAACCATGGGCAAGAAGTAAACGACTATTCGTTTCAGTACGACTTTTTGTATCTTGTATACGAAGAGTCCAGATGGAACAGGAATAGTGCCTCAAGTTGTTCTTTAAAGGACATGTGTACATAATTTGCTTACAGAACTCTACGACAGTCGCTCCGGACGGCATTTTGGGATCAATAGGACACTGGCCCGAGTTCGTAAGATATATTACTGAGTTAATTGTCGGCTAGGTATGGAAGAATTTGGCCCCAAACGAAACTTGGGTGAGAACTTAAACAAAACAGAACCAGAACTTCATAGGAATGAGTTGCTGTCGACATTCTGAGACCATTTCTAGTAACAACTTCAGAAAATTAGTACTTGATGGTTGCTATGGACTATTTTTCCGAATGGCTCAAGTTGCTGCACTACCTAACCAAGAAGCAATCACAGTTGATAAGGTGCTGGTTGAGGATGTTCTTTTCCGGCATGGGTACATTTTACTCAACTCCAACCAGTGGCGCAAGTTCGAATCGGAAGTTTGGAAGACCATGATGGCTTTGCTGGGAAAAAAGAAGACCAGAATGACACCGCTTTATTCTCAGTCAGACGGCATGGTCAAAAGACATAACCACACAATCAACAACTACTTTACCTGTCAACCAGAGAGAGACTGAGACAAGATTAAATTAGTTGTCAAATGATATTTATTTATTATTTTAAGAATAATTTGATACTAGCGGACCAACTCGACATCGAGTTTTGATGTAAGTTTTGCTGATATTTAAGAGGGGCGGAGTATAACGATCCATCGTTTCCGTTGCCTGGTGTAAATGTTCCAAAAATCCTAAAAATGAACTGTATCGACGCCAATTTTTTTAAATTGAAAATCGATACAGTAGTTTTTTAGGATTTTCAGGAAGATTTACATTAGGAAAAGAAAACAATATGATTGTTAAACTCCGCTCCCCTTAAATAAGAGACGGAAGTAAAACCGGAAGTAACTTTTTTTTTGCATATTTTAGATTGTAAAATGCCACGTTTAAGAAAAAGAAGTCGGTTTGAGAACTCGCGGCCCCGTCCATATGCTCTGGAATACCGTGAAAGAAACCAGAACCTGCGAGCAACTCAACAACAGAATGGAGAAACTCGCCTATAGCCTTAATGAGTCATGTCTTGAAATTGCTTTTAAAAGTAATTCACAATTGAATAATTAAGAAATTGGGATTTAGGAAAGGACTGGGAACACCAGATGCACTGTTTGCAGTAAGTGTTCTTTCGCAGAGATGCTTAGATATTAATCAGGAAGTATATGCCTGTTTCATTGATTTTGAGAAGGCATTTGACAGAGTACAGCATAATCGACTTAAAGAAATTTTATTAAATAAAAACATAGACAGTAGAGACATTAGAATCATCTGTAACCTCTATTGGAATCAAACAGCAAAAGTGAAAGTTGAAAACGAACTGACCAAGGATATCCAGATTCACCGTGGGGTCCGCCAAGGGTGTATTTTATCACCCTTGTTATTCAATTTATACCAAGCCAGTGAAGCCATCTCAGAATTAGCGCTTGCCGAGATCAGTGAGGGCCTTATAATAAACGGTGAGGATATGCTGACGACACCGTCCTTCTGGCAGGAACACTAGAAGAACTACAACACCTTGCTAAACAACTAAATATATTGCAAAGATTATGGACTAAAAATCAATTTGAAGAAAACCAAGTTCATGGTATTTACAAAAGCACAAAACATCAAAGTTAAGCTAGTACTAGATAATACAGAAATTAAACAAATATCTTCGTACAAATACCTTGGAGCATGGATCACAGAAGATACTGATCAGACAAAAGAAATTAGATGCCGCATTGAAATTGCGCGGTCAAATTTTAATAGAATGAGAAAACTTTTTTGTAATCGCGATATCAATATATCGCTCCGGATAAGAATGCTTCGATGTTATATTTTCTCTACCTTTTTGTATGGAGTTGAAGCTTGGACACTTAAAAAATCCAACATTAAAAACCTAGAAGCATACGAAATGTGGTGTTACCGACGCATTTTGAAAATATCATGAATGGATCGCAAAACAAACGAACAAGTTCTCGAACAACTAGGAAAACAATACGTTTTAAATTCCATAAAAATCAGGAAATTGGAATACTTGGGGCACATCATGAGAGGTGAGAAGTACGAACTACTAAGGAATATAATGCAGGGTAAAATTAAAGGTAGAAGAAGCGTAGAAAGACGTAAAATCTCGTGGCTACGCAATCTCCGTGAATGGTTTGGATGCAGTTCAATTAAACTATTTAGGCCAGTAACCAATACAATTATAATTGCTAGAATGATTTCCAATCTCCGATAGGAGTGAAACTTGAAGAAGAAGAAGAAGGTTAGGCTGGGATATCTTACCGGAAGTAAATACTTCCGGTTTCATAATTCTGAATTCAATCAGTAAGTATAAGAAAAAAGTAGATGCGGGCATATTCTATAAATATGATATTACAATAAATGTTCAAAATGATCCCATTTTCTTCAATACTCATTCGGTATCGTTTTAATGAAGAAAACTGAATGCGCTGAAAAATCATATTTTTCTGACGTAATTGATTTGCAGCTTCAATTATTCTAACGCTCAATTGTTGTTCGTCCTCTATTGTTACAGAATACACTTTCTCTTTCATAAACCCCCAAAAGCAAAAGTCCATGGGGTTAAGATCTGTAATTAAGTCCGGGAAAGGTAATCCCGGACTTCATTACTGTAATGCGGTGGAGCGCCATCTTGTAGAAACCACATATTTTGCATTATTGAAATATTCACTTTTTTCAAATACTCTTGTAAATCGTTTGCCAAGAACTGCAAATAATTATCACCATTTAAATTGTTGGAAAGAAATACTGGCTCTATTAGGTTGTTATCCACAATTCCTGCCCAAACATTAACTTTGAAAGTCTTTTGGTCATAAGTCTTTTTTTTGGTGTGAGGATTTTCATCGGTTCAAATGTGCTCGTTATGATCGTTTGTTATTCCATTTCTACTGAAGGTAGCCTCGTCGGTAAACAAAATATTTAAAATAAAATTAACATTTCGAGTGTTTTTCATTAATAACCAATCACAAATTCCAATTATTTTAGGATAATGTTTAACCAATAACTCTTGAACCGTTGTTAGTGATAGGATTTAAACAGCTGATCCTTTAAACGCCTTCAAACCCTTAAGTGAGGAACATTTAGTTGAGCAACTGTTACCCTTGTACTTGTTCCAGGGTCTTCTTCAATGATTTCAAAGTGTCTTCATCAGTTGCATCCATTATTGGATGACCACTATTGCCTGCAACTTGCGGTTGGAAGATACATGTTTCCCGTAAACGTTTTAAAGATCAATGGTCAGAAATAATCGGTTCGATTGGGGTATTTTACTGCATAACTCCTTGCGGCTGCTGCACTATTTCCTTGACATTCACCTAGGATATTCCCGTTAGATTATTGAAATCATAATTTAATCTGATACAACTGGCCGTTGTAATATCAAAATTTTTAATGTTAATCTGATTCCCACAATAAATGATAGCTTTAAATTATTGACTATTATTGATCAAACTGTTTGTAATTATTTTATCCGTAGAAGCTAATTGTAATTTTAGTGCCAACTAGTAAAAAACTAGTTTTTCGAAAAAGTGATAGGAAGCAAAAAGTTTTAAAAATAATGTGTTAAACTAATCATGCCACAAAATTCATTCGATTTGAACGTATTCAAAAGTTTGGGGAGATTTAGGGCTGCACAGCCCCTTTAAAATTTTTCTGTGCGCTTAGATTTTGTTTTTTCTTTTGTATGAAAACTGCTTTCAGAAAAAGAAAGTAATGTGTCCATTTTTATTACAAAACGTCTAGTAATTTAGGAGATAATGCAAAAAACAATTTTTGTTTTGTAACTTCTAAGGCTGTAACATTTTTGTGTACACTTTTGTACTGAGGTAAGTTGGATTCAATTAATTTATTTTTATCCCCTGAATGCATGATTTAATGTATGACATACGCTTTTGAAGCACCCTGTATATATGCTTCTGAAATTTTTAACACACCATTTCTAAAATAAACTGACTACCAATTGTCTATCAACCGTGGTAGATATTGAAGGGTCTTTAACACTTAATAAATATATCTGCTCTATGTTGATTTATACTTTTTTCAGTCCTGTATATTAAATTTTTTAAAAAGTTTTAAAAATAATTTTGGATCAAAGATTTTACCCTAATATATCCAAAACAGATATTAAGATATTCTTTACATGACATCCAATAAAATCAATGAAACAGCAATAACGAATTCAGTGTAAGCAGATATAATTTCATACATTCATTTTTGAATATATAAACGTTCCCCCCATTTCAATATTTATTATCAACGAACGAAAAAACGAGGAGTTTCAGATCAGAAAGTCATATAACCCCAATATCTCAAGGCAGGTGTAACCGGGATCTAGGATGCTGTGTGCCGTCGTCGGATTATGCTTCCCCCTTTACTCCTCCCTCCAGCCCCTTTATCGATCTTACCCACATCAGTAGATGTTGTTAGCTTTGGTATCACAAAAGGGCGACGCTGTACGAATCCACGAATGAAAGTTGCTTGTTCTCCAGTTTTTTGTAGATTTGTTTGTAGCTCGATAAAATAATTTGAATACATACAGTAAAAAATTGTAAAATGCAAATAGTAGCTCACTCCTTTTTATCAAACCTAGAAAAGTAAAAAAAATGTTTTACCAAAATCGTCTTTTTGTTCGATTGGCAACAAAATTGTTTAATTTGCTATGGGATCAGTAACAGAAGAATTTTACTGTAATCATTGCGTGTGGTTATCATTTAACCACAAAACACATGCATTGATTTTTCTGACGGCTATTAAAGGTTCATGTAATAATCTTCATGTAAACTGTAATCTTCATGTAATCTGTAAACTTCATGTAATCGAATGAACTATTTTCTCATAGTCTCAACTCAAAAATATTATCGTTTTAAAATGATCTAAGTTAAAATGTGTAGTAGGTATATATGTCTAAATTATTAATATGAATGAATGACATTTATATCTAATAATAAATTAAATGTATGAGAGCAAGAGTGGACTAATCCCAAATATTAAATCATAGATTTACACGAACCAAGAATATATGCGTTTTTTTGAAATTTTATAAAATTAAAATATGATGGCAAAAGGTAGTCATTCTGTACAAATCATTAATTAATAACAAAAAACTCGAAGATCTTGCAGTATATTTAAAAAAATATAAAAATTTAAGCTTTTTTTTGTGGATTAGACCGCTTTTGCATTAGTGTGCTCTTAAAAATTTTAATAGGAATGTGGATTAGACCTGGAGTACAATACAATTCAGCAATATTAATGTTGAAAATATGCTTTAATAACAAACAAAGTAACAAAAATACTTAATCTTCATCGTTAACGAACTCTTCTTCTTGCTGTGTATTGGATCTTATTGTTCTGGTGCTTGTGTAAAATCCATGATGTTTTGGAGTTATAAATGAAAGTAATTCCAAAAGACCTGTTTTTTGCTTTGGTTATTGGGCGTCCATCGGGATAAAGATAATTTAGCTAAAGTATTTCCCTGGATGTCCTCTTGACATCTAGTGAGTAAAAGAGAACATCTGCATTATTGCTGTATTTGTAGTAAATTTTAAATAGATTTTTTTTCTTGTATTGCAACAGTTAAATCTGTAACCATTGGACTTTTGATTTTTGTGTATGAAGTTTACGATTTGTTATATTTCTTACTTCGAAATCTTGACCACAGGCAAGGTAAGAATGTCCGCTGCTTAAAAACGTATGATCAACATTTTCCACCACAATAGTAGGATGTGACACAATGCAATCGAATATAGTATTACATTTTTTGTTGGAACAACATTTTTAAAATATTGCAGTTAACAGGATCCTATTTCTTAAGGTATTCGTGATGCTTGTGTCTCGTTCCAAACATACATATGAGCATTATTAATAGCCAAATTATGGAGCCCTAAGATGTAAGTCCACAACTGGCGTTTATAGTAAGAAATTCCAGTGCTGATAACTGGTGTGTGCAACGTTCGCATCAAGTCAAATACAATCACTGTAATTTCTTCAGGATTTTGTTTTGCATACTCTGCATCTTGTTTTATACCACATCTAGCATGGTCTGCTTTTCGTTGGTGAACCCCTAGTGTTACTTAAAATTCACGTTTTTTTGTTTGAACTGTTGAGAACTTTATTTTATTGTAAGACAATTCACATTTTTTGCACAAATCCGTAATTGGTGCATGCAATTAAATATTAAATTGGGTATTAAATATTTTTCGAAGTATGTGGAATGAGAGAGGATTACTAGTATGTTCTCTTTCGTAAAAGTTATAAATGATTCCTAAAAACCGGTTTATCCTACAAAGAGGATGGTTAGCCCACTTTTGCATTCTTTTGAATAATTTTGGTCTATTTTACAACTTCGTGGGTTAGCCCATTCGTTTTTTTCAAATTTTTGTTATTTTCTATAATGCAAAATCACCTTACTGTAGAGATTTATGTTATAAAATACGAAAATGTTGGTTAGACCAATTTTGGTTTAAAACTTTGGGTTGTTAGAAGTGATTTCAATCTATAACTCAATTATCAACAAAATATGGTTTAGCCCACTCTTGCTCTCATAGCCTTAATTATGGAAGGTAATGGTGGTCCAGTTTGCTTAGAGGTGAATATATCTGTCTTTGTTTCGATTTGGTGCGTTTCCTACTACAAAATCAAAAAGTATTGCGAAGGTCGTCGTTTCAAAGTACCTATCTGCCAAATTACGAAGTGTTAATCTGTCTAGTGTTTTAGAAGATCAGACCTTAGTCTGCAGCTTAGAATCCAAATGATCAGATGTTACGTTTTTTCTGTCTTACTGTATGGTTGTTAAAGTTGGACAATAAATTTTGAAATAGAAAAAAGAATAGATGCTTTTGAGATGTATATATACAGACGAATGTTGAGAATTTCATGGATACAAAGAGTTACTAATGTTGAGATACTTCGCCGCATGTGTAAATAAAATGAATTACTAAAAATAATTAAAGAGAGGAAAATGTAATACTTGGATCATGTGTTAAGAGGCGAAAGATATGAATTACTTCAAATTACACTGGAAGCAAAAGTTCAGGGAAAAGATCAGTAGGAAGACGCCAGAACTCGTGGCTGAAAGACCTGAGGAGATGGTTCGACCACTTATCCGCAGAAATCTTTCGCGCAGCAATTTCCAAAACTAAAATTGCCATTTAGATCGCCAACCTTCGAAAGGAGACGGAGAAGTCCGTGAGAAGAAGAATTTGTCTAGTAAAGCTCTCCTACGCTTAGTTATTTGTAGTTGACCTTGAACTTCTAGTTTTTTTAAATACACAACATAAATATGTATAGGAGCTCTCTACGCTTAAAATTAAGAATGTATTATTTCAGAAGAAGAACGGTAAAAGATTGTTAAGATGTAGGACCTCAGTACATCCCTTATTTCTTCACAAGCGAGTCTTTGTACTTTTTGTAACTCTAATTTGTCTGCATATTTTTGGCCAAACCAGCGTACCATAATTTATACGAGTCTAAAAACCGCCATTGATGGCCATTCAATAAACCCATTTTCGATATTGAACCACCTGTCTTTCTACAAAGCCCACATCCATGGAGATCTTGTTGTTATTGTCGTGATACTTGCGAAATGTGCTTAGAACTTTAGTTTCCTGTGAAGAACACAAGTGTTTTATTAATTTATTAAGGTTTATTTAACAATAAAACAATGATATCTTTTTCCACTTCCACAAAATTTATTATAATTTATTATTACTGCAGCTGTTTGGTATAACGTAGAGTTCCTTTCTCAAATAATATATTTTTAGTATGCGTTTACTCTTTCTAGTGTACTTTAACTTCAACTAAATAAATTGAGAAGGGGAGAACTGTTTGTCTCAAGTTTTTTATTCAGAATTATGTATGTATTTTTTAATTTTTTAATTTTCCATAGATTCTAGATAGCTTATGGCCTTTATTTTGAATGTGAATAATTTAAAATTGGTCATTAAAAGAATGATTATGATCTAGAGGATGAAATGAGTAAGCAGAATCTGTTTTTCTTTTATTAAAAGCCCTTTTCTGTTCTGCTATGCATTTGTTAAAAGTTCTACCTGTTTGGCCGATGTAAGGTTTTGGACAGTCGCCACATTTAAGTTTGTATACACTACTGGGTAACTGTTTTTTCTTTTGGCTCTTGTGCTGGTCCTGAAATAACAATTTCATAGCTTCCTTATGGGGTTTTTGTTTTAAAATTTGATTTATTGTTTGTTTGGTTTTAAGTCTAATCATTTATAAATTTAGAATATTTATGGATTGATTCTGCTTTGTTTCTAGTGTAAATTCAGTAGGACTATGAAGTGAATATACGATAAAAACTGGTCTAGTTGTCTGTTGGTTGCTGTAAAACATACCAGTACATCATCTATAGCGCAAAAAATTTAGCTTTTTTTTTCGTGACACTCTTGTTTTGACTAGTATATACACTTAATTTAAAAGTAAAAAAGTTATGTCACATAAAAACATTTGTAATTGCGTTTTTTAAATGTTTTTATCCTTATTTTTGCTTAGAAAATTGCAAAATGAGTCAAAAATTTTGGTTTTTATAAATATTATCAACTTTTTTAAAAATAAACTTATAACCATTATATTACATTTAATGTTGGGTCTTGTGGTGGTAAAAATATTTAGAGTTTAAAATATTTCTCTCAACGATTGACCAGACAATTAAAGCGAAAATGGTATATCATGACTTAATTTACCCAAAAGTGAAAGACCAAAAGTTTTAATTCCTGATAGGGAGATTAATTCAGAGTATGGAGAACTAATTATTACAGTCTTTGCGAAATATTGGCCGAAGATATAATGTTTTATGAAAGACTGTAGCTAGAACAATTTTTAGAAATAATTTAAAACGATATAAGAGAAGAAAGCTTCCAAGTACACACCAGCCCATTTAGAAAAAATTCCTAGATGTTGATTTGTTCTCGTTATCGATGATGATTCTCATTATCTATCTATTTATCTATCTATCTAATTAGCCTTCTTCGGTCCATCTTTGAACATACGCCTCCCCAATCCTTCTCCATTTTTCTCTGTCTGTCGCTACATTCATCCATCTAGAGCTCACGTCTTGGTTTGGTTGCTATCTTGTTTGGTTTTCTTTGTTAAGTTTTACAGTTTGACCCAGATACATATATATATATATATATATATATATATATATATATATATATATATATATATATATATTATATATATATATATATATATATAACCCCAAACTTGTTCTATTTCATCTTGTCCGATCCTCATTGTGATGTTTTCTATATCCAGTTCTTTTATCATTTCAAACAATTATTGATAACCGATATATTTAATATCGGTTATCAATACGATGTCATCACCGTAACTTAGATGGTTCAAGGGTTGTCCACAAATTTTTATACCTTCTTTTTCCCATTTTAATCTTTTAAAAATATCTTTCAGAGCCTGATTGAAAAGTTTCGGTGATATTGTGTCACCCTGTCTCACGCCTCTATTTATTTGTATTGATTTTGTTCTTTCATCTACTTTAATTAGTGTTTTCGCTTCTCTATAACTATTCGCTATTAGTTCCGTATATCTGTGGTCAATTCTTCTGTTAATCAAAGAACTTCTCACTGCCCAATGTTCGACACAGTCGAAAACCTTTTCGAAATCTATGAACACTATATATAGCGGAATGTGGTATTTATTTGCTCGTTCTATAAGTATTTTCATACTGAGTAAATAGTCACTTGTGCTTGATCCCTTTCTAAAACCAGCTTGTTCCTTCGACTATATCTATCGAATTTTGTCATTAATGTATTGGTTAAAATTTTTGTTAGTTTACATTATTAGGAGGTTTGGAGTTTACATTAAAATACATTACATTGAAGAGTGTTATAGGACGGTAGTTTTTTTTATATCTGCTTTATCCCCTTTCTTGTGTGGGATAATGGTTACGGATTCCTTCCGGTTGTTTGGGATACTTTTTTCTGTTAATACCTTGTTAAAAAGGGAATGTAGAGTATTAATTACCACTTTTCTACCATATTTTAGCATCTCTGCAGTTATTCCAATCACTTTTCATGCGATTTGTTATTTTTCATTTCTTTCAATGACTTATGACTTGAAATTTTTGATTTGCTTATTTCTGTTTTTCATTTCTGGCTGACATTTTTTATTTTAGCCTAAAGTTGGTTTCTAATTTCTTCTGATGGTTCCTTTTTGTGTTTTATATAATCCTGAGTAGAAATGGTGGATTATATTTATGATGTCATCTTTAATGTTCGTTTCTACTCCGTTTACATCATTTATTTTGTTTATTTCAAACCTACCCAATTTCGGTCTTAAGCATTTCATAATTTTGTTGTTCTGCATTATTTCTTCTATTTTTATTTCTATTTCTTTTCTGTTATTTTCTTTTATCATTCTGCTTATTGTTTTATTGATTTCTACATATACTATAGATTTCCTTTTGCCTTCTTCGTTCAGCTTTCTTCGGTCAGATGCACTGGACGACGTAAGGTTTAGGGGAAAAGTGAAATTTGCCGATAAAATATTGATATGTTGTGCCATCTCAGAAGCTGGTGTTTCAAAGTCGTTCGTTGGGCGTGTTCGCGGTGAAGCTCTCAATGCTGACAACTACGTTGACAGGTGTCTTACAAAGCTTGTTCAATTTATAAATACTCATGACTCCAATGATGATGAAATTATATTTTGGACCGACCTAGCGTCATGCCATTACGCCAGTAGAACGACAGATTGGTTAACTGCTCAAAATATAAATTTTGTTCCCAAGCACGACAACTCTCCAAATGTACCCCAGGCGAGGCCTATAGAAGAGTTTGGGGCTGTTTTTAGTCGAATGGTGTATAATAATGGCTAGGAAGCGCAAGATGAAGATTAGCTAAGGCGAAGAATTTTGCAAAAATTTCATGAGATCGACTTAGAAACAGTCCAAAGGCTTATTGCACATGCAAGACAAAATTTACGTGCCATCTGAGATCACGGACTTTTTTTTTGTTCCAAAAAACAACTTTGTAAACCTTAAATATGTCGACTTAATTTCCTGTGTTTAGTTAATAAAATAAACTTAATTTACAATTAGAAAATTCATATTGTTTTTTTGGAAACTTTGGGGACATGCGTTATTCGTTTTCATACTTAAAATTTCAAGTTGCTTGTCTTACTATAAATGATTTTCCCATTCTACAAAATATTGTTTTTCCCAAGTGTGCCTATAGAAGTTTTACTTCGATAAATTTTATTTTTTACAGTAAGTAGGCACTAATTTCTTTGTATAAAAACATAAAAAGACAATCCGTCTAAGAATAAAAGTAAAGTGTTTTCAATTGCGTAAAACGATAATCAGTACTTTTACATTTTTCAATTTCTTATAGCATAAAGCGACATAGATTTCCTTTGTTGTGAAACGACAATGCCCATTGTTTGAAGTAAAAGAAGATGGTAATAAAAAACTGGATTATGCCTTTCATACTTGCTGCACATTTTTAGCCAGTTCTCTCATTTACTATGTCTTTCTAGAATGAAAATGTACATTATTCTTTTATAGAGAACTCGGAACTAATCAATTATTCTATAAAATTTACGTTCTAAAATTATATATAATTATACAATTTATACGATTTTAAATACTTATAAGTTTTAGATCACTTTTTTCAACTTATAAAGGGAAGGTTCCCAGTAATAGGCTGTATAGATACTATTAAGCTAGTCTTCAGAGAGTTTACTCCTAAAAATAATACGAAGAAGCTGAATTTTTTCGAGAATATTAATTTTGGGACCCCAAAAAAGGCTCAAAAAGTTTACTGCTTTAAGGCTCGGCGCACACACATCAAATTTGGACGGTCGATATAAGTTCGACCGAACAAACTCCTTTGGTGGCGCGAAGAAACAAATGTGAGCTGGCACATACATCGATCGCCAAACGGCACGGCATCGATGTCGTGTGGCGATCGATAAATGTCACTGCATTCACGGCTGCCGTGATCGTTGCCGTTGTTCCAAGGCGTATAGAATCAAATGAACGCGCGCACACAGATCGATCATATCGACCGACCAGAGCACCAGTTGCGTTTTTTTGACACTGCTCAAGGTACGTCGCTCCGTGTTACTACGTGGTTCTGTGTTGCTCATTGTGATTTTGTGTACTCCACCTAACAAACCTTTGTGGATTAAAAAACGTCATCGACTAAATATCGTGTAGTGTGCGAGCAAGGCATCATCGACAAAAGTTCGGTCGAACTTTTATCGACCGTCCAAATTCGATGTGTATGCGCCTAGCCTTACCCTCGGGCTTCTCTCAAAAACCCCCTCGTAGGGGAGTAAAAACGCAAAAAGCAGAAAAAATATTTTAAATAAAAAATGTGTCTGTTAAACAAAAATGTTTTTAGCAAACAAACCCAAAGCTGTTTTTTAGCAAAAAAAAAACCAAAAATGTGAATATTTGATGGATTTGGGAGAATATCTAATCTTACTAAAATGTGTAAAAAAAAATTAACCATGGTGTGGTATTTCACAAAGTAATATCGATACATTTTTGGAAAAGTAACGTAAGTCACCAAACACGATTTGTAGAAAAAACAATTTTCTAATTCAACCTGGTTAAAATTATTTAAATTATGACTGAAAAAACTTGTCCTACTTGTTCTAAAAAAGGTTTAAAATAATTATACGCTTACTACACTTTGGCAGTACCTTTTTAACAATAATAGTGTTAGTTTAATTGAAAAACACGATTTTCGCCAAAAATGTCACTTACGTTACTTTGCCAAAAATGTATCGATATATTTGTTGAAATTCAAAAATAATATAAAATAATATTCAAACATAAAACATTGTTTTATCATCTATATTATCATCTACAAAATACACTTGTAACAAAAAAATAAACTCTTTTGGTAATATAAGTCTTAGTTATTCTTAGCCAGGTCTTCAGTTTCTTGGATCTTGATGTTCGCATTCACAGAATAGCTGGGCTATATGTTCCATGCAATATGGTCTACGTCACTCAGAACACGCAAAACTGGTTTTTCTACCTTTTCCTTTTGCACAAAATCAGCATCTAACTTTTTTTGTTAAATGAATATCATGTTGTGGTAGGGGGACTTCAATTCCCAGAATTTCAGAAATTCTTTGCCGCAGTGTTTTTTGTAAAGTAGCCACGGTCAATCGTTCTTGTAACTATGATTCAATTAGACTCATTCCTAACTGCTTTAGAAAATATTTTCGATTATTGTTTCTACTTTCCTTTCAGTGGGGACTTGAGAAAGAAAACAAAACCATTGCATTTATTCCACCAGCATCAAGTATATTGAAAATAAACTCATAGCGGCCAACGTCTGGTCTTCCGTGAGGTAGTTTAAGAATGGCAGAGCTGATCAAATGTATATGTTCCTCCCTTCGTTTCATTATACGAATGTATAATATTGGGCTTACCCATAATGACATTAAGAGAGTCATCAGAATGCAATGTTGACAGCAAAAGAACAATGTTGTTTTGTTTACGAGTATATGAAACAAGAGTTTCATTTCTATCAAAAGCAAATAGCGATGTACCTACTTGTTTTTTTTTTTGAGGAATGTAGCAGATTTTTTTCTCAAAGTACCTTGGAGAGTTAATTGATACTGTTCTAACATTTGTTCAGCTAAGGAAATTGACGTAAACCAATTATCAACAGTGAGGTTTCGGTTAGTTCCATGTATTGGTTGTAAAAGATTTCGAACATAATAAGCTGGTACTGATTCATTGTTTTCTGTGGTTACTCTTCCAACGTATGGAATTGCATATAATATGTTTTTGAATCATTAAGCATCATTATTTTCATTCCATACTTACCAGGCTTAGTAGTCATGTAGATTTGAAATGGACATTTTTCTCTATATCCTACAAGCTGTTCATCTACAGTACAGTATTCGTATGGTGTATAGTACGATTTACAGTTATTCACAAAAATGTCGAATAATTCTCGTATAGGTGCAAATTTATCCACTAATTGTCTTTCTGCTCTACCGTCCTTACTATCAAACCTCAGACATAAGGCTATAAATTGGAATCGCTGCTTTTTAGGACCAAAATCACTACTTGGCTTTCCGGGCCACATATTTTCAACTTCCATATAAATAATACACAAGTTCGACACACCGTGTATAAGCCACGGTCCCCAAAATACCAGACTGCATTTAGGCACAACATAATTATGTGCCACGCGGTCCGAACGACAAAATTTGTGTTGCACGCGCATTATACCACGTGATACTTAACGTGTTAATATTTAAAAATCTTCTTCTTCTTCAGATGTAAATCCACTAATGGATGTTAGCGATCACATTTTCCATTAATTCTCTATTTCTTGCAATATGTATCAGAGATTGTATGTCGTTAATCCCTGTCCATTGCCTTATGTTTCGGAGCCAGGACATTTTCTTGCGTCAAATTCCTCTCTTGCCTTCAATTTTACCCTCGATTATAAGTTGGAGGAACTGGTATTTTTCATTTCGCATGATGTGACCTAGATACGCCGTTTTCCTTTTCTTGATGGTTTCGAAAAGTTGGCTTTCTTGGTTTATTCTTTTAAGGACATCTATATTTGTGATTTTCGCTGTCCATGCTATTTTTAGGATACGGCGATAAAGCCACATTTCGAAAGCTTCTAATCTGTTTATATCCCTCGTTTTGAGTGTTTAGCCCTCTACGCCATATAGCAGCACTGACCATACGTAGCACTTAGTAAACCTTAGTCTCAGTTGAAGATCGAACTCTGAACAAGTCAGTACCTGCTTGAATTTTACGAAAGCTTGTCGAGCTTGCTCAATGCGACATTTTACTTCCCTGTCCGATGCCCAGTCTTCAAAAAGCCACGATCCCAGGTATTTAAATTTACTCACTCTTTCTATGGATTTACTATTCAGTGTTATGGTGGAGTTTTCAAGTGCATCCAAGTTTCTGGAGATGATCATGAATTTGGTCTTTTTGGTATTAATCTCTAATCCCATTCGCTCACTGTATTCTCCGATTATAGTGACAAGTTGTTGAAGATCGACTATGTTGTCACAAATTAAGACACCATCATCAGCATATCGTATGTTGTTGATCATTACTCCATTCACCTTGATTCCCATCTCTGCATCCTCCAAGGACTCTTGAAATATGGCTTCCGAATAAATGTTAAATAAAAGAGGGGAAAGCACACATCTCTGTCGAACGCCTCTTCTTATATGTATGGGCTTGGATATAGAATTGTCTATTTTTAGCTGTGCCGTTTGATGCCAGTACAAGTTTTCAATGCATCTTATGTCTTTTTCGTCTATATCAACTTTCTTGAGAATCTGCATTAACTTGTGGTGTTGGACACGATCAAACGCTTTTCGGTAATCTAAAAAGCATAGGAACACATCCTTCCTCTGATCGTAACAATTTTGGACCAGCACCTGTGTTGCTACTATTGCTTCTCGTGTTATTAAACCTTGCCTATACCCGAACTGGGAATCACTGATGTCCCATTCACATTTTTTGTATAATCTTTGATGTAGTATTTTTAAGAATATCTTTAAAGTGTGACTCATCAGGCTAATGAGTCTGTGATCCTTACATCTTTTTGCATTGACTTTCTTGGGCAGGGGAATAAAGGTAGAGCGTAACCACTGTTGAGGATAGCAGCCAGTTTCATAAATTAAATTAAATATTTTGTGTAGTGCTAAAATTCCCCTTTTAACTAGTAATTTGAGGGACCAGATGACCAGATGGGATCCCGTCAGAAATACTCAAATTACTAGATGAAAGGGGAAAGGATGAAAGGATGAAATTTAAAAATCTAGTTGTAGCAAAACATTTCAAAGTAAGAAGTAATGAAAAAAGTGCTGCTTCTTTTATTTTATAGTTGATTTGAGAGACAAAACTAAAAATAACATGCGACTCTTTCGGACAGTGGACAGTCGGGCTATTGATCTGCATTGTTTAAAGTAATCGAGAGTCCATTATAAAGGGGAAAAACCATCGTCATGTTCAAAATCTCGTTTAATTTTAAATAAAAGAACACGGTTAACAAGAAGTAAAGTAGAAAAACTTATGTTTTTAACTGTCAATTTGGAGGATTCGCGATTTAATAATGTGTAATGCAAATGTAAGTACTATTTACTATTTGTATTGTTTAATTTATTTTTCAAGTTATAATAAATATATCGTTCGTTAGTATCTTTCACTTCAATACTTATACACATAAACGATAATAGCCATTACGTTTATTTTTGTACACGCTTATTTGAAACTACTGGTAAACAATCAACTAGTTACTATTTTACGAAAAACGGTTCCGATAAAAATGTCAACGACCCACCTCTAGTTATTTAGGTATAAGGTAGATCGGAACCAGAGATATGTTAATTATCTCTGATCGGAACTAATCGTCTCACTAATGGGCAATAGGCGTCTATTAGAAATTTGGAGGAGAAACCAAGGGGAAATATGATTTTTATCTTTGTCTATTCGCTGAAAATATGATTTTACATATGTGTTAGATATCCTGTTAAATTTTAACATACCGACTATAAACTTTTACCTACACTGTATATGCCGAAAACCTCTAAGTCACCGCACAGGGAGGAACTCTTGAAGAGTTGAGAGACAAACTATAATAGGTCATCAATACGATTCTAAACGCATCAAAACAATTCACTTATATTAAATTTCCAATTTTTGTTTCAGACTTTTTTGAAAACAATTTCCGGATGGTAGATCTTAACGACAAAACAAATTTTAAAATGTACTTCACATCACAATCAATTGTCTCTTAATCCCATATAAAATAATATTTAAATATATTCGTTAGTACAATACATTAAAAGTGAAAGAAAATTCACGTAAATATTTTCACCTTTGATAAATTATCAAAAAATTATTTCCCCCATCCATTCGAAATTAAAATATTACTAATACCAAATATACCTATTTTAGGCAGTCTTCATTAAAAAAAACTATACAAATTCTTAAAATACGTATATAAATTACATGAAACTGTCGCCAAGAAATGTCACTCGATTCTTTTCTGACTGCTCGCCCCTTGTTATTTCTTTATTTGCCACTTTTCTCTTTGATATTGCCTTATAAGGACCTAGGTCCCCAATTCAAATAAATCTTTCTGATTCAGTTCACTTACTATTATGTGCTCATTTAATCGTAAACTGGTCTTTTGGGCACATTTCCAACAGCTCTGATATATATTTTCTGAATTGTCTTCTTAAAATCATATTTACCCATTTCAGCATGCTTTTTGTTCGCTCTAAATTATCACGCTTATAATAAATACTTTGTGTTCGCAACATATATTAAAAAAAAACGTTGGTATTATTTTTCAAAAATCAAATATAAGTGTGTTATGTATCAGATATAATTATTATTTTAGACACTGTTCATCTTCGGATGTATAGGTCAATTATTTGTTTGTTTTATTTTATTCTAATTTTTTCAAAACTGGTTGTATTTTTAAACATTAGTACATTTTAGATTTTTGAAAAAAAAAAACCAAAATAAATTTATCAAAAGTGTGATAAAAATTATTAAAGGTATTTATAAATGATTATTACTTACAAAAATACTTTTACTTCTTGTAATGTCTATCGGTTTCGGATGTTGGCGACCATTATGACAATCTGTATTTTGCAAACTGCTGCTCTCAAGATTTGTGGTTGTTGTGTTCAAGTACGTACGTAGATTTTTCAGCCAGGAAATCCTTTGCCTTCCTGGTCTCCGTTTTGCTTCTACTTTTTCGTGTAGAATTAATCGCAGCAACCCATACCTTTCGCTGTTTCTCATGATGTGACCGAGGTATTCGATTTTGGCTGTTTGTATTGTGTCCTTTTTCTATCCTACATTTTATTTCTATTGAATGTTCCCAATTTTCATCGACGTTCGTACCAAGGTAGGTGTATGTTTTTATTCTTTCAATTGGATGACCATTCACACTGGATGTTCCTTCTTAGAACATCACACATTTTATTTTCTTAATGTTCAGTAAAGTCCGTATCCCTGACTCACTTCTGTGATTCTAGTGTCATAGCTGTCAACGAATACCACCGTGTCATGATTTTATTTAATCATTTTCCTTTAATTCAATTCCTACTTCAACATCCTCTCCTGCTTCTTGAAAAATGTCCTCAGAAGCAAGCAAGCAATTTGATTGAACCCAGCCTATGAGAAATGTTCACCCAGGTAGTACGATCGGGTGTAACAATTCATTGGAGCAAGGTGTTTTAATTCGTGTTTAAAAACAGGAATCACCCCACCGTGCTCCAATGCTCTAGACCATCCCTTTCCCCCCTATAGCAATCTGATTCGCTATAGAGGCACAACAATCAGCCAAGTGCTCTTGGTCCTGGGAGGTCCTGGGTAATTGAACCCCAACATGGTTTCCTAACCGTATGTGAGCGCATCTCCGCTTTATTCCTGTTTATCTTAATGTGGCTTATCCGCGAACTAAAATTGCTTACTTGGGCCTCAAGTCTCCGCTCTGAGTCCCGGCTCAGTTCGGCGACTTGGTGCTCAAGGGGGTTGGGCCCTACGTGCCGGGGTTTTGGGGTTTTTGTTAATTTTTTTGGTGGCCGAAGCCGGTTTTTGTTAGTGTTTTTTGATTTTTTTTTGGTGGCCGAAGCCGTTTTTTGTGTTTTTTGTGATTTTTTTTGTAGGTTGATTTTTTTTGTAGGTATGTCCTCAGAGTATATGTTACATCGTTTAAATAGCATTTGTATACTAAAGACAGCCTCTCTCGTACCCACTGCGTTCCGATAACCAAACTGTGTACGGCTGATTTTTTCTGCGCATAGTCTATATATCCTTTGATGTATAATTTTAAAAATAACCAAATGGGATTTGTTTAGTTAAGGACTAGATGTTTAACACAAAACTAGGTTTCTTGCATAACAGTTATACTAATACTAAGTGTGAGTATGTCAAAAAAGGCGGTGCCTTCAGGACCGTATTAGTTTACGTATATAAAAGATGCACTCACGTTAATTAAAGCATTAAATATAAAATGAAAATAATAAAACAAATACTTGATACAAAAATAAAAATATAGGTGGAGGAACAAAACACCTGTTTTTGAGATAAATGTTATATCAGTATCGTTTCGATAGTCATAGAGAACACATGTTCGAAAATTAACTTGGTTTTGAGTTTAAAAGTGATTGCTATTGTGCTATTTTAAGATTTTGTTTAATTAGTGTAAATTTAGTGTTGTTTAGGGCCATAATTTTTGATTAGAAAACAATCAAATTATCAAAGAGGCTGTTATGGATGCTCATGAACCGCTCAAAGAATTAAACACGTTAGAAAAAACTAATATGAATGAAAACAAGTCTGTAAATACTTCAATAGATTTGGAAAATCGGTATAAAGCTGGCAATAACGCACCAGTTGGTGTTTATTAATCACAAAAATAAAAATATCGGAAGACGATTTTCTTTGAATTAAGGCATTTTTCATTAAATGACCCATTACTTAAAAACGATTTAGTTAATATTAGTAGGGTCCAAGACATTTTCAAAACTAACAACTTAAACATTATATTTCAAATAAAATAATTCATTATATTATATTAAATAAAAATTATCTAATAGGTTTTATTCCAAAATTTGTTTACACGCTATTTTCTAAGCATTGCATATATTTCCAAGGATTGTAAATGTTCAAAAAATGTAACGAAAAATAACGAACAAGGACGGCACAACTCAATTAGTATCAAGACAAATGATAGTTGTAGAATTTTTGGGTAATGAAGTACCTCAGAATAGAATAATTAATTTATGTAATTTCTCAGTAGATCCATTTAAAGTGCATAAAATCCAGAAAAGTGCATACAACCTATAAAATTCTCTTAAACTGTTGAATCATATTTACACAACCCTTCCTGTTTATTCTGACACCGATCCACCGCATTGTGATGCTTCCGAAACAGACCATAAGCCTTCATGTTCTGGTTTAACTTTATCTTCCACTCCAGAAGCTAAGTTGGATTTTCAAGAACCAATTCCTCTTGTGTCAAGTTTTATTTCACCATATGAGGTTCGTCCCATTCCAAAAGCTTTACAGCGTAAAGCTCCCTTTACAGGGAAAGTGTCCAAGGGGCGCAAAAAAGAAAGGTCTCGCATTCTTACCGTCACTCCAGAATTTCATGAAATAAAAGAAAGAAATACAGTAGCAAAAAGGAACTGCAAAAAAACAAAAAAAGTAAAACGTAAGATAAACATTGATAAACGTCGTCAGAGGAAGATAAAATTGATCTTTAGATTAGAAGTGAGAGCAGTAATTGTAATGATAATTCTTTGTCAGGTTTAAAAATTGATTCCATTCAATTTACTTCAGATGATCTTCAAAAAGGTGATTTCATTTTGGAGCACTTAAAAGGGAAAAAGCATTCAGGATATTTTGTTGCCGCAATATCAGGAAAGGTGGACGAAAGTATTTTTGTTTTACATATTAAATTCTGGTTGTACAGATACTTCAACTCGTGTCCCTAGGTACAAGTCTTTGTGTCCGTAGATACAATAGACCGGTTGTTCCTAGGGACACGTACATAAATACAAAAAAATTGATAAAATGGGTAGACATATATATGTTGGAAAATTGGCATTTTCGAATTAGCTTTACAAAGGTATGATCAACTGTCCAGATTTTATTATTTTTTAATATCTTTGTTTGTCTAATTTATAAAAATCAAATTGTAAAAATTGTCCCTAGGTACAACGTGTTCCCCTACTATTAATATACATCAATAAATAAATGTAGAAAATGTAATACCTATAACGTATAATCTATTCTTTGTAGCAAAGGCTGTGGTTGCTAATACTAAAAGAAGATATTAATAACAAGAATATATCAACAATAGCGGATTAATAGGAAGTGGAAAACATGTCATTTTCCTTTATACACACTACATATGCAACTACATTACAAAAACACACTAAACTACTATTTTTAAAAACATAACTTTCAACAATAACTTGTTGTTTAAACACATTACAAATTTTAGCAGAATTTCTTAAGATAACCTTTTTTTGAAAATGATTTCCGGAGTGAAAGTCGTCAATCATTGATTAAAAATGTAATTTTCGTTACAATCAATTGAATCGTTGGTGAGTGGAAAAACGATATAACTCCAAAAATTGACAATTTAAGCAAAGATAGCCAAATTGCTTTTTAACTATCGATCTATACTCTTTAAAAGCGAGGTACATTTTGGCATTGAGTGGAGTAACGATACAACTCCCACTTGTATATCGTTTTTTCACTCAATATTGCGTATCGCGCATGATCGGCTGCAGTCATCTGATTATTATTATTCAGTATTTAGGCTTAATCATTGCAGTGTAAGCGGCTTGTGATAATTTAAGGTTTTATCAGTATTTGAGAAATTTAAAATGTCTAGCAGTCAAAATTCTGATACGGAGGGACTACAAAGAGGAAAAGAAAGTATCCAGAAACTTGGAACAAAATTGAAAGAAAGAATGCTCGTCTTCTTGGACTTCAATATACAACTGTAACTGAAAAAATATTTAACAAAATGGCCGTCAAAACAGCCTGAACGTAAATATAATATTATTTTTTTAATAACAATGGTTTGTAGAGAAAAAACACTCGAAAAAACACAAATTCGGGTACTTCTGACATTCGACGGAAAATGTAAATATTTCTAAGCTTATGTTTATTCTTATTATCGGGCAGAAGGTTTGGTTTCATAAACATATCCAAAAGTTGTACCAATATAACAAAAAAAATTCTAGATAAGCCAGCATGTACTTAATTGAATCCCAATTATTTAAAGTGAGATACCTCAACTTTTTTTTAGATGTTTTTTTTTATGAGAAAGGTTCAAAATACAAACAAGATGTCTATTTACAAGGATTAATGGAATGTAGGCGTGTACCTAGGAAGCGACCAAAGAGAGAAGCTGGGGAAAAAACCCGAGAAGTCACGTTTTCATATTACATAAAAAATACTTTGGAAGGCAACACGTATGTAAAACAGCTTTTCTTAATCTGCAATTGATCTCGAACTCTAGACTACAACGGCTAAATAGATTGTTTGTTTCTCAAAGTTCTTCTAGAGATCTACATGGTGAACATATTGGTGAACATCAACATATTGAATCGTTTCCTCAAAAAACATCTCACTACAGTTCAAAAAGTCATCACCTATCTTAATTCTACTTTAAACGTTAAAATTATGTATAATCTATTTATAAAACTACAACCAGATTTAGCAAGAATAGTAAAATATAAATTTTATGTAAAACTTTTTAAAGAAAACTATGTATTGAAATTTGGGCGGCCTCAAGTTGATGTTTGCGGACAATGCGAAGAGTTGGGCACAAAATGTAAAGATGTGCATTTAATCGAAAACGCAAACAGAGTTGCCGCTGCCGAATTAGTAGTCCATAAACGACGAACTAACAAATTTTACTCAAAGCTTAAGGAACTCTCTACCTTGTGCCATGAAAAAGAAGATGTTGGCTTAATAGTTTTTGACTATATTCAAAATATGCCCTTGCCTGTTATACCTGTTCAAGAACTGTTTTATTACAGACAGTTGTGGTTATATGGGTCCGAAATACACGGTTTAATAAACGGTACTGCTAGCAAGCATTCCAGAGCTCCACATGTTTTCTGATAGTTGTACGGACCAAAACCGTAACAACACTGTAGTCAGATATTTATTAGCTCTTGCAGCTTCAAAGCGGTTTCGTAAAATTTTCCACTACTTCCCATTGCGTGGTTACTCTATTTTTGCCATGTGACAGAGACTTTGGAATTAAAGCCGTTTAACAATATGTCATAAACACTAAAAAAATTGGTGGCCGAACCACTACAAAAAAATCACCCAGTCTTCCGATGGAACAAGAGATAGATTTACAATATCACATTACAGGCAATTTACTTATGATAGTTCTTTACCAGGGTACGTCACGACTAGCAATTATGTTGGCGGATTCATCACAAGTAGTTTCAAGTTAGTCAAACCTAAAGCAACCCAAATTTTACCAATCAATCCTGCATACCCTAAAACATTACCAATCAATATAAAAAAATTAATAATCTAAAAAATGTAATGCGATACATGACAGGAGAAGTTTTGGAATCACATTATGTTATAGAAAAGCACCAATGTTGATGCTGAGGCGACTCAAGAAGACCAATAAGTACCATTTCTTTTAGGTCCTTTCAAAAATGATAATGCTTTTACATTCTAAAAACTTATATGGCCAAATATCTTACAAATAATACAAGTTATTTAAATTTGTTGTTTTATTGTATTAATAACGTAAATCTTTTAACGCATTTTTATTGTTGAGTGTAAAAACGGCATAACTCCAAGTGACGTTTGGGCGCGCATGTCGTTTATTAAAAATCAAAAATAAATTTTTTCTTTACATTCGCTTATAGAATTTGATTGTCTTCAAACTTGCAATGCACATATTTCTTGTGTAATGTATATTTTTTAAAATAAACAGTTTTTTCAGGTTCTCTTAAATGCATGATTTTGGAGTTGTATCGTTTTTCCACTCACCGATTCAATTGTTGCTTAATCCCATAAAAACATTATATTTAACTAGGTTTGAGCTTTCTATTATTTAAATGTCAAATATAAATGATTTTTAATTAACGTAATTCACGTTACTTTTATTAGAAAATTGTACGTTTCATTATAAGATTCAAAATAAAAGAGTTACTTTAATCCAAGTAAAACAGAAACCTCAAGCACTCGCTAACAATGCCTTCTCTCTCCAATATACTTTCGAGTGAAAATTAAATTTTGTAAGGTAATGCTACTATTAATGAACTTCCCTTTTCGAAATCACCCCAAAAGGTAATTGTAATGCTGCATTGAAATAGGTGGTGGAAAATGAAATCTTCGAAAGGCGAGAGAACTAATGGTTAAGTACACTAACCACCAGCTAGAAAGTGTGTTAATTACTAAAGAGAAGAATGAATTCGGAGGTCGCTATACGTAAAATTCTGATACGGTGTAATTGCATTTTTTAAGTGTATCAAAGTCTCTATTTAATATCTCACAATAAAAACGACTTCGCCTGCATGATTTGTTGGGTAGATTGATAGCTCCAGGTATATTTTGCTGGTCCTATGTAAAGGTTGTCTGATTAGTTATCGAGAAAAAAAACTTAGGCTTGTAGAACTGTTACCGCTGGAAAATTTCAGGAAATCGACTTAACTAAGGAAGACGGCTAAACGCAAAAACGCAAAAAATAAGAAATAGAACAGATAACTATGTAAACTTACATATATTTAAGCATATTATAGCATAAGTAAACTGATAAACACGAAAGGCACATTTTGGAGGTGCAATGCACATAAATTATATCAAAAGAATTTACTAAAAATAACTTCTTAATAATACTGTAAAAAACTAATAAAAGGATTTTTTTAGTTTAATATAAATATTACTTGTTTCATATTTTCATTACTAGAGCTATAGTACTATAGCTAATATACAAAAAACGATAAAAATTCGGAAGTTACAATATTTCGGTCATGTAATGAGACATCCAGAGAGGTATAAACTTCTACATTTATACGATCATTCTATACGATCTTACCCTCATAATGCAGGGTAAGATCGACGGAAGGAGAGGCCCAGGCCGACGAAGAACATCCTGGCTACGAAATCTTCGAGAATGGTATCAAGAAACCACCTTTAATTTATTTAGAGCCGTCGTGAATAAGGTTATTATTGCCAATATTATCGCCAACGTTCGATAATCGAACAGGGCACTGAAAGAAGAAGAAGAAAGCTATAGTACTCATTCAAAATTTCATATTTTGGTTCCCCTTATCATCCGGCCTAGGTATTCCAGTTTTTGTTGTTGGTATAGTGGGGATTAATTCTGTTTCTTTACCAACCCTCCCCAGTACATCTTTATTTGAAATTCTCAGTCCATGAGATATTTAATACTCTGTGGTTTAACCAGAGTTCGAAAGCCTCACTTCTTTTAAATTGTATATTTTTTCTTTTATTTTACATATTATCTAGGATATAATTTTTTTTGTATTTATTTCAAATATATTTTTATTTAAGCACTTCTTTTACTGAATATGCTGTCTTAAAACTGCACGTTACAAATTTCAACCCAAAACGTGGCTAATTATCAACAATATCGAGGCCAAGTAAGTTAACTGTCAAATTTTTGATAAACATCTACAGGTTTGTTTTTTAAAATTATTGGATAAATTTCTGGAAGAGCTAATTTTGTAAGTGCTACGTTACTGGTAGCAAACAATTGCTAAGTTCGTAAATTCTACCGAGGTAACTGTCTCCTAGCAAATTTCAAAGAAATCGCTGATATAAAGCATACAAAGGCTGTTTTTAACCATTGAAAACTGGTACCTTGGAAATCCCCTTTAGTAATCATTCAAAGGGAGGTTTTAGCTACCTAATAGAAGTTTCGAAGAAGTTTCTCCTGACCCCTACTAGGTTAGGCAGTAGGTTAGGCTAATAGGTAAGGCAATAATATTTTGAAAGTAGTCACGTAGTCAGTATTAAATTGTATTCCAACTTAGCTGATCGCTTCTGCGTCAGAGGTTTCAACTCTCGCATATTAGTTAGTGTTAGTTGAGTGTTCTAAACACCCGTAATTTAAGAATTGTCAGCAATCTGTACTGGAATCAAACATCATCTATCCGGACAGAGGCAGGAGAATTCGACGATATCAAAAGCAAACGTGGCGTCCTTCAGGGATTTATACTATCACCACTGCGGTTTAACATATACTCTTTCTTTCAAGAAGCAGTGGGTGATGTTGAAGCCGGAATTCGAATCAAAGGAGAATCTATCAATAACATTAGATACGCGGATGACACAGTAGTATTCGCTGACAGTTCTGAAACCCTCCAGGAGTTAATGAACAGAATCACAGAGGTCAGTCAGAGATACGGACTTTCACTAAACCCTAAGAAAACAAAATGCATGATAATCTCTAAAAAGGAACAGCAATTTGGACAAATCAGTGTAAATGGTCAACAAATAGAAAGAGTAAAAACATACACCTACCTTGGTACGAACGTCAATGAAAATTGGGACCATTCCATAGAAATCAAATGGAAAATAGAGAAAGCAAGATCTGCATTTCAAAAAATGGCCAAGTTATTCAAATGTCATGATTTATCAATGCCCATAAAAATCAGGTTACTACGATGTTACATCTTTCCTATACTGTTGTAAGGAGTTGTCATTTTGAAGGTCAAGGCTTTTGAAATGTGGCTTTATCGTCGCATCCTGAAGATATCGTATACTGACCACGTTACTAATGAGGCTGTTCTGTTGAGAATGAAAAAAGAAAAAGAGCTGTTAACCACAATAAAAACAGCCATAATCGAATACCTTAGTCACATCATGAGGAACAGCGAAAGATATGGACTGCTGCAACTAATCTTGCAGGGAAATGTAGAAGGAAAAAGGGGACCAGGAAGGCGAAGGATTTCCTGGCTGAAAAATCTACGAACGTGGTTCAACACAACAACCAGAAATCTTTTTAGAGCAGCAGTGTGCAAAGTGCAGATTGCCATGATGGTCGCCAACATCCGAAACGGATAGGAACTAACAGAAGAAAAGTGTTCTATCAAATTTGACGCATTTCTGGTTTAAGAGTGTTCGATTGTCTCGCGTATTGAGTATACCTAATTATTGTTATATAGTTTATAGTTTAAAAGCTACATAATTCACAAACGCTCATTACTAATAAAGTATACCAATACTTGGTTCATGTAAAAAATTTTATTAGTAAAACATTT
This sequence comes from Diabrotica balteata, assembly GCA_918026665.1. Lineage (NCBI taxonomy): Eukaryota > Metazoa > Arthropoda > Insecta > Coleoptera > Chrysomelidae > Diabrotica > Diabrotica balteata. Next base: position 137,956,032 of record OU898280.1, read on the forward strand.
AAAATGTAACAGTGCCCTCGTGTGGTGACTCGTATAAATTTGACAGTGATCGGCGGTTTAGATATAAAAACTTTGCGCTAAATTTTGGCTAGATCTTAACTTAGTTATAGGTACAAAGTTAATCATTAAATTACGTATTGTTTAAAGCTTGTGTTCTTAATTCCCACTTTAGAGAGTGGTCCTTCGATTTGGAATTAATTACCTTGCTTAGTACTCTCTAAATGGTAGTAACATCGCCATCGCAATTTGTGGATTAAATCTTTCATTTATTATCATAATTTTTCAAAACGAGTATCGAATTTTAAATTGAAACCTTAAAAGCAAATGTAAAATGAAATTTTTATTAGAAACAATTTTGGTTAAATCCCATATAAATACAAAATTAATTTAATTACGATTTTATGTTTTAGTTCATGTCCTGCAGACTTTTATAATATAGCTGGTGATAACCTCTAAACTACGTGGTATTAGTTTATGCCATTAATTTATCCATAAAATAAATGAATTTATCATGTTCCATTACTAATTTTAGTTTTGTTACTAATGGTCATTGTCATTACATCGGGAAGAAACTATAGGATGTTAAAAATAAACATTGCTTGAAACAAATAAACCTTTATGAATTATTAAAAATTATATTGAATGTGTAGAAAATATATCTGTTTTAGTTTATATAGAATTCAATAGAAATATGCTTTATTGTCACTGAAATTGTACAATTTTATGGACAAAGCTTACAAAAAGTGAAAAAAATAACAATAACAATAAAAATTTATTAAAATTACATAATTCGTCAATATCACAAAATAAAAGGTAATACAATTTACAATTAATTGCAAAATTTCACTAAACTGCAAATTGGATAATAAAACCTTACGAACTACCTTGAGGCAAACTACCCAACGAAGTTGAGTCTACTTGGGACAATTTTAACATTCGGAACAATAACCAACAACTCTTTCAAAAAGAAAACATATAACGTAAATATGTAATATTTATTATTTGTTTATTTATAAATAATATCCAATTTTCTTTAAGTAGGTAACAGACTTTTTTTAATTTAGTGGGGTAACATGAGACAACACTCTAAAATCCATGTGAAAACTTAGTTAAAATAAGATGTGGTTCAAGTAACCCACAAAAAAGGTAAAAGACGACATTTATAATGATAAGTAAGGTAATAAAACACATCGAAGTTTAAAATAGATTTTTTAAATCTACATAAGAAAAAAATGGCACCCTATGTAGATAAGAAATGAGATCTTATTTTCATCATCAATATTGGGAAAAATGTACACGTTCCCGACTAATTTTAAACTCTTTCTTGAGATCTTTATATTTATTTCATTATCAAATTTTTCCTGCAATTGTCCACACAATTGTCCACACAATTGCTTAGCATTTTTTTTATTTGATCTAGCATCAAATACCAAATTACCGATGACAAACATATCCTTTCCAGTTTTATCAATTGTTATGGGATGTATAGGCTTTGGTACCCAAAGTATAGTTGATGTTGCACATTCTTGCACATTACTTACTGGTATTACATCAAACTTATCTTCATTTGTTATATCACTGAGAATAAGGTCAGTGTCTAAGTCTCGTAATGAATAATTTGAATCATCTTCATCAGTTGAGTCACAATTATTGTCCCTTAAGTGTCGGTTTTGGATGGATTTAGAAGTCATAGCAATAGCAAGTTGGTCATGTTTCATCACTTCTTCTTCAATACACTCTACACCTCTTCCAGTAGGAACATTAACTTTCTTTTTCTTTATTTTTCTTGAAGGCTGGGTTTCCTTTCTCCTACTTTCTTCCAAATAGGTCTCAAATGTCTGAACCCACTCCAGACTGTTAGTGTGTGAATTATAATCAGACTGAGGGATTTTCATTGCAGAAAGAAGTCTCTTGATCACTTGATTCCTATCAAAAGGAAAAATTCCTGCTTCTCTAAAACCACTCATTATATTTTTGGAGATATTTTCAACACCAATATTGTCGAGGAATCTCTTTAGTAACCGTGGAAACTTATCCTTTGGAATGGTACCTTGGTTTTCGCTCTTTCACTTATTAAGAGTTTAACGCCACTTCATCTTCAAAAGTCGAAAAAGGGCCACATTGAAAGGTTGTGTTAACCCAGTACTATTAGCATATATAAGGTGATATATGACCTGACAGGTTGTCGCTAATCATTACTTTAATCAAATCATTGCAAAATTTCCTTAAATAGGGGAGAGCGACAGTGTGAAACCAGTCTTCAAATATTTCTAGATTAAACAAACCACTTTTGGATCGGTTATAAGTTGTACCCTTGACCATTCTCCGTCCACGTGTTGTATAGATTTCATATAGTTGCATAAAGAGTTGCAATATTAGAGTTTCTCTAGGTCATACTGGTATCATTACCAAGTAGAGGACCCAATACTGAACCTTGCGGTACTCAATATACAATGCTTTTGTGACTAGTCACTATCATTTTTTGCTTTCACTAGTTGTTTCCTATTCGTCAAGTATGATTGGAAACCAATAAAAAGAAATACCTCGAATTCCTTATAATTTTGGAATAGTCACAAAAAGCAGTGGCGGTATAAAGATTACTGTTTAGTGCTTAATATACCTCATATAGTACAAAAAACATAGCATCAGGGGTAAATTTATTAGATAAAAAGCCGAACTGGCTTTGTGATAAAATGTTTTAAACGAGAAAGTCGGGCTTTTATAAGTGGCTCAATAATTTTGGATAGGACCAGTAGTAATGCATTAGGTCTATAGTTGCAAAAATTCGATTTTTCACCACCCTTATGAAAAGAAATAAAATTGGCTTTGTTTAGTTACTCTGGGAAATATACCTTTTTCAAAAGAATCGTTAATTAGTAAGACCAGGACTTCCAACACATTTTTTGGGAAATTTCAGAAAAAATTTTATGGATAGTCCATCAGTACTACAAGAAGATTTGCTTTTGATACTACTGATTGTTTGGATCAGTTCAGATTTATCAACTGGTCAACTTATTATAAAGAATAAACTTATCTCATACGCAACATTTTTTGAATTATGGAGATAGGAAATAGGATCTTGTTGTGGCAAAATATTTGATGTTATGTTTTTACTCACATTAACGAAGTATTCATTTAGATTTTTAGGGTTTGGAAGAGAAAATATTTGAGCTGTGTTAATTTTATTTCGAACATCGTTTATTATGGACCAGTTTTTCTTGCAACATTCTTAGAGCTTTCCATACGATTCTGATAGTACATTTTTCTAGCTATCTTGATAAGTTTTAGATAGGTTCCTTTGTACTTGGAGATATATTCAGTGACACAGACGTTGGTAGTAAATTTCTTGATGTACAGTAGTGAACTCATATTCTTGGCTGTGGTAGTTTAGGGTTTGTAATGTTTTTACTTAATTGTAAGGGAATATATTATTGAAAATACAGACAATTCTATCTATAAACATCACTAAAATTTTAGTCCACGTCCACAGAAAGAAAGTGACACCAAAAAATCAAGCACAAATTTTGGAATTTACGAAAGTTTTGTGGGGAAAAATTCTACCTTAACGTTGGGTTTTCGAGGATTGTTTGTCAAGAGTGTTAAAGTTGGTATATACTGCTTCATGATCAGATTGTCTAGATCACACCTAGCAATTATGATATATTTTTCTACAAAAAAGACCCGTTGACTTCAAGCCAGTGCTCAGTAAGAACATTAATTAGCAGCTGCAATATTAATTGGTTAGTGGATTCCTTTTTCAACCTCTGAAAGGAAGAAGCAATTTCCCTAAGAGAAATGTGCTTAAAAATTAAGAGTTCTCTATAAAGCACATTTTATTAGCTGGAATATTGAGTTTTATTAGAGCTTTGATTTATATCCTAACAATTACCGTTAAAGTATTTGTTAACGTAACAAATCAAATAATTGGCTTTTTAGATGACAGCCATTAAGTACCAATAAAATGGGTGAATATTGCAATCGTTAAACCTGACAATACTTTACATATAGCCAGATTGGCGATAAAAAGTAGTGAATATTGATTAGATACTGCTAAAAGTGCATAAGATATATCATTTTATTAATAGAGAAAACGAATAAAAAACAATATCGACCATGCTGAAGAAGAGTGTTACAACTCAAAATTCTCTGTTTTTGAGATTTATGCAGTAATCAACAGAAAATGTGATGTAATTTTCTGATAAAAATTATTATAACTGTAGTTCAATATTTGTACGCGAAATTGCTACATGCAACGTGGTAACGTCAGCGGTTTTGACTGACACATGTGAAAGAGAGTGTTACAATTCACTATATTGCCGAATGTTCATGCAACATTATCGCCGCTGCTTAGGAATAACAATAAATTTTCTTTTAAAACATTTTAAGTGTTTGTGCTCTTTCTGTAATAGTGTTATAAGTTGTTATAAAACTATTGAATATCGGGGTAAGTTGAACATTTATTAGTATTGATTGTAAAAAAAGTTTTATATTTAAATGTGACTTTTAGATGTCATAGATTTTGTTAAGAATAAGGTAACACTGTAACTTGTAACAGTCTTCGCGAGAAATTTGAATAAGATTGTGGAAGCTTTTCTTAAGAATAAGGTAAAACTCTGGGTTGTAACATTTTTTTTGAGAAATTTGAATTAAATTGTGGTTTAAGTCTAAATGTATCTATAATCTGTAGATTTTAGTTGTTGTATTTATAATATTTTAGATTTATATTTAAATGTAACCCGAATTCATGTACAAATATCATGAATTTTAGTTTAAAAGCACGTATGTTTGGCTTAGAAAAAATTAATGTAATAATAATCAAACATCATTTCGTGTATATATTTAATGAGGCATTATTTTTTTAGATTTTTCCGATGAGGACTTACAAAATAATCCGATGATAGCCTGCGCCATCTCATATATCAGGTACCACGCGAATCTTCCGATTATGAAGCCAAAAAAACTAGATCAAGATAAGAATCCACAAAAAAACTAAAACTGAGTTTTTGTCGGCTGAAACTCAAACTGAAAAAACTGGAAAACAAGAAAGAATAGACTTGAATTATGGCAAAAGAATGAATAAAAAATTTTAAAAAACAAGGGAGAATCTTATATTTCAACTCAAATACAGAAGAAGAGAAAATAGTACAATATCAAGAGTAAAAAAAATAAAGGCCACGAAGATTCATACTACCACCATTTGATCAAAAATGCAGATCTAAATGCTCTGACAAAATTTGTACTGACTAACGTGAACACATTTTTTCAGAATTTTATAGGCTTGGAGATCTTGGAAAGCAAAGAGAAGATATAGCATAAACTATGACACAAATTAATCCAAAATATAAATATAGTAATGTTGTGGATCCAAGAAAAACAATATTGCATTTACCTTTATAATTTCTGGTCAAAACATAAGGGTTTGCAAAACATATTTTATGGCAACTTTAGCAATTAACAATGGAACTAGTCAGAGTGTACTCACAAAACAAAGTAGTATGCATCTCTTGTGAATATTGATGTACATAGAAGAGGAAAACATATAAATCATAAAAAGATCGGTACCGAAATACAAGACAGAATAATGTTACACATAGATTTAATTCCGAGACTCGAGGCTCACTATTGTAGAGCTAATACTTCACGCGAATTTATAGAAGGTGGAAAAACTTTCACCACAGTAGAATCAGAGATAAGTGTAAAGAAGACCAGGATGAAACACAATTTGGCTTCAGAAATGGACTGGGAACTCGGGACGCCCTCTTTGCACTAAATGTATTACTGCAGAAATGTCGAAATTAAAGGAAAGACATCTTTGCTGTATTAATTGACTATGAAAAGGCCTTTGATCGAGTACAGTATCACAAATTAATTACAATATTAAAAGATAAAGGAGTCGATAGTCAAGACATACGATTCATAGAAAAGTTATACTGGCGTCAAACACCGACAGCTTTCATAAACGGAAAATCAACAGAAATATGTAAATTACAAGGAGGTAGCAGACAGGGTTGTATACTATCCCCACTGTTATTTAATTTATATTCAGAGAGAATATTATTTAAAGAAGCGCTGCATAATTAAGTTAATGGAATTCTGATAAATACAATCAGATATGAAGACGATACAGTTATTTTAAGTGATGACATGAATGGACTACAATGCCTTTTAAATGTCGTTGATACAGTGGGAAGAGAGTTTGGCCTAAACATAAACAGTTCAAAACCAAAACACATGGTGTTTAGCCGTTTAGCACATCAAGATGCACGATTATATGTTGATGGTCATATAATTCAAAGAGTGTATAGTTTTAACTATCCTGGTTGCCATATTACTTAACAACTAGATCCAGATCAAGAGACAAAATGTAGAATCGAGATAGTCCGCACGACATTTTTAAAAATGAGGTCATTCTTCTGTAATGATAACTTGCAACTTCAACTTCGAAAGCACATGGTTGAATGTTACATTTGGTCAGTCCTCTTATACGGTGCCGAAGCATGGAAATTCAAAGTATCCAACATTAATCGTCTGGAGGTCTTTGAAATGTGGCTGTACAGACCTATACTAAAAATTCCATGGACGGCTATCATCAAATCAAGAAAGATGGCCTATTTTGGACACGTAGTAAGGGGAGACCGATATAATATTCTTCAACTTATTATGATGGGTAAAATCGAAGGACGCAGAGGAATTGGTAGAAAGCAGGCCTCTTGGTTGAAGAATATCAGGGAATGGACAGGAATAAGGAAAGCCGACTCTTAGAATAGCTCGAGACAGAGACAGTTTCGCCATGTTAATCGCCGACGTCAAGGGGACTTGATAAGGCATTTTAAGAAGAAGAAGAAAAAACTTTGTCAGATTTACATAGAGATTATATAAAATAATATCAAGAGGAGAATACGGAAATTACCAATTTTACAGCAAAATCTTTAAGGAGGAATATAACATATCTTTTCATATACCGAAGAAAGATAAGTGCTAGTTGTGTATAGAGTATCGCAATTGTTCAGAAGCGGAGAAAGCTAATTTGGAAGACGAATATAAAACACATTAAAAGGAAAAGGTACTTAGAAGAAAAGAAAAACAAAACGACAAACAGAAGAATGCCGATGATGTGACAGTTTTAGTTTATGACCTTCAAAAAGTTTTGCCGTGTCTCATTGGACATGCAAATTCATTATATTACGTCTCAAAGTTAAATGTTTTTAATTTTAGTATATTTAACATCAAAATGAAGGAGACAGCGTACATGTCAAAATTGAGAATGTGATTACAAAATATCAAAATTGTAGTACCATCTTTGTTCCTGATCAATATGCTGTAATGATCGGACAGGCTAAAAAACGGGCAAAAAATATCAGCTGAACGAACTGTGTTTCACAAACATACTTGATATAAAGAAATTGCCTACAAATCTCTACATTAGTATTCCTAAAGTAAGTCAAATTTTCCACTCTCTGAGTTATTAAACTGCAAAAATCTGATCCCACTACTTTGTGTTATAAGTTCTCGCATGGCGAAAAAAGTTTTATTTAAACCGAAATTATTAATCACAGAAAAAATATTGAATTTGATAATATAATATTAGAACCTGCTTTTGGAAACAAACCAGGGATTTCAGAGGCAAAGATAAAGGGGTTCTGAAGTTAATAAAAAAAATGAAATTTGAATTTTAATCATAGTGTTTAAATCGCCAAAAAATGATTATTTAGGACAAGCATTTATTCCTTTTTTTATTTTTCAATATAATAATATAATAAAATTTTTTTAAGTTGGAATATGTTTATCATTTTCTACAGAAGAAAGGTATAAGTTCTATAATTTTCTGCAATAAGAAATGATTGCTTATAAAAGCAATGTTTGTTAAACAACTATTTTATGTTAATAAAGGCATTTTGTTACAAGATCTTATATCATAAAATTTTTATATTCAAAACGGTTACAACTATTAATTTTTCTAAAACTACTATTTTGTGAAATATTGTACACTCCAAGGTTTGAAGTGAAAGATAAAAGCTGTATATTATATGCAATAACGAACTGCGAACACGAGATGCACTGTTTGCATTAAGTGTTCTTTCTCAGAGATGCTTAGATATTAATCAGGAAGTATATGCCTGTTTCATTGATTTTGAGAAGCCATTTGACAGAGTGCAGCATAATCGACTTAAAGAAATTTTATTAAATAAAAACATAGACAGTAGAGACATTAGAATCATCTGTAACCTCTATTGGAATCAAACAGCAAAAGTGAAAGTTGAAAACAAACTGACCAAGGATATCCAGATTCGCCGTGATGTCCGCCAAGGGTGTATTTTATCACCCTTGTTATTCAATTTATACAGTAAAGCCATCTCAGAATTAGCGCTTATCGAGATCAGTGAGGGCCTTATAATAAACGGTGAGCCACTTAATAACATAAGATATGCTGACGACACCGTCCTTCTGGCAGGAACACTAGAAGAACTGCAACAGCTTGCTGAACAACTAAATATATATTGCAACGATTATGGACTAAAAATCAATTTGAAGAAAACCAAGTTCATGGTATTTACAAAAGCACAAAACATCAAAGTTAAGCTAGTACTAGATAATACAGAAATTGAACAAATATCTTTGTACAAATACCTTGGAGCATGGATCATAGAAGATACTGATCAGACAAAGGAAATAAGATGCCGCATTGAAATTGCGCGGTCAACTTTTAATAGAATGAGAAAACTTTTTTGTAATCGCGATATCAACATATCGCTCCGGATAAGAATGCTTCGATGTTATATTTTCTCTACCCTTTTGTATGGAGTTAAAGCTTGGACACTTAAAAAATCCAACATTAAAAACCTAGAAGCATTCGAAATGTGGTGTTACCGACGTATTTTGAAAATATCAGGGATAGATCGCAAAACAAACGAACAAGTTCTCGAGCAACTAGGAAAACAATGCGAAGTTTTAAATTCCATAAAAATCAGGAAATTGGAATACTTGGGGCACATCATGAGAGGTGAAAAGTACGAACTACTAAGGAATATAATGCAGGATAAAATCAAAGGTAGAAGAAGCGTAGGAAGACGTAAAATCTCGTGGCTACGCAATCTCCGTGAATGGTTTGGATGCAGTTCAATTGAATTATTCAGGCGAGTAACAAATAAAATTATAATTGCCAGAATGATTTCCAATCTTTGATAGGAGTGGAACTTGAAGAAGAAGAATATGCAATAAAACCCATTTTAGATTTTAAAGGACGTCAACAGTATCAAAAATTTTATTACAAAAAATGTTGAAAAAGCTCTACTGGACAAATACGTTTTTTGAGTTTTTTGAAATCTCTTCTTCCGCATGGTAGATATATGTTATACTACTTCAAAGATTCAAATAGTTTTTATGAGTCACAAGAAACCATTTACGCTTCACTATTGAGCCATGAAAGCAGTGAAATAATACCAATTATATTACTTTAATAACGTTAAACTCTTACGAAAAATAAACCAAACCGTGAAAGCGACTGTGGAGCTCTTATGGAAAGATAATATGGAACTGTTTGCAGAGTAGCGATAACTTTCCGCTCGTTCAATTTTTGTCTTTTTTTTAATAGCACAAAATGTAATATATCTCACTAATGGAACGCAAACCATTTTTAAATTTCCGTTGATATGATATTCTACGTATTGGCATGTGGGAGAATAGTAAAGGAGATTGGAAATAACTTTTTCCTTATCTTTACGGATAAATTCATACATTATGGATATATTTTAAATGTTTCTACCTATATGTAAAATTAGTTTTACTAAAATAAAAATAGTTTTTATAAGTAAACAGTTTTTAATTAATTAATAGTTTGAGCTCTTACTGTGTGGAATTCCATTACATAAAATAATACTCTCGACACCTTAAAAATTCCAGTTTATTATAAATTAACTCTCTCTCTCTCTTCCGATACCCATTGCAATAATGACTTGTGGCATTGTTCTTAAATGAGCTGGCTAATAGGTTTATAATTTTAGCAATTACCATTGATATTTTATGTTGTTTTAGTCGATTTTAGTCAGTCGTTGTTGGAATTTGTTCCGAACAGTTTTACTTATTATTTTTTGTTGTGAATAACTAATTGTTCTATTTATAAAAAAAATGCCGGGAAAAACGATAACAGGAGAAATGCGACAATTTGTAGTTCATTTATTGAAGTATTTTAAAAAAGAAAAAGAAAACAACGGACCTTTGCTTTCGTTATCATCGGTACATGAACGAGTAGCGGACGCTTTGAAAATCAGTCTTCGCGCAGTGACAAGAATAAAGAGTGAATACAAGACAGGGGCAGCTCTTAATACACCAGGAGAGTCACGTAATGTACAAAAAAAAGACTGATGATATCAGCGATACTATAAAAGGAGAGATTAGAAATGTACAAACTAGAAAATAGTAGAGTACTATATGAGAAACCATGTATTGTCTCTAAACGACTGTATTTTTGAGGCATTATATGAGAAATTTTTTAAGTCCAAGCCCACTTCAGTTCGTTTTTTTTTAGATGAAACATGGATATTACTAAAAGGGGCATATAAACGTACTTGGAAAGATGACTGTGTGAAAAGCATCAAAAAAGGACACGAAAATACAGGTAAACGCTTTGTTGTTTTACATGCCTGAAGTAGGCAAGGATTTGTTAAAGATGCTGGATTACTGTTTTCTACAAAATCGAAGAGTGCAGACTATCATGATTCTATGGATAAAGAGTCTTTTAAAAAGTGGGTCTCCGAAAAGCTGATACCAATGTTGGAGGAACCATCTCTAATTATCATGGATAATGCCTCATACCATAGCTCTTTAATAGAAAAGTTACCGAATGCCAGTTGGAAAAAATCGGACTTACAAGAATGGTTACGAGCGAAAAAACTAATTTTTGACGACGATTCGATCAAGACAGAGCTATTGAGTCTTTGTCGCTAGAATAAACCACAAAATACCAGGTACGTTATAGACGAGCTACTCCAAAACATGGGCATCAAGTTTTGAGATTGCCTCCATATCACAGTCAATATAATCCGATTGAGTTGGTCTGGGGCATTTCTAAACAATACTATGATCGTCATATAAGAGAACATGGACGTGGAGATGAAACAGTGAAAAAAGTTTGGGGCGATGCATTAGCTGAGGCAACACCTGCAGTGTGGGCGAGTTGTGTTAACCATACTGAAAAATTAATTTAGGACGACTGGGCAAAAATGGTCACATATGATGAAAATGAAAGTAGGATTATCATCGATTTGGCGGAAGATTCCAATGATGAAGACAGTTCCAGTGAAGACGCTGACTGATTTGCTAATTAATCAAGGTCAGTACGTTGTAACAGTTTAGAATTCGCTACAGTGCTTAAAACTTAAAAAATCTGTATCATTTTTTATTTAAAGTGGGTTAAATAATTAACACTTTTTTGGGTATATTTCAAAATCCTTTTAAAATGTACTTTTCGTTATATCCTGTCCTATTGTACTGCAAACTAGAAAAATACTTTGCAATTTATACGTATATTCTGTTATTAGAAATTTAATGAAAAATAATTTATAATTTTCTTTTATAACTATTATTTCGTTTGACATGCTTCATTTTGCTCCGCCACTGGAGGATGTAAACGAATCGAGCTTAGATAAGGAAAGACAGATGAAACAACTTATTGCAAGTGTTTTTACACGCACACGCCAAGAACGATGAAAACGATTATAGTAACATTTTAATCAGTATCAGTGCTAGTGTTTGTAGTGTGTTGCGGACCGGTGTATGGATAGTGATCGGCTATTACAATAAAAGAACTTACGTTAAAACTTTGGCTAGATATTAACTTAGTTGTAGAAACATTGAGTTATTAAATAACGTATTGTTTGAGCTGCTTGTTTTCTTATTTCCCACGCCAGTGGGTGGTCCTTCAAGTTGGAAGTAATTATAAGACTCTAAATGGTAGCAAGTTCGCCATCCTAATTTGTTGAACAAATGTCAGTTCAATTCTACCAAAATAAATAGTGATTCCATACAAGTTTGGTTGTGTATACGAGTATATAACAGTGGTTTTAGGTTATGTATCAGGTATGCGACGTTTATAATTTTAGCTATTTTAAATACATCGTATTTGTTGTAAACTAAATCGTTGTTTTAGTAATGGCAAACTTACATACCCTCGCTTAATTTCTCACGCTACGCCCCTGTATTTATTTAAATAATTTTATCTTTAAATTAATTGTTTTTAAAACTTTGTTTCTTATAGATACTTTATCCAAATATCCTTAGTTAAAGTTTTTATCAAAATAATATGACCTCAAGCCAATATATATCTTTTATACCGTTTTAATAAAGCAGTTATATAAAATCATCGACTATTATGCAAACGATGTGATAAACATGTCAAGCTGTCACGTGCAGGCTCAATTCCCTTGTAGGTCGAACCTTTTTTATTCGTACTTTGTGACGAACAATAATTACATAATTTCGTTGTGCTGTTGGTTGCGTCACTCGGCAATATGTTGTTTGTGTTTTCAAGAAGGAACAAAATAATACCGAGTACTTACACAAAGTTAGTTAAAAATCAATTTTCTATCAATTTTATAGTACGTATTGAGGAAAAAACTCCGCCGGCAGTTTTGTTGGGTGGATCGAGTAGCTCGACAGAACTGTTGCCGGTCCCAAGCCCAGATAAAGAAGGGGAGAGTCTACAGCCAGTGTAGCATCCTACTAATAGACTTTAAAATCATACAGCTCATATAAACATTATTATGCCTCGGAACAGGAATGATTTCATTACTACGATTAACGCGAGAAAAAGAACAAGGAATTAATGGAAAACGAGAAATATACTACGGAACGTAAAGTCTACACACAAGAGACCAAAAAATTACAAAACAGATTGTAAAAAAAAGATATAGGTGCGCTATAAAAGACGAAGAGAAAAAGAAAAGTTTCAAATTCTGCTAGATGACTATCTGATGATTTACAGTGGTGTTGCGAAAGAAACCAGACCCAAACGAGAAGTCGCCCTGTTAGTACACAGAAAATTTTTACACCAAGTACAAGAATGTACATATACCTATGAAAGAATCTTTTTTCTTCTTCGGATGTTGGCGACCATCATGGCAATCTGCACTTTGCACATTGCTGCTCTAAAAAGATTTGTGGTTGTTGTGTTGAACCACGTTCGTAGATTTTTCAGCCAGGAAATCCTTCGCCTTCCTGGTCTTCGTTTTCTTTTTACTTTTCCCTGCAAGATTAGTTGCAGCAGTCCATATCTTTCGCTATTCCTCATGATGTGACCGAGGTATTCGATTTTGGCTATTTTTATTGTGGTTAACAGCTCTTTTTCTTTTTTCATTCTCAACAGAACACCCTCATTAGTAACGTCTTCAGGATGCCATATCTTCAGGATGCGACGATAAAGCCACATTTCAAAAGCCTCAATTTCCTTTAAGGTGGCGTCTGTGAGAGTCCATGACTCAACTCCGTACAACAGTATAGGAAAGATGTAACATCGTAGTAATCTGATTTTTATGGGCATTGATAAATCATGGCATTTGAATAACTTAGCCATTTTTTGAAATGCAGATCTTGCTTTCTCTATGGTCCCAATTTTCATTGACGTTCGTACCAAGGTACGATACGTTTACACTGATTTGTCCAAATTGCTGTTCCTTCTTAGAGATCATCATGCATTTTGTTTTCTTAGTGTTTAGTGAAAGTCCGTATCTCTGACTGACATCTGTGATTATGTTCATTAATTCCTGGAGGGTTTCAGAACTGTCAGCGAATACTACCGTGTCGTCCGCGTATCTAATATTATTGATAGATTCTCCGTTGATTCGAATTGCGGCTTCAACATCACCCACTGCTTCTTGAAAGATTTCCTCAGAGTATATGTTAAACAGCAGTGGTAATAGTATACATCCCTGACGGACGCCACGTTTGATTTTGATATCGTCGGATTCTCCTGCCTCTGTCCGGAATGATGTTTGATTCCAGTACAGATTGCTGACAATTCTTAGATCACAGGTGTTTATTCCAATATTGGTTAATATCCATCAGATTGTCGTGCTTTACTGTATCGAACGTTTTATGGTAGTCAATGAAATACGCATAAATGTCGCAGTTCACGTCTCTACATCGTTGAAATGGCACTTGTATACTAAAGAGAGCCTCTCTCGTACCCACTGCATTCTGAAAACCAAACTGTGTACGGCTGACTTTTTCTTCGCACAGTCTATATATCCTTTGATGTATGATTTTAAGAAATAATTTTTTAATATGACTCATTAAGCTGATGGTTCGGAAATCACTGCAGGATACGTATTTTGTTTTCTTTGGTAAAGCAATAAAGGTCGCCTTCAGCCATGTTCTTTGTATTACTCCGCTTAAATATATGTCATAAATACTTTTGTTGGTGTTGGTATATGTATGGTTGGTATATGTTGGTATGTAGGTGTATGTATGTAATACCATTGGTGTTAAATAGTTTTATGAGCTCAGCATATGCATTGTCAGGTCCAGGAGCTTTGCCATCTTTTAGTTGTAATATGGCTTTTTGCACTTCATCTGATGTAATTGGTAAGTGGTCATCACATATGTAGGATGGAGGTTGTTCGGATCTAGTATCATCAAAAAGTTCTTGTATGTATTTTGTCCATATACGGATTTCTTGATTTTTGTCTGTGATGATATTCTCCTGTTGGTCTCGCAGTTTGTTAGCTGTGTTGGATTTCTGAAGACCAGCTGCTTGTTTCACCTTTTTATGCATGTTAAACGTATCATGTTTTTGTTCTAACAACTCTATCTCTTCACACTGTGATTTTAACCAATTTTCTTTGGCCTTTCGTATTTCGGTTCTTATTTGTCTCTGAATTTTGTTGTACATTATAATGTTGTTCTTTGATTTTCTTCTTTCTTCCATAAGTTACAGTATATTGTCATTTCTCCAACTTTTTTTCTTATCTTTCTTTTCTATTAGATGTTCTTCTCTGATCTTGTTAAAGGTTTCACATATATTTTTAAGTGATTCTTCGGCATTATATGTTTGCTCCATATTACTTAGCTTTTCTGAAAGAATCTGTGCGACTGTTTCTTTTGTTTTGTTATTTTTAGTCTTCTCATATCGCACTTTTTGTTACTATCCTTTTTTGTGATCTTCCTGAAAGAATAGTAGGTAGTAAAGTATAAAGTAGTAGTATAAAGAATAGTCGTAGTGAAATCTATGCACTAGAGAACAACAGAGATACCACCCGTAGGGAAGACTTTTACAAACACCTTCAAACTGTTATTAATTTGCTTTTTTGTGTTTTAACCATGTTTTAGCACATGTAAGCTTATTAAATGCAAATATTTTTTAAAAAACAGATTGACTTCCGTGGGTCATGATAGGTAGCTGAGTTAGTTAGAGGATAGGAACGGATCGCTTAGATCGTGGCTTCAAACCCCACCCAGTGTCAGTTGTTTAGACAATTATTAATTGGGTTGGTCTTTTTTATGGCTATGTTAATTTAAGCTTAATTCAAGACTTGCAAGACCAAGACCAAGACCAAGACCGAAAGTGCAATACCAAGACCAAAACCAAGACCAGGTGTCTTGGCGCAAGAACAAGACCAAGACTGTCTAAGTCTCGTCTTGTTCTTGCATTTGGGCAACACTAGCATAAACATAAATTTTCGTTTAACCATCAAAGCGACAAAAACATTACTAACAAATCCATTCAAAATACAACCCTTTAATGCCAAAATAGTACATCTGGCCCGAACCTGTATTAATAACCGACGACGTCTAGATGGTTATTTTGTTTAGTTTTTGAATATTCTCGGACAACCGCTACTTAAATAATCGTATAAATTATTTATTAATTTAATTAGTATAATTATTTTTTCACCAACTATGTATTCAGTGATTACATTAATTTATATACTATGAAATAAAAACTATTACTATCGGAATAAAAGTGTTGGTTCCAGTAGGTACCAAACATTGGTATTGAGGATAAATCCAGAATATACAAAGTTATATGGAAATGCCTATACAACCAAAACCAATAGATTGTTTAAAACAACAGAAATAAAGGTACTTCGTGGCACAGCTGGAAAGGCTTTTCTAGATAGGGAAACAAGTGAAAACATTACGAATACAGGTGGGGTAGACGATATGAATGGTGATTATCAAAATGAATTCAGATCAAATAGAGCCACTACAGATAACATATTCTTACTAAGAACGATACAAGAAAAAGCTTATGAATACGACATATACCTATATAATATGTATATAGACTTTAAACAAGCTTTTGATAGTGTGAAAAGAGACAGAATGCTGGAAGATCTTTTTAATCTAGGTATACCTAAGAAATACATCAGCCTCATAAAAATGACGTTGCAGGGTTCAAAAGCCGCAGTCAGAGTAGATGGAGAACTGACTCCCCTGTTTAACATCAACATGGGAGTAAGACAGGGAGATGCCCTATCAATCATGCTATTCAACCTAGTTCTTGAGGCAGTCATCAGAAAAACCAATATAACCGGCCATATAAACACCAAATCAGTACAAATTACTGCATATGTAGACGATGTGGCCATCATTAGTAGAAATAAGCCACGACTAATGGAAGTGTTCAAACAAATTGATCCTGGAGCAAGAAAAAAAAGTCTCAAAATAAACGAAGCAAAAACGAAGTATATGACAGTCAAAAGAATAACTGACAATGAAAATAATATCACAATAGACAACTATACTATCGAACGAGTGGATGCCTTTACGAGAAGAACTCCGTTAGTAGCGAAATTAATGCACGTATTTCCAGCGGAAATCGTACATACTATTCTAATTAAAGATTAATGACATCGAAATTATTAGACAAAAGAACCAAAATGACTATCTACAGAACACTGATTAGACCCGTAGTAACCTATGGATGTGAAACTTGGGTAATGACGAAAAAAGGTGAAGCCCAACTCAAGACATTCGAGAGAAAAATACTGAGGAAAGTATATGGCCCGGTACAAGAGGAAGATCGCACATGGAGAATCAGGAGAAACGACGAGGTTAATGAGTTAAATAAAGGTTATGACATTGTAAGATTTGTGAAAAGTCAAAGACTGTTATGGCTGGGACATGTGCAGAGGCAAAACGATGCAAAAACAACAAAGAAAATGTTACAATGGAAGCCCATAGGAAGGCGAAAAAAAGGAAGGCCCAGAACGATATGGAAGACGACCTGAAAACAATGAACATAAGACAATGGAGAAGAAAGGCACAAGAGAGATCTGAATGAAAGGACATAGCCAGACAGGCAAATACCCATCCAGGGTTAAGATGCCAAAAGAAGAAGAAGAAGACGATATGAATGGTTGGGTACTAAACAGAAAAAAGAATTAAATAACCGTATTAGCAGAATGAAAAAACATGGTTTAAACAAGAGATTAGCCTTAATAAAGAACAAAGAAGAAAAAGTAATAAGATTATTATAATATAATAACTTTAAAATTTGGGCTCGTATTATAAGAGCAATTTCAGAGAGAGAGATGCATTAGAGATATAAGGATTTAACTGTTTTTACAATATAATAGCAATTAATCTTCGAGTAATTATCACACACAATTGTACGCCAAGGAAACATCCACATCCATCCTGTGATACCCTATTTAATTCGTAAATGCATAGCTGGCAACAGACATCATTGTGGTTTGGCGCGAATGGAATAAGACGTTTAATGGGAACAACTCTCGAGGAAATACATCATATTTCGATCAGTTGGAGCTTTTCAATGTAGAGTTTTCGTCAGTTCAAAAGGAATTTTGGGAGAAAGGAAAATATCGATTTTGAATTAGATAGGCGTAGGTGATTTGTAGAATTATAAGGTGGAAAATTACGCCGCGTTGGTGTTAATGGAAATGGATGGGAAAACGTTTGGAAAACAAAATCGATAATAATTTGTATTAGGAAAAAATTGTAAACATATTTGAAAATAACTAAGTATATTTGAAATACTAAATTGGAGGAGTGTTTAACGTAGTGAATATAAGCTTTTTAACACTAGAAGCACCAAAACGGTCATTTTGACCGCCTTCTATTTTTGAACTTCTGTATTACGTATTCATAGTTATTTTAGAAACTCGATAATTTGGGACTTTTTCGAGATCTATTTGAGGATTCTAATTTTTTTTACATGTACTTAGTGTAATTACTTTTTGAGATATGTTAATCTCTACCTAAAAGCACCAGATGCGGTCATTTTGGGTTCTTTCTATTTTTGACATTTTGTATTACTCTTTAATATCTATTTTACAAAATTGTAATGTAGGACTTTCCTAAAACTATTTGAGAACTACAATTTCTCTTTTAGAGGTACTTGGTGTAATTACTTTTTGAATATGAATAGAATAGAATAGAATAGAATAGAATAGAATAGAATAGAATAGAATAGAATAGAATAGAATAGAATAGAATAGAATAGAATAGAATAGAATAGAATAGAATAGAATAGAATAGAATAGAATAGAATAGAATAGAATAGAATAGAATAGAATAGAATAGAATAGAATAGAATAGAATAGAATAGAATAGAATAGAATAGAATAAAATAAAATAGAATAGAATAGTAGAATAGACTAGAATAGAATAGAATAGAATAGGATAGAATAGAATAGAATAGAATAGAATAGAATAGAGTAGAATAGAATAGAATAGAATAGAATAGAATAGAATAGAATAGAATAGAATAGAATAGAATAGAATAGAATAGAATAGAATAGAATAGAATAGAATAGAATAGAATAGAATAGAATAGAATAGAATAGAATAGAATAGAATAGAATAGAATAGAATAGAATAGAATAGAAATAGAATAGAATAGAATAGAATAGAATAGAATAGAATAGAATAGAATAGAATAGAATAGAATAGAATAGAATAGAATAGAATAGAATAGAATAGAATAGAATAGAATAGAATAGAATAGAATAGAATAGAATAGAATAGAATAGAATAGAATAGAATAGAATAGAATAGAATAGAATAGAATAGAATAGAATAGAATAGAATAGAATAGAATAGAATAGAATAGAATAGAATAGAATAGAATAGAATAGAATAGAATAGAATAGAATAGAATAGAATAGAATAGAATAGAATAGAATAGAATAGAATAGACTAGAATAGAATAGAATAGAATATTGCAGGGTTCACTAGCTTCCACAAGAGCACAAATATCAATATCCCTGTTTTGGCGCTCCTCATCGACAGGTCTAACACGTGGCTCATTACCTTTATGACACTTTTTACAACTTTTTTCACATCCCGAAGTTTGAAAATGTTTAATGGAATTTTTAACTGTATTTTTAACACTTGGTGGGGGTCTATTTTCGAAGGCAAGAATAAATAAATCAATTACTTAGCGTATCGAATGACCCTAAAAGTACCATGTTACAAGTTGCACTTTTTCTTGGGGGGTATACAACGTACTTTTGTTTATGGCATTTTATTAATTAATCTATGTATAATGAACACCTTTTTCAAACTACCTAAATGGAGATTATATACATGGAAATCTCTAGCAGACACTCCCCGTAATATCGTCAGAAACCAAATTGACTACATAACTGTCAGTGAGCGAAGAAGAGGGCCAGGTCGAAGAAGTACATTATGGATCAGAAACCTGAGAAAGAGTAACCCATCTCTTTTCCGAGCTGCCATCAACAAAATTACTATAGCCAATTTGATAGCTAACGCTCGATAATCCAGCACGGCACATGA
The DNA here is from genome assembly GCA_918026665.1 of Diabrotica balteata. NCBI lineage: Eukaryota > Metazoa > Arthropoda > Insecta > Coleoptera > Chrysomelidae > Diabrotica > Diabrotica balteata. The sequence continues at coordinate 137,975,790 of OU898280.1, forward strand.
AGAAGATTAATTATTTGTTTATTCTTTCAGAACTTCGTTTGAAATTTTTAATGTCAATGTAACAATAACGACAATTCATACTTACTGCGAAATGAATATAGAGGTGGAAACGTGTAACATGTCACAGCGATTGCCATTGTTTTGTATGGTCAATAAAACAATATTGTGATCTGTATACTCTTTTTTTGCCATTTGATGTTTGTGAGTCAGAATATTTTAATGTTACCTCTTTGATAACTATTTATGTCTATAACCGAATCATGCTGTATAAAATTAAATGAGCTGATTTATTTGTGTATTTAATGTTTTTCTATTAGGCATAATTGATTAAATTAAAATCGGATATAATATTATTATACAACAAAATATATTTGATAAATCCTGTAATGTGCCGTTGCAACTAGATTAAAAATTAAATTACATTACAAACTCGATTGTAACGTAACTAAATATGCAGAAAACAAATAGAATTATACGGACATTACATTGCTACAATTTAATGTGATTTTGCATTTATTTTAGGAATAGCGCTCAATTTATACGTAATATTGATATAAAAACAGTATTTCAGTGTCACCAATTTTATAGAATGAACTCGCATCTCTACGGATTTGTATAAATCGAACTAACTCCCTAATCCATAAGCAATACTTCACAATGCTAAACTAAAATAACATATTTATATGTCTCTTGTGGAAACGAGACTTTTTTCGGTTTGATGCAAATATATGGGTCAGTATTATTGTTGTGTATGTAGTTGTATTGCTTTATTTTACGATTTAAGAGTAGATACAAAATTAAAGAGCTTATTTCCATTATTTCCAAAATGTCTTAAATCCAAAATTTCTATTTTTTAATGTTTTTATTTTATTGAAAACATTATAGCTCTCTTTAGGTCTAGAATAACGTTTTATGTACTAACAAGATTAATTTACCATTTAAAAATGCAACAATAAAACAGTAACAACTTTGTTTTCAAACTTCCACAAAATTAATTTTAAACTCTTATCACTACAGCTGTTTGGGCTGATTGCCTTTCTCAAGAGATCTATTTTTGACATGTGTTTACACTTTATAGTCTTTGACGAAATAGGTTGAGGAATGGAGAACTGTTTGTCCAAAGTTGGTCATTTAGAATTATATCTGTGTTTTTAATTTGTTAATTTCCATATATTCTAACAAAGATAGCTTTAGGCCTTTATTTTAAATGTGAAGAATTTTAAATTCGTCATTAAAACAATGATTATGATCTAGAAGGTGAAGTGCGTATGTAGAATCTGTTTTTCTATTATTGAAAGCCCTTTTATGTTCTGCTATTCGTTTATTAAAATTTCTACCAATTTGACCGATGTAGGTTTTCCGGAGTCACCACATTTAAGTTTGTACAGACCACTGTGTAACTGTTTTTTATTTTGACTCTTGTTGTTTTTAATATATTTGCTTTAGTTATCATTTGTTCTAAAAGCTGATGTTATTTCTTTCTTTTTTATGTGTTTGGCTATTTTTGTTGATATTTTGCCTGTATATGTAATCGAGCAAAAGGTACTGGGTTTTTCTCTGGTGATGGAAATGCTAATTTCAGGGCTTTCTTGTGTAGTTTTTGATTTAACATTCTATTGTTCAACAAAGTATTTGTTCGTTGTATCCATTGTTTACTGCTATTTGCTTAATGATATTTAATTTTGTCTCAAAGTTGTGTTTTGACATCGGAATTTCTGTTAGTCCATGTAACATACTATGATAGGCTGCCAGTTTATGTTGTGGGGGATGGGATGACGAATTGTGTATAGTCTGTGAAACATACTAGTACGTCGTCTACGTATCTCTACCAATATAAAAACTGTTTAAATATAGGATGTTTTGAAATCTTTATCTCTAGATGATCCATAAAAATATCTGATAGAAATGGGCTTAGAGGATTGCCCATTATAAGTCCTGCACTGGTATTTGTATATATTTAATTATTAAATTCAAAATAGTCCTGGTTTATGCAAACTTCAAAAAGATGTAAAATTTCAGATGTAAGGATTGAATTTGTACCATTTTGATCTAAAAGGTTTTTTACTAGAATAAAAGTTTCTGTAGAAACTAGGAAAAAGATTTTTTACGTCAAATGAAATTACTCTGGAGTTGTTAGGTAATTAAAAATGTTGTATTTTATTAACTAGTTCCATTTTATTTTTTATGGTAAATTAAGGTGAAAATTGAGTGTGTTTTAAAAATAATAATCTCTAACAGTTTTTTGAAAGTTAATATGACGGAGCTGTATAAAAAGAAACTACAGGTCTTATTGGGTGATCCGATTTGTTTTAATGAAAGAGTATAATTTAGGAGACTTGGGTTCATGATATTCAGGTAGTTTTGTTCTGATTGATTTACTATTGATTTTGAATTTTCTAACGCTAGCTTAATTTGTTTTTGATATTTTCTGTCAGATCTTTGTGTAACGTTTCAATATTTTGATTATTTAAAAATTCTCTTGTTTTGTTATGAAATTCTATTTTATCTATAGCAATAGTAGTGTTACCTTTGTCAGCTTTTGTAAGAACCATGTTGTTTTCTATTGATTTGTTTTTAATTGAAATGTCATTATCATGGAAATTGAAATTTAAATTTCAATTATTAAAAATGCATTTAAAAATTACATTTATTTCCAAAACGTCCTTAATTTGCCTCGCGAATCCATGAGCGCATAGAAGTCACGTGACTCGTCATTGCTGTTGACTCGTTTGCGTTTAGTTAATGGGTCAAGCATCTGTGTTACAAACCTGTAACACATATGCTTGTTAATAAACGATAATACAATTTACAATCCATAGCAAAATTTCACTAAATTGCAAATTGCATAATAAAATTACGAACTAGTTTACGAATAAGTTTAAGTTGCTGCATGTGATACCTAAACTTACTGTAATTTCTTAGATATTCGTTAAGAAACTCTTCCAGTGAATAATATGTTCTATCAGATAGATAGGCTTTTGTCAATTTACGGAACTTAAGAAAAAAAGTTGCAAAGAGCGATGGTTGTATAATTTTTTTCCAAATATAATATAGATTTCTTTAATAACTCAGTGGACGGGATTAGCAAATTCACATCAAAGGTTCAATTTCTGGTGGAGTAGTCATGATTAGGTCTTGCTGGAAAAACAAGTAGGTGTTTACAAATTAAGCAAACAGTTTATAGAACATATAAAGAGGGAAGAGTTAAAATCCCGTGATTTTTGAAGTAGCTTTTGCAATGTGTGATTCTACTGAGGTAAAGGGCAAAAAGATACCATATGCTCTTTTTTGTAATTTAAAAATAACATCAGATTGAGTAGCTGTACTAGAACCCCATAAAGTAGGTTCATATCGAAGATGAGACACGAACAAAGAAAAATATATTATTTTGACAGATGCTAAATTCATTTCCTTCAAAACAGATCTTATTGTGTAGCAGGCTGAGGCTAGTTTCTTACTTAACAAATCGATATGAAGGGACCATTTAAGGTTGCTGTCTATAAAAACACCAAGAAATTTTACAGAATCAACGATACTGACCTGACTGTTATTAAGAAACCAAGGGTTGAAGAGCTTCTTTATAGGATAATACTATTGTCTTATCCACGTTAAAAGAGAGTAAATTAGAGTCCTACCAGGTATTTATTTTAATTGTATCAGAGGTTATAATTGCAATATAAGAGTTCCTCCAGGTAATACTAGTATCATCAGCAAAAAAAAAAGTTTTTCAACGATTTTTAAGTTTATGATGTCATCTATAAAGATAAGGTAAAGTAGAAGACCCAATATTGTACCCTGTGGTACTCCACATACAATGCTTTTATGACTAGAGTGAGTATCATTTGTTCTAACTAGTTGTTTCCTATTCCTCAAGTAGGATTGGAACCGATTCAAAGAAATATCTTGAATTCTGTAGAAATTTAGTTTTTTTATTTTTTTTTTATAAAAATTTCGTGATTTACACAATCAAAAGCTTAAGCATAGTCACAAAAACAGTGACAGTGTAAAGACTATTGTTTAGTGCTTTATAGACCCCATTTAGTACAGAAAACATAACCTCACTGGTACATTTATTAGATAGAATTAGTTAACTATTGACTATGTATTAGTTAGACACAGATACAGGAATGCAATTATATCTGCAAAAGCCTATCCAAGTGTTGACATAGGATTAGATCACAACCCAGTAGTGACCAAAATTAGGCTCAAAATGAAAATATTAAAACGAACAACAAATGCAAAAATCGATACAAGTAAATTAAGGAATCAACAACGGATGAATGAATGCTAAAGAACAAATTCTGCAAAATACTGAGACGGATAAAAAAATGGTTAATAATAAAGACAGAAATAGATAAATGTTAAAAAGAAATTCTAATTTTTTTTTAACCTATTCTCTATCCTTTCATTATTGGATATAGTTCTCTCCCAGTTCTCTCCATCTTTCCCTATTTTGAGCTGTTCTCTGCCATGTGGGACCTCCTTGTTTCCTGATGTCATCTTTCCACCTCATCTGTGGTCTGCCTCTTGATCTCTTTGCATTGTATGGACGCCACTTTCCGATGGCATTTTTCCATCGTCTGTCTTGAAGACGTTCATTGTGTCCAGCCATTTCCATTTCAGTTTTGCTGCTTGTTATATCGCGTCTACTGTCTTTGTTCTGGTTCTGATCCACTGGTTACGTTTTCTATCTCTAAGTGATACACCCAACATTTGTCTTTCCATCGCTCTTTGTGTCTTCCTTATCGTATTCAAATTGGCCTGTGTAAATGTCCATGTTTGTGCTCCGTAGGTAAGCACCGGTATTATACAGGAGTTATATACTTTGCTTCGTAAGTATAGAGGGATTGTTTGATTTTTTAGAACGTAAGAAAGTTTGCCGAACGCTGCCCATTCCATTCTTACTCGTCTCGATATTTCGGCTGTTTGATTTTCTCTGTTAGCTCTGATTGCTTATCCTAGATAGATATAGTCATTTACCTGTTCTATTTTTTCTGTTTTTATTTTTATTGCCTCTTGGTCTTCCGTGTTTGTCATTACTTTTGTTTCGTTGAAGTTAATTTTTAGGCCTTTTTGCAGTGATTTTTCATGAAGTTCATTCAACATTAATTCCATTTCTTGTCGTTCCGAGGAGATCAGGAGTATATCATCCGCATATTTAAGGTGATTTAGGTACTTTCCGTTAATACATATTCCTCTGTTTATCCAATCTGTTGATTTTATTATGTCTTCGAGGGTCAAGGTAAACAGTTTAGGTGAAATTATATCGCCTTGTCGGACTCCTCGTTTAACTTTTATATTATCCGTTATTAATTTGTCGTCCAGAATTACGGTCATGGTTGCGTTTTGGTAAATATCATGTATCAATTGTCGGTATCTTGAATCTATTCTATTATTGACCAGAGCTTCTTCAACCGCCCAGTGTTCAATGCTGTCGAAAGCCTTTTCATAATCTACGAATGCTAAGTACAGCGGAAGGTTGTATTCATTGGTTTTCTCAATTAAGATTTTAAGCGCATGTAGATGGTCGATTGTACTGTATCCTTTCCTGAATCCGGCCTGTTCCACTGGTTGGTAGTTATCAAGTTTATAGGTTAATCGGTTGTTTATTATTCTTGTGAAGGTTTTATATAGTTGTGACAAAAGGGAAATAGAACGGTAGTTGTTTAGGTCTGATCGGTCTCCTTTCTTATGTATTAAGATTGTGTTGGCATTTCTCCATTGTTTAGGTATTTTACCTTCAAACAGACATTTGTTGAACAGTATTTTTAGCATTTTTTTTATCGTGTCTCCGCCTTCTTTTAGCAGTTCCGCCAGTATTTTGTCCTCACCGGCCGCTTTATTTCTTTTCATTTCATCTTCAGTTATTTCTGGTAATACCTCTGAGCCAACATTTTATATTTTCCTCGAGAGATTCTGTTTAGATGATAGTGGTGGGTCATTTTTAGAACTGTATAGTTCTGTGTAATATGTTTCTGTGATTTTTACTATTTCTCCTAAATCTCTTTCTTCATTTTTCTCAGCTTTAAGCATGATTAGTTTTCTTTTTCCTATATTTGTCTTCATTGTTTTTAAACTTTTGTTCTTCTCTATGATTTTCTTAATGCGGTCTTCTTGGTATTTCTTTAAATCTTCCTTCATCTGTTTTCTTATGGTTTTGTTCAGTTAGGTAAACTCCACTGTATTTCTTTTGTTATCATTCAGTAGTTGTCGTCGTCGTAGCATATCTTGTGATTTAGCGCTAATTTTTTGTTGTTTTCGCTTTTGTTTATTAGCAATCTTCAGGCCTGCTTCTAGTAGTTCTGGTAGTTCTGATACATAATAATAACAAAGAAAACAAATATACAAACAAACATACATTTGCGAAATGTACCGATAGAAAGGGTTGATAAATACAAATACTGATATATGATAATAAATAATGATCAAAAATCGAAATAAGAGCTAGGATAGAAATAGCAAGAAATGCGTTTGTAAAAATGAAAACAATTATCTGCAACAAAGATCTTATATTAGAACTGAGAGTAAGAGCACTGAGATGCTACGTGTTTTAGATACTGCAAAATGGACTTAAAAGCTGGACATTGAAGTGAGAACACATAAATAAGTTACAGTCCTTTAAAATGTGTTGTTATAGGAGGATGCTTAGAATAGCAAGGACACAGAATAAAACTAACATGGAAGTATTGCGAGAAATGGGCAAAGAATGGGAAATAATAAACACAATAAAAATAAGAAAGTCACAATATCGGTGACACGTAATGAGTTTACAGCGATATGAACTGCTAAGGCTGATAATACAAAGAAATATAAGAGGAGGAAGGAGTATAGGAAGAAGGAGAGTGTCATGGTTAAGAATTTAAGGGACTGGTTTAAATGCAGTTCTAAAGAACTCTTCAGAGCAGCAGTAGATAAAGTAAAGATAGTGATGATGATATCCAACCTCTTATTGGGAGACGGCACTTAAAGAAGAAGTATATATAAAATTAGACTTTGTGCTTAACATCAGAGTTTGACTTATTTTAAATAGAAGGGATGTTGAAAATATTTAAAATGGGTGCGATTTACTTGATCCTTTTGTGTCGGTGTTTGTATCTAATTTCACTGACAAAAGTTGTCTGTTGCACTAATAACTTATGTAAAGGTGTATCTAATGTAGGTATGAGTTTTTCAATAACATTATTTTAAAGCCATTGGTTAATTTCGTATAAATAGTCCTTTTTTTTTTTTTAAAGTTAGAGAAGTAGCTGGTCTTTATCATAAGAAAACTCCACATACTATAACCGATTTGTCGGGAAAAATGATAATAGACGAACATGAAATTCGAACAACCTGGTGTAATTATATAACTGAACTATATAATGATGATAGACCCGAAGAACCGGAGGCTTTAGTTGAAGGCGAAGGACCAGAAACACTAAAATCAGAAATACTGCATGCTATAAAGTTAGCAAAGAACAAGAAAGCCGTTGGCCCTGATAAAATACCGACAGAGGTGTTAAAGCTTATAAATGAGGAGAACATTGAAATACTGGTCAAACTTTTCAATGATGTTTATTCGACTGGTGATATCCCTGAAGATTGGTTAAAGTCCGAATTCATAACACTACCACAAAACAACTTCCGAAAAACTGTAGCGATTATAGAATGATAAGCCTTATGAGCCCCACTTTGAAAATATTTCTACGCATCATCCACAGTAGAATCAGAGATAAATGTGAAGAAGATCAGGATAAAACACAATTTGGCTTCAGAAATGGACTGGGAACTCGGGACGCCCTCTTTGCACTAAATGTATTACTGCAGAAATGTCGAGATCAAAGGAAAGACGTGTTTGCTGTATTTATTGACTATGAAAAGGCCTTTAATCGAGTATAGCATCACAAATTAATTAGAATATTAAAAGATAAAGAGTTGATAGTCAAGACATACGATTCATAGAAAAGTTATACTGGCGTTAAACAGCGACAGCTTGCATAAACGGAAAATCAACAGAAATATGTAAAATACAGAGAGGTGTCAGACAGGGTTGTATACTATCCCCACTGGTATTTACTTTATATTTAGATAGAATATTTAAAGAAGCGCTGCATAATTTGGAATGGGGCGTGAAAGTTAATGGAATTCTGATAAATACAATCAGATATGCAGACGATACAGTTATTTTAAGTGATGACATGAATGGATTACAATGCCTTTTAAATGCCATTGATAAAGTGGGAAGAGAGTTGGGCCTAAACATAAACTGTTCAAAAACAAAACACATGGTGTTTAGCCGTTTAGCACATCAAGATGCACGATTATATGTTGATGGTCATATAATTCAAAGAGTGTCCAGTTTTAAATATCTTGGTTGCCATATTACTGAACAACTAGATCCAGATCAAGAGATAAAATGTAGAATCGAGATAGCCCATAGACATTTTTAAAAATATCTGTAATGATATCTTGCAACTTCAAATTCGAAAGCGCATGGTTAAATGCTACATTTGGTCAGTCCTTTTATACGGTGTCGAAGCATGGACATTAAAAATATCCACGATTAATCGTCTGGAGGCCTTTGAGATGTGGCTGCACAGACGTATACTAAAAATTCCATGGATGGCTATGCTGACAAATGTGGCAGTCCTTGAAAGAGCAAATGCTGCTCGCGAGCTGCTTGATAACATCAAATGTAGAAAGGTGGCCTATTTTGGACACGTAGTAAGAGGAGACCGATATAATATTCTTCAACTTATTATGATGGGTAAAATCGAAGGACGCAGAGGAATTGGTAGAAAGCAGGCCTCTTAGTTGAAGAATATCAGGGAGTGGACAGGAATAAAGAAAGCTGAGCAACTATTTAGAATAGCTCGAGACAGAGACAGTTTCGCCATGTTAATCGCCAACGTCAAGGGGACTTGATAGGGCACGTTAAGAAGAAGTCCCTTTTTTAACATCACAAAATAGCGTTTTAATAACATTCATATACATTTCAATGTATCGATTTATTCAAAACTTTACAAAAAGTGTTCAGTTCTAAAATATTTATATTACTTTAAATTCATAAAAGGTTTTTTAAAAGCGGATAATAATCAATATTCCAATTGTTATCAATAAAGCAATGAATATAATATAAATAAAATAAACAGATTTTCAATACAACAAATGGTTATTTTATTTTCCATTCAAATTGGATGTCCTATATATCCCAGATTTCAGTTTTTACGTTTTGTTACACGCGCATGCTCAAAACTTGAAAATGCGTTATGGCACAGATAAACTCTAAAAGATCAGCGCAGTAAAGCAAATAAAAAGGCTAGAATTGGGGAAAGAGCACGAATATATTAAGATAAAACTACTAATTTACTTTAAAGATAATAAGATGTCTGTTGATTCATTGATTAATTAACAAATAATTCGTATTGAGACATTTGAACAATTCTCTCTTGTCCATATATGTAATTATTATTAGAAACATAATATGTTTTAAAGAAATAGTTTGATTTCATCGAATAAAATAAAAAAAAGAAAAAATAAACTCCGATTTTGAAGACAGAAACTTTTGTTTCGTGAATTCCATAAGAGAACACCGTCTAAAGCAAATCTCCCTTCCTTGTTTGTACTGTGCAAAGGACATAAATGATTAGGTACCTATACAACTGTTGTCGAGTGTATTTAGATTGTTCTCATAACAATGTTGTGTGATTTGCTTGGAAACGGAAATTTGAGAGAGAATAATGCTCTTTGGAATGGTAGATACGTTTGTTAAAGGATAATTTGGAAATTTGTTGGTATTATAATGAGTATTTAACGGAGGAGCAAGATAGAATATACAACAAGGAAAAATTAGAAATGTGGCACAGTAAACAGATACAAATATGAATTTAGATAATATGTTAATGTGTTAGGTAGGATTTTAGAAGGCAAAGTGTATTACTTATTTAAATTTACTAATTAATTTTCTCTATTCTTAAATCTAAATAACTAATAATTGTATTTGCAGTATGCCATATAATAAATCCTGAACTGTTTTAACCAAAAAACTGTTTTAATTTAACATAATACGTCCGCATTTATCTTTTTACATTTAATTGTTAGATTTAATGAATATTGTTGATCTTTAGTTATTTGCTTCTAACTTTGAAGTTATCTCATGTTTTCATAAAAAATACAAATCAGCCGTTTAATCTTTAATATCATAGATTGTTTTATATTATATAATAAAAACCTGCCGAAAATTAGGAAGATACATTATAAAAAAGTGTTTCATTCTGATTAAACTCCTTTTCCTTCTTTTTTAAATTACGTGCCTATATCCATCTAAAGTAATCTGAGAGCAGTTTAAAGTGAAACATTTAATTGTTTTGAAAATTGGATTTTACAGTAATTAATAGCAAGATAAATTGTTTATTTATGATTTTTTACCTTGCAGTCTTTGCAGTTGTGAACGATGGAATAATTCTGTGAACAATCATAGCGAGTGAGCAGGTCAGCGTGATTGCAGGATAGAATCCTGGCAAAGTTATCGAGCTCAATGAGTGTTGTAAGAAGTCGATGGCAGGTGTTGGAGTCCCCGTGGAAAGCGGCCTCGGGGAGCGCCTTGTCGACAGCGTGTTCACAGCAGTGGGGCATCCGGAGTCGGTGCAGCACGTCACGCCTGCGCTGGGGCGGCACGTCTCCTCCGCAGACTTCCTCTTTGTGCGAATCTTGCAAATAATGAAGGCACTGTTTAGATCTGTCTGAGGTCTGACAGGGCGGCGGACACACAGTCGTGTCGTCGACGGCTGAACTGCTGCAATAATTAGAATTAGAAGATGATGAGAGTGGCCACGTTGGAGGAGCGCCAACGCGAATAACGTCAACACCGTCAACGACAACGGAGGAGGCGTCGTCGTCGTGTTTGGAGAGCGGTGACGATGAGCTGGTGACGGAGGTAAAAGTGGCGGCGAACGCCAGGCCGGCCATCAGGAGCAGCGATGACAGGCGGCCCGATCGAGGGGCCCGGGGCATTCTGCGGGGCAGGGTGCGGTGGCGGCGACGGCGTCAGCAGCTACGGGAACCGGGAGCATCGCTGCGGGCGGCCGGAGTGCCCCCCCTCGCGGCTCCGAGTGCCCCCGGGATCGACGACGGTGTGCCTCCGAGGCTCCCGGCTACAAGAAGGCTGCTCCAAACTCCAAGCGGGCCCCCCACAATCCTCGCTCATGCTGCATGCTTGCCGGCGGCATAGAAGAACGAGGTGGTGGAGGAGGTGCAGGAGGGCCTCCTAGACATCTCACATCACTCACTCTAAGACACTTGTCGCGTTACCGAAACTCTAACACTTGAAACTACGAATCTTTGGGCCGCCATCTTTACTCGAAGAGGTAAATGCGGTGTGATGATGGTCAGAGTCGTCGTCGTCCTCCCCGCCCGGGCCGAAGCTGTGGCACCGGCCGTTTCTCACTCGACACTGACAGCACCGACGGCGGCGCATTAGAGCGCCGGCGCCGGCGCGATCGATAGCTATCGCCCGCTGCCGCCTGCCCGCCTCTCATCCTCTTTTTACTTCAGTACCGCTACATACACATCAATGCTACATTACATAGTGGACCAAATTTTATAGTTTCTCTCGAATGACGGACTCAAAATTGTATTTTTTGTTATATACATCTATTAAAATTTATTGGAACAACATATTAATACATTTTTTGTAGCCGTTTTTATTCCTGTTATCTCTTGAGAATTATAATTGTCACTTTTGTTTCATGAAATGATTCTCCCGAAGTCCTTTACTCTTCTGCAAGGATTTATATACGCGCTCGAGACTAGCATGCCACTTTTTAAAAAGAAAGTTGTACAGGGGGCGGAATGAAATTACCAAAAATTTATATAAAAATATATATACTTAGATATAGAATATATTATTATTAAGTGATATATTCGACCGTTACTTGATTCAAATTCATTTTATATAACAATAAAACACTGAAATTTTGGTTTTCAACACCTCTACAAATTTATTTTTAATTATTATTAGTACAGCTGTTTCGTCAGAGTGCTTTTATCAAGCGATCTATTTTTAATTTATTAATTTCCATAAAGACTAATAAAGATAGGCCTAAGGCCTTTATTTTGAATGTGAAGAATTTGAAATATACTCAAAATTGTGCTAATTTATACTTAAAAGTGACTTATTTATTTAAAAACTAGTAATATAATATAAGATATGTTGTTGTTTGTTTGTGTTTAAATGACTGCGGACACTAAATCCATTCGCCAATCTTACAATTTGAGGTGTAGTGTGTGTGTGTGTGTAGAGTAATTGTCTTGATACTTAGCAAAGTCGACGTCATTGTCTTTGCTAAGAGACGCTAATTGTATCCGAACGTCTGCGGTCCCTCCGGTGTGTACCGATCGCACAAGGATAGAAAGTATTTTCATTTATTAATTTTTTTAATAAACGAAAATTTCCACCCAGGTGGGATTCGAACTCACGACCTTTAGGTTTAAAGGCAGGCGCTCTTACCACTGAGCCACAGAGGGGGTATAATATAAGATAAAATTCATAATTTGAGTATTCAATGCAGATGAAAAATTTATAAAATCAAATATAAATCTCAAAAACGTGTTAAATAGTTTTAATCATTTAATAATTATTTTTTAATTATGTTTATAATTAAAAAAATTTTTTATTTACATTAAATACCTCAACAACTTTGACCATTGGTACAGGAACAATAATATTAAATATATGACAAATAATCGTCTTCTTTTTCTTCTTCTTCTTGTTCTTCTTTTTCTTTTTAAATAGACATGACTGCTTGTTAATTTTAGTGTTGTGTTTTTTTTACTTAAAACAATTTATTTCTATTTGTTTTTATTCATTTGGAAATCCTTCTTCTTCTTCTCCTTGCGCCGTCTTTTAACGAAGGTTGGCGATCACTTCTTTAAACGCTTCTCGATCTTTTACAACGTGAAATATCTGTTCAACACTAAGGTTAGTCCAATCTCTGATATTGCTCAGCCAAGATTTTTTCTTTCTTCCCAAGTCTTTTCTTCCCTCTACTCCTGGAAAACCACAGACATGTAATATTGGCATAATAACTGTAATTTATAACATCTACTTTGTTTATCTTTATTAGACAGCACCCTAATATGGGTTGATTATTACTTCAGCATTTATTTAACTTTGTATCGAGACCTGAAGATGCTTTCCATATTGTAGAAAGCGAAACCGGTCGTCTGGATAGTTAAATTAAATTGATTGTGAGTAACTCTTATTTATTATTTCTTTGCCTATTTGAAATGGACTCACACAAGCAACACATTCATGATCTATTTTTTAATTTCCTTAATGCTTTCCTTATCTCTTCCTCCTCAATATTTATTTCTTTGTTTGTCGTCACCTCTGGTGTTGGTGGTTCCTTATCGTCACCTTTAGAAAATAGGGATCAAAAGTAGTCTACCCATGTTTCCTTCTGAATGTGTTTCGTTTTTATTAGTTTGTTTATATCTTTTCTTTGTGCTCTGATGATCATTTTCCATATTAATTTTTGTGTTCCGTAGAAGTCGTGTTCCATCTGTTTTAAGAAACTCTGACAGTGCACCTTGTTTTTGTCTAACTAAAGTATTCGTTTTATTTCTGATTCGTTTATAGTGGTTGTATGTCTGTTGTATTTGTTGTGTTCTGTATTGTAAAAAGGCTTTCTTCTTTTCTTCACATCTTATCTTCACTCAGATATCGAGCACAGTTTTATTAATTAAATCTTGCCCAAGTACTTTCGCTTCCTAGAGCATCTTCAGGGGTCTATCATCAATTTTGGTCTATCCAACAATTACAGAACGTCATAAACATAAACTTGTACATAACACTACACTAAAAAAGGACAAACAGTTTAAAATTATTTAAGATGGCAAAACTACATTATTGTCGGCAACAGGGGAGAGAATGGCTCCCCGTTTTAACGGAAATGTTCAAACTTTATAAATATAAGTGGTTTTATATTTTAACTCACTCTGTATATTAGTTTTGCTTATTGTTATCTAACAATACATTTTCTGATTAGAAATCAAATCAGTTAATAAATTTTTTGACAAATAACTTTAAAAACATTTAAATGTCTTTTATTTTGAAAAATATTTTCGGGTCGCCGGTGACCCCACTTTAAAATTGTGAAAATCGTTCCACCAATTTCACCTTGTAGTTCTATGGTTAAGAGAGTTTAAAAATATGCTCCATAAATGGGTTTTACTTCAATATACTATGATTGAAGTGCTTAAAATAATTACAGAGTTTATATAGACAATTATCTCTACTATTCCTTTGAAACTTCCCTGTATTGGATAGTTTTCTCCGATTTAAAGTTGGGCAGTCTCTAATTAGATGTTAGTCATTTGGCGGTGCTTAATTATAGCTTTACTACATTTCGTTAGAGGGCTCCAGAACCGAACTGTTTGCTTTCCATAAATTAGAGCGTTGAAAGAGATATTCACGATCAGGGCTTAGAAATAATCCGATATTTTAAACTCAGGTAAAATCTTATAACTTATTAGTACGTTTAAAAGTAATGATAAGATATCAATGGGAATAAATTACTTTTGTTAAATAAATGATTTATTTGGCGTTACGTTATTATTAACAAAAGATATCTTCAAATTATTATAGGCCACGGCACATTTAAATTAAATATTATTTTGGTAAACAAATCTTACTCTTTAAAATTAATAGATTAGGGGCTTTAAAACACAGGACAATATTTATAAGAAATCAATTCAAAAATATAAATACCGTAAAGAAGAACTGTCATACAAATTAATACTGTTAGAAAGAATATTTTTTTTTTATTTAGAATTTCCGCATCAACCATTAAAGGTTATTAGCGGGTTTTACAGATTTTACAGTTGTTATTACAAATACAAATTTACTAATTACAAATTGCGTATTAAATTACACATAATAAATTACAAATTACAAAGAGATACATATAATATAACTTAAATTTTGTGTAGTAAACGTATGTCCTTAAGGAATTTGATTGTATTAGATACATTACTGTTTAAAATATCTTTAAATTTCTTTGCTTCTTCTGGTACGTTGTTGATGGCTCTTTCGTAGGAATAAAGAGGACATTCAATCAATACATGTTGAACAGTTATTGGACATTCACAATAGGAACATTCAGGTGGTAGTTCTTTTGTTATGAGATGCTGGTGAGTTAACGCTGTGTGTCCAATTCTTAGTCGGTTTATAATCACTTGTTGCCTTCTGTTTTCTGAAATTGTAGTTTAGTGCCAATCCTAGTTTTCACGTTTTTAAGGGTAGCCTTAGTAGAATTCCACATTTGTTGCCAATTTTTTACACAGTACTGTTTAATATTGAGCTGGATATCACTGAATGGAATTGTAGTCATAATTTCAGTTTGCTCGTCAGTAGCAGCTTTCTTTGCTAATTCATCTACTTTTTCATTTCCTGCGATACCTGTATGTGATGGTACCCAGAGAAATGTAACGTTCACGTGTCTGTTTTGTAGGTGATAAAGTGCTAATTGTATTTGTTGCAGGATAGCATGTACTGGATATATTTGCCTTAAGATCTGAAGAACAGATAAAGAGTCAGTAATGATAAGAAAATCTGAGCTTGCATGACTCTTACACATGTCTAAAGCCTTTAAAATGGCGATTGCTTCTCCCGTGAAAATGCTGCAGAATTGAGGGATGCGAACTGCATATTCAGACTTTCCTAGAATAAAGGCCGCTGCGTGTCCGTTTTCAGTTCTTGACGCATCGGTAAAAATCTTGTTATGGCCAGTGTATTCTAATATCCGTTCTTGATATAATTTGTTAATGATTATGGGATTTGTGGTACTCTTTGGATAGGCCGTGAGAGAAAGAATATTTGATTTTTTATATTTTTGTAATATATTTTAAGATTATTTAATTGATAACTATATAAAAATGTATATATTAACATTTTATATGTAGTTATAAGATTTTTACAAGATTTCTTAGCTGAAACTAATTTTTAATATTTTTTTAAATAAAATTTATTATTGGTAACAGTAGAAATATAAAGTAAATTGCATCGTGACCAATATATGCCAGGATATGATAAAAGTTATACACCCGACCCAGAGAAGACGTTATTAACTTTACGATTTACAAATCGTGAAAAGAGGAAATAGCGAGTCATAAAATATTTATATACCGAGAGCTTATCCTAAGAGCAATAAAAAATACAGGGATAATATTTTATGCAAGTATTATCCTTTATGTTCGAAAGACTGTGTTTTTAACATATAGCGGTATCTGCTGTTATTCATTTTATTTTTCAGTCAGGAAAATTCGTGGTCACCGTTTCATATTGTATTGTGGGATGCACTACTCTCAATGACATGAAATCAACTAAAGAAACTGTCAGTGATGCTATAAATTCATTCAGCGTAAATATGTAGATCCAAAGCGCCAAAAAATTCAAATTATTACGGCATATACAGTAGGATGGAGCGAAAAAATCGATGTTCAAATAATAATTTGCCGGAATGCGGAAAAGTGGTTTAGTATTGAATCTTAACTAGTGTAAAAATCTTTGCTCAATCGCCTTAATCCGATGTTATTTAGTGGTACTTCTACACACATTTGTGAATAGACGCTTTCTTTTCTCGGTTGGTAATGTGCGTGCTTATGAGTAAACCAATTTGAGGTGGTCTAGTGTCAGTAGTGCACATATTTTTATGCAAACTGTGTGAAATCCTTAAATTGCAACTTGTTTTGTGTTGTCTTTTGTGAATAAGTGGAAATTTAATAAACCAAAAAACGTAATTATAATGTGTAAACATGGCAAACACTAGAAAAAAGACTGAATGTGTTATATTTAGTGCCCAATTACAATTAAAATACAATGTTTTACCTCCTTACGCAGATGTATGAAAAAATTATTTATGAATTAGACATTCATTAAGAGAAGCATCTCCAAATTAAGTACAACCGTCATTATGTAATAATTTTTTTAACTTGAATAACGTACTTAGACGATATTCAATGATTTATCTCCTTTTTGTAGATGTTGTTAACTACGTGCTTTTGTCCACTCCGTTGGTAAGTCATGTCCTTAACCTTTAACTACGGACTACGGTGTACTCAGTACACCAGTAGCACTAAATTGGACGCTATTTCTGATAAGCACTGGTTGCGCACGTGTCCCTCTACCTAACTTATCTCTGATGTGTCAGCTATAAACCTCAACAGTTGTAAAATTGATTGCTGCAGAGATAGACTGACGGTTGGAAAAATTCAGGAGAAGTTTACCAGTGGTGTATGTAGTACATCAAGCACCTAGTTATGTAAGTAAATTTTGTGAGATTTATATTACGTTTATCTACTAAAAAAATAGCATTATTAATGTATAGCGACTTATATGTAACAAAAGCTAGACATTTTGCAACGTTTTGAATAAAAGAATTTGTAATTTGTTATTTGTTAATACCGTTATCTGTTTGGATATTTGTGAGTACCTATTATTGGACTATTTAACGACCTTCTAGTTGTTTTTGTGGTCTTGTTTTTTCATGTTCATTCTTCCATAGCAATACTGTCATGTATCTTTGAAATATTAATTAGAAATAAATAATAAAAATTACAAACGTTGCCTCTATATATTTCTCGTAACGTTTATAAATCGAGAGGTACTACAAAATATTTACTTTGCAGGGATCGTGTACCAGTAAGAAATCCCCAAAAACTCTCAGAAGATGAACTTAGAGCTATGGCTCAAGCTATATTTGAGGAAGAATCTGATGAAGATGTTGGTGGAGACCCAGATACTTCAGACGACGAGCTAATAGAAAAAACGGAGCACGACACTGAATCAGAAGTTGATCTGAATGACGAAAATCAATATACGATTGACTCGGACACAAACAGTAACATTGAAAACAGTTCAGATCTTGATGAAGACAATGATTATTTTATAGCCAAAGACAGAAAAACTAAATGGTATAAGAAATATTTTCTTAGCAAATTTACTAAAACTCCTTCAAAAACTATTGTCAAGATATTTCCTGGGCCAACAGTTTGTGCGAGAGATGTTACTACGGAACTAAGTGCTTTTGAAATACTCTTTACAAATGAAATCATAGAAAATATAGTTGAATGTACAAATTTGCAGATTGCAAAAATGCGATTAAATTATAAACGGCCAAGACGGGCTAAAGATACGACTAAACAGGAAATCATGGCATTATTAGGATTATTATTTCTTGCAGGGACTAAAAAACAAAATCTTACACACTTCCTCGAATTGTGGACAAAAGATGGTTACCGGCTCAGAAATCTTTCGAGCCTGTATGAGCGCAGATCGATTTTTATTTTTGCTTGCTGCTCTTAGGTTTGACAACAAAGATACTCGAAAGGACCAAAAATCAATTGACAAACTTGCTGCCATTCGCTTTACTCTTGATACGTTTATGAAAAACTGTAGCAGCAACTATTCCTTGGGAGAAGAAATGACTATCGATGAAATGTTGATACCTTTTAGAGGTAGATGCAACTTTGTGCAATACATTCCAAGTAAACCTGCAAAGTATGGCTTAAAAGTGTTTGTGTTATGTGACGCGCAGACCTTTTATGTCACCAATTTTGAGGTGTATTGTGGTCAACAACCGTAAGGGCCATACAAAAAATCTAACACACCAACGGATATTACCCATCGCCTGCTTCAACCTTGGAAAGGTAAAAACCGTAATTTAAAATGCGACAATTGGTATACGAGTTATCCGTTGGCAATTGACCTTTTGAAGGAAAAGATTCATTCTCCTATCTACCATGCACAGTAATTCTACAGTAGATATCGAAACAGGAAAACCAAAGATAATTTTAGACTATAATTTACATAAAGGAGGCGTAGACACTGTAGACAAAATGTGCAGTACCTATTTGGTATCCCGAAGAACACGAAGATGGCCAATGGCATTGTTTTTTTCAACTCCTGGATATTGCCGGAATTAACAGCCAGATCCTGTACAATGCTGCCAACATCGACAATCCTCAAAAATATAGAATAGTTTTTCTAAAAGAATTATCATTGGCATTGATAAGACCTCATCTTTCTGAGAGGGCGGAAATACAGAGTTTACCTCTGGATTTAAAAATATTCTTGAAGAAATACAAAAACGTACAAGACGACCACGATGAAGAACCACCAGCAAAAAAACGGGGGAGGTGCCATTGTTGTGAAGGAGCAAAAATAGAGTTACAACAATATCTTACAACAAATGTAATAGAATGGTTTGTAAAGAGCACTCTGTTACAATTTGTGCAAATTGTAATTTAGTAGACGCAAACGAGGAAGAAAACGAAAGTGAATAGCACACATATTCTCAAATATGTTTATTTGTGAATGATTATTTGCTCCTAGACATGCCTATAAGACATTCTCTTAAATATATTCCTACATTTATTATATACAATATATGTACTAAAAATACCTAGTTGTGGCTTTCATTTGCGTTTTTAGTCGGTGGAGTACAGAATACACCGCGCACGTAGTTATGACTAATGGAGTTAGTCGTTATGGAGCCCGTAGTTAAAGGTCGTGAAAACATACGCTAGTGATTCCTGTAATACTTGTGGGCTACCCGATTATTTTCTGTTTGTTCTCACGTTTTTTACTGCTTCCCATATTCCTCCTGACCTTGTTGACCCTATATATTCATTGAGTTCTCAGCCTTCATTTTCCCCGAAAATATCTTTTGCTTTGATTACTAGATCTTTTTACACCTATTTGGATTATTTGGATCGAGAAGACTGCTTTATAAGCCACTTTACAATTTTTATTTATTCTGTGTTTATTTCTTGGTAGGTATTCCGGTCTAATGAGTAGATCAGGTTTGATAATTTTTGGCTAAGGCGTTATTTATACAAAAATTATGTTAAGTCGTTTAACAGTGCGTCAATATTGTATTTAGGTGGATTCGTTTCCAGTTTGTTTCATCGTTTAGGTGTAATGGCCTCAGTCAATACTGTAGGTTACATTTTGATCTTACCATATAGTTGCCAGCTCCGCACTCCGTATTAATACGCATACTTCTATTAGCTGTATATGTGATTCTTCATTTGTGATAACATAATCTCTAACTAACTTAGTGCTTCTCGTTGGTTGGACCCAGGTCCATGTATGTATGTTTTTATGCTGATAGAATCGGTTTAGTATTTTTAGTAAGTGCTGTTCGCAATATTCGATTAATTGTTCTCCATTTTTATTTATTTTAGCCTCATATTTTCCTACGACTTTTTCATTTTTTCCCGGTTTAATCAATAAAATCTCCCAACAGCACCATTTCTTTTCTATCATCATCAGTAGCTCGACAACTCTTTTTGGATTCTGGTTTGTTCTAGGATTTTCTGCCATTCTGTTCTGTTCTTTGCTTTGTTTTTCCAGTTGGTAATCTTAAGTGTTTTCAGATCTTGTTCCACTTGTTCCAATGTATTTAAGTTTGGGCCTTCCCTTAGATCTTCTTCCTACTGGTGTTTGCCTCATTATATGTTTTGGCGTTTCAGTCTCCAACATACGTTCAATATGGCCCATCCAGCGCAGACGTCCGATCTTTATGGATGTTATGATCTCGGGTTCATCGTATGCTGTGTATAGTTCAAGCTATATCTTCTGCACCATATGTCATTTTCCTATACCTTTACCTCTTATATATGTGTCTAAGGATTTTTCGTTCAAATGTACCTAATAGGTTCTCATCTCTTTTCGACAGTGTCCACGTTTCTGATCCATATACAAGGACCGGTTTTATCAGGGTTTTGTATATTTTGCATTTGGTTTTTCTTGTGATGTTGTTAGATCTTAGATGTTTAATTAGTCCATTATATGTTTTATTAGCGACATGTATTCTTTTCTTAACTTCTTTACTTATATTGTTTGTATCTGCGGTAACTAGTACTAGTAACTAGTATTGTCAGATTCTGTAGGTTTCTTTGGCCTGTCGATTTACTGGCCTTCATGTATTTGGTTCTTATTTCGTTAACGTTTAGGCCACTGATTTGTGCCGCTCTTGCTATCGCATTAAATGCTTCTATCATCTCTCTTTCGCTTCTAGCTATGATATCAACATCATCTGCAAATGCCAATATGTGTACACCATTTCTTTTTGGCTATTTATATTTTCAATAGTTTCTGATACAGTTTCCTAGAATATTTGTTTATCTGTTTATGATGCACTTTCTTGGCTTGCTCTCACTGGTAGTTTTTGACCTAAAAATATCCTACATATTGGGAAATGCAGCTTAAGCAAGGTTTATTCTTTTATTCAGCTTGATTGCTTGGTTATCTTAACTTATTTTGATCCCATGGGCTAAATACTTGAAGGAGATGTCCCTCTCTTCAACTGAGATATTTTTGCTGTGGACTAAATTCATTATAACGTGTTTTGTTAAAAAATGTATTATATAAATAGTATTATATAAAAACCACTTGTTATGTGGTAGTATGAAGCTTTTGAAGCATTTTCCGCACCTGTTCAAAGCTGTCAGCGATAAGAACGATGTCATCTGCAAACTTAAAATTATTTAAAAAATGTCATCTACATTGATGCCGCTTTTGTTTAATTTTTTGTTTTACAGGCATATTCTAGTAAAGTTAAAATAATTAAGAAGACATGTTGTCTCATTTGGTAGCATTTAATAGCAGAATATAATAACTCCGAATAAAACGAAAAGGAGAACAGTTGATGGGGATACTAAATAGGCCAAACAACTACAGACCGTAGAAGACAGCTGACCATTCAAGGCGGCAAAGAATAGCCAGCGAGTTAGATATTCTCCTAGTAATAAGGTACCAAATTTTTGTAATAATTCATAAATAATAATTAGATAAAAATAAACTTTGTAACTATAATAATAATAAACTCACGATTATCATCATCATTCTGGCGTAACAATTCTGCGTGGGTCCTAGCCTCCTCAAGAATTTCTCTCTAGTCAGCCCTATCCATCGCCTTCCTCCGGCAAGTACATAGTTCCTTATTTCTTATATCTTCATCGACTTTATCAAGGAAGCTTGTTGTTGGTCTACTTCTTGGATCTCTCAAGGAGCGTTTTTCTAGCTAGGTTATTTTGTTCCATCCGCATTACATGTTCTATCAATCTCAGACTTCCTATCTTAATATGTTTAACGATCATTGCTTTTTGTTAGAGTAGGTACAGGTCTCTGAACCATATGTTAGGACTGGGCGTATTATTGTTTTGTAGAGTGTTATTTTTGTAGTTAAATATCGATAGCAATTAAAGTAAACTGTATACCCTTAATCAAACCATTCAAAGCAATGCTGAGAATATTTATATTCCACTATGCATTAACAATTTGCTCATATAAATTATTATCATTTTTGCACTTATTGCGTCGAGTACGGACAATAACAAAATAAATGACGGTTGGGTTTCGATTTAATTTGAGTCTCTTACCATTCTCTCACACGTGTTTCTGGGTCTACAAGTCAACAGAGAGAGTTTGTAAGAAGACTCAAACCAAATCAAAACGCACCGACTACAAAGGCAATTATAGGAAAATAATTACCAGAGTATGCTACTAGAGACCTCTAGTGAGGTAAGATAAAGTTAAATATCGGTCTCTAGACAATATCAAGACAGGTATCTTACAAAAATATTTTAGCACTGCAGGAAATGCGGTGGACGAGAACTGGCACTTGACCAGAAAACCTATTCCATGTATTATAGCTACGATGAAAGCCAACACATGGATGCGGTGAGATTTATTGTAAACCAAAGAACAAAGACCTTATTATTGACTTTATTAAAGCCTACAGTAAAAAAAATGTGCTATTTGCGCTTAAAAAGGAAATTCTTTATTTGCAATTTGATCAATGCACATGCTCCAACTGATGACAAATAAGAAAGAACAGTTATTGGAAGACCTAGAGCAAGCCTACAGAAGATGTCCTAGAAATGGCTTTAAGATTGTATTAGATGACATTAATGCAAGAATAGGACGAGAGAGAGTATTCATGCCCACGATAGGAAAGCATAGCCCATAAACTCACGATAGATAATTTAATATTAACATAACTTTATTAAGTAAAATGTTTCAACATTGTTATAACTTATAAGGATGAATAATGAACAAGTGTATTATAATTATCAAATAATAATATCAACACTACTTAACACAACAAAATGGGTTGTTTAGGTACATGATTAAAAATGTTATTTATATAAAAACAAACATTTTATAAAATTTATTATTTGTATGTATTTATACTCTTATATTTTAAACTAATTTATAGCGATCACCTGATCCTCTGTTTAGAAAAGAAGATGTGCTTATAGCTTATCCTTATCCTTTATTATATAATAAAGTAATAATTGAAATCCAATACTAAATGCATGTAATACTTTTTTTTAAAATACGTAGGTGGTTTATACTTTTCCACAACATTAATATAATTTATAGTTACAACTTTCTTCTCTCAACTTTTTATTCAATTCTCTAAGACATTCTAATCAATAACACGAAAACTTCCCTGCGCCAAGTTTATATAACATCTGCCACCTATTGACGAGAAACTTTAATGTCGGTGAAGGAATCGATGACGAAAAAAATTTAAGGATATCTTTATGAAGAAATTGTTTTGGTCAACTCCAATTTATCAAATTGGATATTGGTCTTATGTAATCATTCGTATGATTATTAAAAATGAACCCATGTATTTGTATTTATTAATATTCTTTATTCTTTTCTATTTTAGAATAATTCACTAAAAATAATTCCTTAATCTTTTCTGTTTATCATTCTGTTTATTATGTTGCTAATATATTCTTTAAAATTCTTAAACATGAATAATGAATATTCGTTGGTATCGTATTTACAATAAAATTTAAATCATCTTCACACTAACGAATATACGTCAACAAGGATATAAAAGGCAAATGCTGATCATAAGCCTATGCTTACGAGTATAAATTTCTTTCTCCAGTCGTCATAGACGAAAATGCCACTGAACCTCTAAAAATCATACGAACAGCTAAATTTTGCCAAGAATATTAATTTTGGCCTCCAAAAAAGTTGCAAAAAAGATTTTCACTTTTACCCCCGGGCTTCCCCCTAAAACCCTCCTCGCAGGGGGGTAAAAACGAAAAAAAATCGATTTACCCAGAATCTGTCCATCCTAGAAAAAAATATTTCAAATTACCGTTCTCTTAGAAACAACGCTTGAAGCGACCGTCGATTTGTATGTCAGTCGCGCGCGCGAAATCAATATTCAACAAAATTTGTATCAGCTCGACGGTAAAAATACGATATCCTTTGATTCAAGTGACCTATCGACAAAAATCAAGATGAGTTTTAAACGTAACGAATTCAGCGTTAATTTTGTTTATGTTTTGATTACTTACACAATTTGATCATAATATATTATATATTAATAAATTATACTTATAAATACATATTAAATTTAGATTAATAGCTTTAAAAACTAATCATTGTTGTGTATTGTGATTGTGCTATGCCAAAACAACTAAATAGTCTATAGAAAGCTGATAATCTTTCATATAAGATAGATTATTTTGAACAAGAATTAATAGCGGAACGTTTCTACTATTAACGCTCTAAATGAGGTAAGTTTAAAATTTAGAATATATAATTTTGTATTGAAATGTTATATTATGTATGTTAGTGTGTTGCAGTAGTCTTAAAACTAAGTGTATTTACTGTTAATATAATAGTTTGACAAATAGTTGACAAAGAGAGCCGCAGGAGTTAACAACATTTATCCTGAATTTATAAAACACATTGGTCTGAATGCTAGAAAGTGACTTCTTGAATTCTACAATCAAATACTAACTAAGCAGAAGTTTCCAAAATCCTTCAAAAAAAGTAAGATCATCGCAATATCTAAACCTGGGAAAAACCCTGCATTACCTGAGAGCTACAGACCAATCGCTCTTTGAAGCGTCTGCTACAAGATTTTCGATAGGATAATCCAAACGAGACTATTTTACTTTACAAAGTCAAATGTTCCTAAAGAACAAGCTGGATTCATGCCGGGAAGAAGCTGTGGCGACCAAGTCTTCTCCTTAACAACATTTATTGAGAACGGATTCCAAAAGAAACTGAAAACAGTAGCAGCATTCATAGACTTGACCTGCGCCTACGACACAGTGTGGAAGGAGGGCCTTTTATATAAAATATACCAGATGTTACCGTGCCGTGCTTTCACCAGGTTGTTAAACCAAATGCTAAGTGACAGACTTTTCCAAGTACAGCTAAATGGGAAAAATAGTAACTTCAGAAACTTGCAAAAGGCTTGCAACAAGGGTCAGTTATGTCTCCTCTTCTTTTTGATATTTATACGTCAGATGTACCACCTCGCGCAAATTGAGTTATGCCGATGGCATGGCTTGGGGTGCCCAAGAAGAAGACATAAACATCGCCGAAACCACCATAGAAGCAAATCTAAACACTGTTAACAGATACTTTAAGAAATGGGGCCTACAATTAAACCCATCGAAAACGAAGTAACAGCTTTCCATCTAAACAACAACAAATCAAATTACAGACTAAACATAGAATGCGATGGAACCAGTCTAAAGCACAGTGCTAACCCAAAATACCTCGGTGTAACTCTAGATCGTACCCTAATATTCAAAAAGCATTTGGAAAACACTTCAGCATAAATTAAGAACCGCAATAATATTATCCATAAGTTAGCAAATACATCATGGGGGTCGAATGCAGAGGTAATAAGAACGAGCGCGCTGTCCTTGATATATCCTACTGCAGAATATTGCGCTCCTGTCTGGCTAAACAGTCATCACACAAAAGTCATAGATACTCAGTTAAACCAAACAATGAGGCACATAACGGGAACTATAAAGCCCACACTAACCCAATGGCTTCCAGTTTTAAGCAACATCGCTCCACCAGCAACAAGACGACTAGCCGCACTCAACACTCTAGTTCAAAATACCAACAAAACTAAGAACTACTGATAAACACAGACATCGCTGAACTGCACCAAAGGCAGTTAAGACTGAAATCCGGACACCCACCTACTAGAACTGCTACAAAATTGGCTGTTTTCACTACGGAAGAGCACTGGATGTGCGAATGGGATCCAGATATCAAAAATTCCAATCTGATAGAAAACCCCACAATCAAACCAGACGGCTTTTCTCTTCCCCGTTGTCTCACTCTTTACAAACATTCCAATAGATGAAACTTTAAACATTCTGAAAACTAAATACAGTATTCAACAAGATCACTTATCTCTCATTAAACATTGTATGTCCAACAGCTATTTCATCTTTCAAAACAAATTCTACAGACAAATAAATGGTGCCCCAATGGGCTCCCCTCTATCTCCAGTGATTGCCAATATCTTTATGGAAGACTTCGAGACCCGAGCCCTATCCACATCAATGCTCAAGCCCACATATTGGCTACGATATGTTGACGATACATTCGTCATTTGGCCCCATAGCAGGGATGCTTTAGTATCTTTTCAAACTCATCTGAATGGTATACATCCTAGTATCCAGTTTACGATGGAGATGGAAACTGATTTATCCCTACCGTTTCTCGATGTTTTCATCAAGAAAAACCAAACCCAAGGTTTCCATTACTCTGTGTATCGAAAACCCACACATACCAATCGTTACTTGCATACCAACTCTCACCATTCACCTTCACAATATCCGAGCTATTTATATTCTTCGTATGTTTTTGTATTTCTAATTTTTAACTCTTTACTCAGATAGAACAAAGAGTTAGACAGAAAATCAATGATAATCTTAAACCCATCAAGTCAAAAAACACCAACTCTAAAGACGTAAATGAAAATTGGAGAGAGGTTCAACAAGCTTTAAAAGAAGCGGGAGAAGAAATACGTGGACCAATACCAAAGAAAAGACATATGTGGATAACAGACGAAATACTAACTCTCATGAATGAAAGAAGAAAATATAAAAACATAAACACTAGCAAATACAAATCCTTAAACAGCAGGATTAGAAAAGACATAATAACAGCAAAAGAAAGATGGCTAACTGAACAGTGTCACGAAATAGAAGAATATGAAAAGAAATATGATAGTTTCAATATTCATCGGAAAGTGAAGGAAATGACGTCGGGAAAACAAAATAATATACATGTTATAAAAGACTCGAATGGTAACATTCTCACAGATAGAAAACAACAACTAAACAGATGGACAGAATACATAAAAAAACTATTCGGGGATGACAGACAACAAATCATAGATGAGGACTCTGGTGAATCGGGACCAAAAATTTTAAAAACAGGAAGTTCAATACGCATTAAAACAGACAAAAGGGAAAAAGGCCACAGGTCCGGATGAAATCCCGATTGAGTTTCTTAAACTGATCGATGATGAAATGATATACATTCTAGTAGAACTTTATGATCATATTTATCAAACAGGTATTTTACCAAAGGAGTGGTTAGTATCCACATTCGTAATTATTCCCAAAAAGCAAAATGCAAAAGAATGCTCAGAACACCGTACAATTGCATTAATGAGCCATGTTTTGAAAATATTTCTACGAATAGTCCACAACAGAATTTACAGAAAGCTGGATGATGAAATTAGTGATAGTCAGTTAGGCTTTAGAAACGGCACGGGAACCAGGGAAGCATTGTTCGGTATAAATGTGCTCATGCAAAGAAATCTGGATATGAACCAAGACATGTATACATGTTTTATTGATTTTGAAAAAGCATTTGACAAGGTACAGCACAATAAACTAATTAATATTTTAAAAATGAAAAACATCGATAGCCGCGACATCAGAGTAATCTCGAACCTCTACTGGAACCAGAAAGTCAAAATAAGAATTGAAAATCAAATGTCGGAAGAAATAGAAATTCTTCGGGGTGTGAGACAGGGCTGTGTATTGTCACCACTGCTGTTTAATATATATAGCGAAGCCATTTTCCAAGAAGCTTTAGGAGAGTGTAACGATGGAATGATAATAAATGGTGAAATTATTAATAATATAAGATATGCCGATGATACTGTCATATTCACTTCAACTCTGCAAAGTCTAACAAACATACTGGAACGGCTGAATGAAAAGTGTACCATATATGGTATTAAAATGAACTTAAAGAAAACAAAATTCATGGTCATTACAAAACATCCAAAAGACAACGAGACACTCCATATTAATAATATCCAGATAGAAAGGGTAGATAAATACAAATATCTAGGAACATTGGTTAGTCAAAACGCAGAACAAACGCAAGAGATTAAAAGCCGTATAGAAAAAGCAAGCGCAAAATTTGTAAAAATGAAACATCTATTGTGTAGTAGAGACCTAAGAATGGATCTAAGGATAAGGTTATTGCGCTGCTACATTTTTACAACTTTGCTCTACGGATCTGAGGCATGGACATTGAAACAACTGGAGATTAAGAAATTGGAAGCTTTTGAGCGTTGGTGTTATCGAAGGATGCTACGAATAGCATGGGTAGACAAAATTACCAATATTGAAGTCCTTGATAGGGTTAATAAGAGGGAAGAAATTGTACAGACAATTAAGAGGCGGAAACTTGAATATTTCGGTCATATATTAAGAGGTCCTCGTTATGGGCTACTACGTTTGATTATAGAGGGCAAAATAAAAGGTAAAAGAGATGTAGGAAGAAGACGAACCTCCTGGCTACGAAATCTAAGGGAATGGTTTAGTCTGAGCTCTAGCCAACTATTTAGAGCTGCTGTAAGTAAAATAAGAATTGCCATGTTGATATCCAACCTTCGTTAGAAGATGGAACCTTAAGAAAAAGAAGAATTTTTAACTCTGGATCGTCTTCATCATCTCCTATTTTAAGATACTCTCTTCTTAACATGCCATACACCAAAGTGCGTAGGCGACTATCTCATTACTAGAATTCTGTTCTTGGCGGCGTGACACAGCTCACCTGTATTGTGTATTCCTGTCCAATCTTTAATATTCCTTAACCAGGATAATTGTTTGCGGCCGGCTCCTCTCCTACCTTCGATCTTCCCTTGTAGGATTAACTGTGGTATTTCATATTTTGCTCCTCTCAATATGTGCCCAAGGTAACCAATCTTGCGTTTTTTAAATAATTCAAAGAGTTCTCTTTCCACGCCGGCTCTATTAAGGACGTCATCATTTCGAACTCTATCCACCCAAGGTATGCGCATCATTCTTCTCAATGACCACATTTCAAATGCTTCAAGTTTGTTGAAGTTTTTTTCAAAGTCCACGTTTCCATGCCATAAAGCAAGATGGACCATATGTAGCACTTGACCATTCTGTAGCGTATTTCGAAGTTTAGGTGTTCACAAAAGCTTGTCTTGCCATTTGTATTCGGGTTTTTATCTCGTGTTGGGGATCCGATTGGTCATTGATTGTGGTGCCAAGGTATTTAAAAGTTTTCACGCGATTTATACGATTGTCACCTATGCATATTATCGGGTTTTCTGAAGGGTTTCTGCTAATGACCATATATTTCGTTTTCAAAATGTTGATTTTGAGGCCATATTTTTTACCTATACTATTCACCCTATCAAGTAATAACTGCTGATCTTCCAAATTATCAGTTATTAGGCATTAAGGTGAACGGCATACAAATTAGCAACTTACGCTATGCGGACGACACAGTGATTATAACTGATAATTTGGAAGATACTCTGTCTGTACCGTATCGTATGCCTTCTCTAAATCTAAAAACAATAGGTGGGTAGATAGATTTCTTGCCGTCCGTTTTTCGATTATCTGCTGCAGAACGAATATACCATCAGTGCACGAAATCCATTTTTTTCTTGTATGTCTTCGTATTCTAATTCTATTCTTTTTTTTATTATTACCGTAAAACCTCCCCACTGAGCTGATAATAGTTCTTTTATTTAGAGTGTTGTCTCCCTACGGAGGTTGGCAATGGAACAAATGGCTATTTTTTTAACAGTTAAGTTATTTCCCTATAATTACAGTATTTGCGTTTATCTCCTTTCTTGAATATTGATCTGATGTATTATCAGATCAATATTCAATGAATCATCAGGGATATTTTGTCCTTTTAAGCATTTTTTAAATAGTTAAACCAACATCTCATGTAATATTTTTGGTCCATTCTTTACCAACCCAATTGGAATGTCTCCAGGTCTTGCTGCTTTACCGTTTTTCGATCTTTTGAGGACATCGCTTAACTCTCCGGTTGTTATCTCAATTATTTGTATATGTTCGGTTATTTCTTTATTTTCAATCTCTTGGAATTTACATCTATCCTCTGTCAGTAAAACCTCATAATGGTATTTCCACTGTTGTCGTATGATCAAAAAATAAAGACATATTTTCAGTATTAAAGCCTCATTTGCGTACCCAGCTCCATTCCGTATTGAATCAACGTTATGATTATGAGAAAATATGTGCATTTAGAGCATTTTTAGTGGCTATAAATGTAGCCACTAAGCGTTAATGGGTTAATAAAGTGTTACATCTTCAAGGAACATTCATCTGTCACTCTTCTTTTTGAGGATCATTTTTGTTCTTTTACTTCAATTTTAAAAGTGGTTTTTGCTCAAGTAATCTATGGTCACTCTTTGTTGAAAATATATTCAAAACTGTTACATCCTGAACTCATTTTTTGTTCTTTGGTTCGGACTCTTCTATATACACTCACTTTGAGGTTTCTTTCTAAACAATGAGTTGATAACAAACATATTCTCCGGATGTAAGAAGTAAAGAAGTTTGTTACTTTTCTCATTTCTCTCTCCTAATCCAAAGATTCCCATTACAGATTTTGCCTCATCTTGTTTGAATCTTAATTTGGCGTTAAAATCTCCAATTATCATTGTATAATAGGTTTTTAAAGTTTGTATAGCTACTTATTCTGCTGAGAAAGGCTTATCCGTTAAACAGTTAAAATGATTTATTAAGTTGACATTTCATACGAAAGGTGTTAAAGTAAATATGATAAAAGTACAGGAGTGCCAATAAAAAATTTAATTTTAAATTTTTTTGTCGAGGTTGCCCAGAGATAAATATTTAAACATCCGAGGGTCATTTTATTTTACTTCTAATCCATGCTTTGATAACTGTCAGATGAATAATCCGTTTTCTTTCCAGTCTGACCAAAAAAGACATCTATTCATTTGGATCTTTAACTTAATGGGTTCCACTTACCTTTCATATCTTACAGAACTGATGTCATTATCTTTACAGGCTTATATAATAAAATTTAAGACAAAACAATGGTAATTAGAAAATATAATTTATTGGTTTATTGCTAATTTGAGAATAACAATACATACTTCATCGTATAAATTTGTTCTTGTGATATAAAAGTTTTATATTACTTAACATGGTTTGATAGAACATAAGAACACAAATTATGTTTCGAAATATTTAAGGAAATGTATAAGTACAAAATTCTTCTCTAAATATATTACAATAAATAATTACACACTGATTACTGAAATGGACACAAAATTAATTTTGTAAACGGTATATAGACCGCAATGGTAAATGAAGATGAGATGATTTACATATGTTTATGATATACATTCTAATTATAAAATAAGAAAAATAATGTGATCAAGTTTTGCAAAATAAACACTCCTAATTAAAATATTGCTTATGAATCTTGATTGAGAATATTTTTGTAAAGCCCAACTTTCGAATTAAAAGCGCTACCTGTATTTTTAAGAGTATAATAATATGAGATTATTTTCTAGCTAACTGAAAGTATGCAACTAAAAATACAGGCAAGACATTTTATAATTATGCAACATAATTTACAGCGTTAACCCATTTAAATATTGAGAATTGAGAAACATTTTAATAAATTTTATAACTTAACTTGTACCACTTGACGGTTTAACATTGTAGTACTTTACAGTTTAACTTATGAGTTTATACAAAAAGTTTTTGCATGTTTTGACTAAATTATTGTAATATTTGGCGTCAATGAATTTGATGATCTAAACGTAAATGTCACTTTCTAACTAATAAAAACTTAAATCAAATCACAATATTGGTAAAAGTCTCAGTCAAAGTGGCTTCGTTTATAAAACGAAAAGATCACTTCGTCTATTCTATGAAACACTAGCTAAAAACATTGCCGCCAGTGTCGCTAGTGTCACTAGAAGAAAAGAAATTCCTGTGCGACTAGCGTAGTTTCCATTTCCGCTGTAAAATTCTTGCGGTGGTAACTCGGACATGTCATGGTGCACATCTACAAAACAGAATATTATGTTAGAATCAATTCGTAGCAATATTATAATAACAAATATGTCGAACGGTATAACAATAAGTTCGTGTATTTATATAACATAGATGTGCAACAAAAAACATATAATATTAATTGATAGGTACTAAACGAACATTGATATTTTTATTTCGGTATGTAACATAATTTTGCAGAAATATGGATTAATTAAGAATTTAATATTAAATAGGTAAGAAGAGTCCATCATTTACATGGACACAAACACAGTAATATGTAACAAAAATTAATTTCTGCAATTTTATGTCTAAAAACAAAAAAATAGTCAATTTTGTGTAAAAGGATGTATTGGTTAAAACTTGTATAAGAGATCTAGGTTCGCTAATTAACCATTTGATCAATAATACTAATGAGATATCTAAGCAGAATATCAATAATATTAGCTTAAAGTAAAATTGTTTAATTTTAATATTAAATTTGTATGTGAAATATATAAAAGTTATATCAAGATTCTGTGCGTTAAAGAATTATTAGTAAAAGCTCGTCCAAAGTTTTTTATGCCTTCTCTCTAGCCTAAATGAGGTCTTCCTCTTTTTCTTCTTCCATGAGTCTACATGAGGATCTGTTTGGAAGTGTCGATCTTCGGTCACTCTCTGATCATGTCCGTAACATTTAAGTTAAGATATCATCTGCTATTTATTATACTTTACGATTTCTTTTATTTTTTTTGTTGGTGACTCTAACTAATCTGTATTTTTCTACTCTGCCAACCTTCAATTTCTATAAGTTATTATTATTTTGAAGATTGTGTTATATATTTAGGGTTTGTTGCTTTTTGATATCGATTGGTCCCAAAGAATAGGGTTAAGCATGGTAACTGCTTTCCTTGCCTGATTGTCTCTTTTCTTCTATATTGAATGTTTCTTTTGTGATGGTCATTTCCAAGATCCCAAGTACGTATACGTATCACAGTAGTTCATTGTTTTCTCTATATTTCAAGACAAGTTAATGCTGGCTTCAACCAATATACATAGATTCTCTTTGTCTTTTATACAATTTGAACTTTTAATTTCCAGTCCCCCTTTTCTGTACTGCTCATTAGTTTCCTTGTCATATACTTCATATCTCCATAGTCTTGCGCCATTTACAAAGCACATTAATGGCGCGTATTGGTATTCTTCTTCTTCAAGTGCCGTCTTCGTTCCAAAGTTTGGCTATCATCAAAGCTATGCGTATTTTTGATGCTGCAGATCTAAACAGTTGGTAATTGGTGCAATTGTACCATTCTCTCAAGTTTTTTCAACCATGAATGCCTTCTTCTTCCTATAGATCTCTTTCCCATTATCTTTCCCTGTATAATCAATTGCAGCAACTGGTATTTATCTCCCCTCATAACATGTCCCAAATATTGTAGTTTGCGCTGTAGTTTGTATTGGTATTAATCGGTAATAAATGAGAGCTTTTAGGATTCTAAAGTTTTAAATGTTGTTCGACATATATTTTAAATAGAGTTGACGTGAGACAACAGCCGTGTTTTAGGCCTTTACTAATTTTGAACAATATTAATAATAATAATAATTCTATCAGAATTGTATCGTTCTATAGAAAACTTAATTCCACTGTCGAAAGTGCCAATAAATCATACCCAAGCCAAGAAAAAATTCAGGAGTTTTGGGGAAATCAACTTTCCACACTAGTTGCCCTTAACACCAATGCTGAATGGATAGAAGATACGATGCACAGCTATCAACACTAGCATACTACTGTCTTTAAACCCTTTACCACATTAGTCTCTAATATCACCAAAGAGCTTCATAACTGGTAATCTCCTGGACCAGACAGAGTTTAAAACTTCTGGCTTAAGAAGTTTTGGAGTACTCATGAGTCTTTATGAACACTAACTATTCATGTTGTTTCTAATCCGCAGGAAATACCTTCATTACTAACTCAGGGAACAACTTATTTAATACCGAAGGATCAAAATAAACCCCAAGATCCAGCCAAGTACCGCCCAATTACTTTCAGAGTCTTCCAACTCTGTATAAATTAATCACATCCTGTGTAGCCCAGCGTATCTATCAACACGCGCTCTTTAAACAATATCATAGAACCTCAACAGTAAAGTTGGGCTAAGGGTTCCATGGGTTGAAAAGAACAACTTATAATCGACTCTGTCATTTATAACCAGGTATACACCAAAAAAGGAACCTCTTTACTGCCTTTGTTGACTACAAAAAAGCCTTTGACTCGGTGCCGCATTAATGGCTGGTAGATATATTAAGAATATATAAAGTCGATGATATTATTGTAACCTTTTTAAGACGTATAATAACGGACTAAAAAGCGGTCTATCCCAAAGAAATTCGCTGAGTTCATTGTAGTAGTTCTGCCTAGCGATAAACCTGTTATCACAGTTATTAAACTTTACTGACTCATCAGGTTTTTAGCATTAAAAATAACAATACTGTAGTAGCAAAGTATGCACTTTGGGCTAGACAACTGTGGTGTACTAAATATAGTCAAGGAAAAGCTTCACCCGGAAGATTAGATATGCAAAATGGCCAAAACATCGAAGTTATGGGCGAAAATGGCATGTATAAATATCTAGGAGTAAAGTAAGCGCGGAAAATTGACCCTAAACAAACGAAAATCGAATTCACTTCTAAGTTCATACAAAGGGTAAAACAACTGATCTGTTTACATCTTAATAGTAAAAATTGTGCTAAGGCAATAAACATCTACGCATTTTCTGCGCTTTGCTTAGCTTAGCTACTTATTTTGCATTATTAAGTGGACTAAAACAGATATAGAAACTCTTCATCGAAAAGTACGAACACACCTCACGAAGGCACAAAAAACACCATCCTTGAAGTGCAGTAGAAAAAACGACATTATTGTGATATTTAGGAGGACGAGAACTTATGGATATAAGTGAGCAATTAGAAATATAGATTACTAACTTAAAAACATATTTCAGGTACAGGTGGACACATCTACTTTACATCGCGCGATTTGTGCAGTAGATGACACAACACCGATCAAACTAAGGGAACAAGATATGCGCATAAACCATCTTGCCAGTTAAATAAAAAAATGCACATCTGAATGGGTAAACCTCTGCACAAGCGACATTCCAATAAAATCAGTCAAGACTATGTCGACAATGTAGCGTCGAAATATTAATTGACATCAGAAAAGATGTTTTGATGTCCTAAAACAGAAGGTTCATTACTCGCCATTCAGAATCAGGTTAAACCAACCAACCAAAAATTACCTGAAAGATATCATTAAAGACCCTCAGGTTTTAAAACGACAAATGTCGATATGGATGTCAAGCCCAAGAAACCATCCAACATCTTACCAAGGGCTGCCAGGCATTTGCTGCAACTGAATATAAAGAACGGCATGACTCGGTAGGGAAGATCTTTCATCAAGAGATATCTTTTAAACTGGGACTTCTACAAACAAACCATCTTAAATATTATCAATACGTTCCTGGGAGTGTACTTGAAAATGACAACTACAAGCTATACAGGGATCGCACTGTGCTCACAGACCAAACCGTAAACACATACTAGACCAGATCTCGTGCTAGTTAATATACTAACGAGACAAACAACACTAATCGATGTGGCAATACCTAACAACAATAATCTGCGTGTTAAGTACAACGAAAAGATTGCCAAGTACAAAGATCTCGAAATACAAATAAGGAGACAATGGAGAATGGAACGTACCCAGACGATATCTATTATTCTCTCTACCACTGAAGTCATTCCGAAGAACCTCCTAGAAAACATAAAAAACTGTATCTGAATGAACATTTATATAAGATCATACAGAAAGCTATGCTACTCTTGACGTCCAGATGAATGAGAAAATTTTTGGGAGATACCGAGTCCGAGATACCGAGAGGTGCTACTCGCCCGAAAAATAGAATCAAATGAATCGACCCGACTAAATGACTTACTAATCTACTCGACTAATTTGTTGTTCAGACACGTTTAATTACTAAATTACTCGCTACTTGACTAAAATACTAGCATAGTACGAACAAGGCATGGCAATACCTCTTTTAGTCATTCAGTCACTTAAAAAAGAAGAAAAAAGTAACATGTGGGTGTAACAGGTTGGTAATTCAGGTCTAGTATTAGGGTTTTCAGCTCGCGGAAGCACCCCTAACAGCTCAGTTAAATTATAAATTAGAAAATCGCGTCCACTGCTGGACATAGGCCACCCTCAGTTCTTTCCAGTGTTCTCTACATGGTCCGCTTGTAGCCAGTTTCCCGCTACACGTTTTATATTATCGGTCCATCTAGTCGGTGGTCG
This sequence comes from Diabrotica balteata, assembly GCA_918026665.1. Lineage (NCBI taxonomy): Eukaryota > Metazoa > Arthropoda > Insecta > Coleoptera > Chrysomelidae > Diabrotica > Diabrotica balteata. The sequence goes on from OU898280.1 coordinate 138,012,307, forward strand.
TCCTCGGCTTTTTTTATAGTTTCTGGGCCTCCATTCCATAATACGTCTTGTCCACCGTCCATCTTGTGCTCTGGCTAAGTGCCCTGCCCAGTTCCACTTAAGCGACGTGGTTATTTCGATGACGTCTTGAACTCCTGATCTTTGCCTGATTTGTTGGTTTGTTATGTGGTCTCGAAGGCTCACGTTCAGCATTGCACGTTCCATGGCTCGTTGCGTAACTCTGAGTTTATTCGCAGATTTTTGCGTGAGTGTTAAAGTCTCCGCTCCATAAGTTTGTACAGGTAAAACACATTGGTCATAAACCTTTCGCTTGAGACACATGGGAATTGAACTTTTTAGAATATGGCTTAATTTGCCAAATGCTGCCCAAGTTAGGCCTATTCGCCTCTGTATTTCATGTGTTTGATTGTCTCTGATTATTTTGATTTCGTGTCCCAGATATTTGTAAGTGTCTGTTTATTGTATGTTATTATTGTCAATAGTTATATTTCCACTCATTACGAGATTTGTTATAAGTTTAGTTTTCTTAAAGTTTATCTTTAATCCTGCTCTTTCAGACAGACTTTTAAGCGAATGCATCATAGAAACTGTATCTTGTAAATTATCTGCGATTAATACAACATCATCTGCAAATCTTAGGTGGTTTAATCTTTCTCCATCTATATTGATGCCCATATCTTGCCACTGAGTGCTCTTAAATATTGACTCTAGAGCTGCCGTTAACAATTTTGGTAAAATATTGTCTCCTTGTCTAACTCCTCGACCTCGAGTTATGATTACTCACTTTTAAAAGTTGTTACTACTTTAACATAAATTTGGATGAAACTAAAATTGTGAAAAATGTAATTTATTCACATTAATTTACATAATACTGTAGTACTGCTAGAATTTTTATTGCATAAAATTCGATATAGTTTAATTAACATGAGGTCTCCATCTTGTGATTTTTTGTTTAATCAAAGACCTAACTTATGTTATTAAAAAGTAACTTTGTGAGTCTTTTTGGAATGATCATACGTTTTCATCACTATAATAATTATTTCATAAGACAATTTACAGATTGTTTTATTAATAAGAATTAAAACAGTCTCGTTTCGTTACGTTCCTCTTTATTAATCTCAAACTGTAAGACTGTCAAAAGAACTTTCCAAATTATCTGAAGTTTGACAAAAATAAATAAATTTTTTCGTAATTATTATCTTTATACAAGGTTACAGGTTTAAAACCAACTGCAGTATTTGATGTTAGGACGGGAAAACAGTAAATATAAGAACTTTTAAATTATCCACAAAAAAATATCAAATAAATTCAAATATATATATATATATATATATATATATATTATATATATATATATATATATTATATATATATATATATATATATATATCGTTTATCTATCTTTCATTTATCTATCTGTTACTATTCTAATAATCATATCCTTATCTACACCCAGCGAAGCCGCCGAATTGAGCAACGTGGTCTTAGCGTTTTCGTTACACAGTGATCAATACAGTACTTAGACTAGCGAGAAGCTTCGTACTACGTTTTCTATATTTGTAAAATTTATCTAATTTTTAAAATTAAATAAGGTAATTTAATTTTTTTATATAATTTATATTTTAAAACAAATTATATTATTATTAAAACAATTTAATAAATTATTATGTTTGCTCCTAACGCCACCAGATATCGCATTAACGAAGCATACGTTTTCTTTTTAACAAAGCTGTCAAATTTAAACGAAATATTCAATTAATAATAAAATTTAAATAAATATCATTTGATAGAAAATTTAATTTTTATATAAACTAACTGCTATGCTTGAAAATAATTCTTTTTATATGGAATTGTTTTAAAATTAGGAGTGTCATAAATTTAAACTGACGATTCAATATTGTTATTAATTGGATGCTATTTTAGGCCAGCTTCTTCTTCTTCTTCTTATTTCGTTTATTGGCCTCTATATACTTGGGTGTTTAGCCAGTTTTTATTGACATTCTGTGTTTATTTAGTTGTTTTTGTGATGTTAGTTATGATGTGAAGAACCGCTATTTAGTGACGCTATGCATGACGCCTTCTTAAGGCGCCCACCTCAGCATTTTTCTGTAGAGAAAAAAGTAATATGCCTCCAATATAGAAGCTTCGCTTCAAAAAAATGTCAGATACCTGCTTGGACCTGGTCTGTCACGAGAACACCCAGCGTTAGCCTAACTAACGAGTTGGTAAAGCTAAACATCGGGATTGCAAGAATTGGAATGACAGAAAACAAGAGTATTCTTTACTATAAGCAAAACAAGAAGAACATGAACAAAACTCTACCGCACTAAACTTAAGCACAATATTTTAGGAAAGCAAGATGTAGATATGCAAAAAGCTGCAGTAGAATATAATATATATAATAAAATGGGTCTCTACAGCGTGACACTAAATATTTCATAGTTTCTCTATTATCATCGCTGTGCACTTCGTCTCTACAACCTAAAATGCAATAAGTCGATTTCTTTACAATGGAATCTCGTCTTAGTCTACTCTCCTCTTCATTGTATTTGGATGGTTAATTACAGTAGTTAGTATTTCCGCTTTGCAGGATAAACTATAAAAATAACGTCCTTGAAAGGAAAAAGTGTTTATTTATCACCATTTATACTTCTTTTTATTATATAAACGAATTATCCTTCAAATAATTTCAGTTTGAATTAGGTACCGAAATATCTTCTATAACGTATTTACTTTATTATTATGTGGTATTTTATTACGTTTTTTGTAGTTAAAGTTTTCTTTATGCGCATATAGCACTTTGTAGTCATTAAGAAGCATTGAGTAATCACATTGTGACTAAGTTCTTCAAGAAAATAATGTTAAAAACAATGTCTACAGTGTTCTGTTTAAGGTAGGATTGTTTTTTTGAGAATAGCTTTTAATACATGATACATTAGGCTTGCAATATGGTATTTTTCGCATTTTTAGTAGCTTTGCCTATTTCTATTTCCCGAAATCGGAGATCCGGCTTGTCCCGCACTACTGCCAGAATAGCGAGATTATCCGTCAAGGCAAAGGGGGTTATACCTTCTCCATATTTGCAGTTTATTAACTCCGTTACATGCTAGACTCCATAGGGTCAAGCCAAGACCGATTCCTGTGGGACTCCAGCCGTTACGTCAACGATCGTGCTCTTCTCAACTATGATCCCTCACTTGGATAGAAATTCTGCCATCACGTTTATCACATAGACCTCCTGGAGAAGAAAAAGTGATGCGGCCATTGGCCATATTTAATTGGCCGTAATTTTAAGTACACTTAAAATTTCATTAATTGTGCTCCTTCCCTTGCAGAATACGAACTGCCTCCGGGATAGGCATCCTGATTTCTCAATCATGTTGTCGATCCGCACTCGCAGCATCCTCTAGTACAACTCCTCAATGCATGGTAGGAGGCATTTGGAGCAATGCTTCTCCCCAGTTGTGGGAAGCAGTAGCAACTTTGATGTCCTCCAAGCCTCAGGAAAAATCTGCGTTTCAATCAATGCATTCATGTCCTTCAGCCTCCTCCTCCTCCTCAATCCTTTAGCCCTTGTCAGGGCGTAGTGACATCCTAAATATTATTAGTCTGCTGTCTTCATTGACTGCGATCTTGTGCCATATGGACGGCTTCATGTAGGGATTTTCCCACCAAACTCTTCATTTGGTCCACCCATCGTATTGGAGATCTTCCTCTTGGTCTTCGGCCTTCTACCTTACCTTCTACTACCAATAGTTCCATGGTGCCCGTTCTTCTAGCTATGTGGCCGAAGTAAGTTAGGTATGCTTGGTTTACTTTTTTAGTAGCCTGTCTTGTATATGAAGCTCTTCCAGAATTGACAGGTTGGTTCTATGTTCTGTCCAGGACACGCGTAGAATTCTTCTATATACCCACATTTCGAAGGCTTCGATCTTACTCCTATGTGCATCTAATGTCTCGACTAATTCATCCTTAGTAAATGGTACGGCACACTCAGCTACCTCGTCCCTCCACACGCTATGCCATCTACCGGACGGAAAAAGTTCTCGTGTAACCTCAAGCTTTTTTTCTATTGGCATTTCGTATAAGCCTATTAATATCTGTCGATAAGGATAAGAAAGAGTATAGAGAAAAAAGGATAATATCTTGGCTGACGAATATCTGAGATTCGACTAAACTCAGTGTTAAACAGATATTTCATGTTGCAAAAGGTAGGAAAGCATTTAAAGAAGTGATTGCCAATCTTCGTTAAAATACGTCACAACAGAATAGGCGTCATCAAGTCGCGAACGTTACCATCTTTCTTCTGAATAATAGTCATCGATAGATCAACTTAAGTAGCACTACTTTCGATTTTATACTGATGCATTTACAAATATCTTATTGAAGTGTGGCTCAAACCTTGCACCCGTAAACTTCTAACATTAAACTGAGTTCGCCAGACCTGAGCCACAGACCCTCCTAAATTGTTGTTATATGTATAAGCGTAAATTATATTAGCGGTAACTAAAGATAATGTAATGCTTTTTAGACTTTATATTGATTATTTTTTTATACTTTATATTTTGATAATATCTTACTTACCATTATCTGAAAAACTAAAAGATATTTTTTTTTCTAGACATGTATATAAAAGCTTTTTTTAATAAAAAGTATATGATGTAAAAAGTGTTAATAAGGTTTTAACAGCCCTCTACCGTTTGACTAGTTTTTTGTTTAAACAGAAATATCACAAGCAAACGAAATGAAATGAAAATAAATGAAAGACAGCACATACTTATAAGAAATGGTTTGCGGCTGGACTTCACTGCCTCGGGTTGGCTCGGTAGTGCTCTGTAATGTATGCGTTACCATAAAAAAGTGAATATAACAAAAAAGAAAAATAGGTCAGTGAGTACATATTTTTAAAGGGTTTATGACATCAAGAATTTAAAAATGGTTAATTAACACAAAGGTATTTACAACATATAGGTAGTAATAATCATTTTATTTTATGATACTGCAATTCGCTTTTTTGTATTATCAAAAAACAAGAAACTTTAAATTTGGTTTTTTCAATATCAATATCGGAATATCAAAATTTTTCTTTTGTTTCAATGTTCTACTTATAAAGACCCTTAAGTTCTACTCAGTGGCGTACCCAGGGTGTGGGTTGGGGGTTAAACCCCCCCCCCCCCCCTAGGGCTCTATTCCAACACTGTTACTCACACATTTTAAGGACTCAAAATAGAGATAGCATCATAAAAAAATTCGGTGCCCAACCAAAACCTTCCCACCCAAGAGATAAATTATATGTGCGCTACTGGCTCTTCTTAACGTACGGTAAGTTATTTGTACAACTTTTTTTTTGATGTTAATATTGCTGTCAACATTTATTTGATTCTATTATCTAGCAATTATTATACTTTTCCATTATTTCTATCCATGAGGGTTGCCTAAACCATATTAACCCATGCTCCCTTATGTTGGAACGATTTGTGCTACCCCCAGACTTTCCCTAATACACTATTTTTTAAATTTATTTTTTTTTATCAGTCTATTCATTCATCTCAGCATTCTAATTTTCCTTGATATCAGACTTTCCCTAATATAACTATGTATTTTTAAATTGATCCGTTTTTGTCACTCGATTCATCAACCTTATAATTCTCATTCTCACCAGATGTGTTCGTTCTTCTTCTCATGGTGCCATCTCCTTTCGAACGTTGGCGATCCAAATGGCAATTGTGATTTTAAAAACTGCTGCGCGAAAATTTTCTGCTTATGAGCGTTCGAACCATCTCCTCAGGTCTTTCAGCCATGAGTTTTGGCGTCTTCCTACTGATCTTTTACCCTGTACTTTTCCTTCCAGTATAACTCAAAGTAATTTATATTTTTCGTCTCTCAACACATGACCCAAATATTGCATTTTCCTCTCTTTGATTATTCTTAGTAATTCTTTTTGTTTACACATTCGACGAAGTACCTCAACATTAGTAACTCCTTGCACCCATTGAATTCTCAACATTCGTCTGTATATATACATCTCAAAGGCATCTATTATTTTTTCTATTTCAGGGTCCATTGTGCAACTTTCACAGCCATACAGTAAGACAGAAAAAACGTAACATCTAATCATTCGGCTGCAGACTAAGGTCTGATCTTTTAAAAAATGTTTTCATGCTCATGGACGGTTTCCTTGCTTGTTCGATTCTTGATAGTATTTCTTTTTTGGACTACACTGACTATTGCTATTTGCTCCCAAATATTTTATGGAATTTACCTGTTCTATCATTTGACCCTTGGCATACACATGTACGTTTATTAGTGTCTTTGAAAATACTAAAGTTTTATGTGTTCGTTATTCTTCTTTATTGTTATCTGCCTAACAGTTCCGTATACCATAGCTGGTCTTCTATTCGCCTACTTTTATTTTATTCACCTTGCTCTAACTCTTACTGCATTCAGCTCTATATATTTCTTTGTAATCCTATGATACCGATTCTAGGTAGATAAAACTATTACTATTCACAATCATTTCATCATCCAAAGGTATCATCTTATTCGCAGCAGTAACTTTGTTTTTAAAAGAACACTCCGAATACTCTTTTTATTTCAATTTAATCGTTTTTTTTTTTTCGAGAGCTTGTCTCGACTGTTACAATTTTTGTTGAAAGCTCCCTTTTAATGTATTCTACTAAAACTTCATCATCAACATAGATTGAGCACCAGGGAAAGTTTTTCCCCATTCGACGGACCATCTCAGAACCTTTTGACGAACTCTATCATACGCTTTTTCAAGATCAATAAATGCCATATGAGCGTTTCTTTAGTCTTATATTATTTCATCAGCTACGTATATATTTCTTGATGTATTCGTCTATCAATTACTCTCTCCTATAGTTTCATGGAGTGACTAACTAGTTTTCTGGCTAAATATTTTCTGCATTCTTGAACATATCCTTTGTTTTGAGTAAGTAAGTACTAAAATACTGCTTTCCCATTCATTTAACATTTTTCCCACTTACATCATCCGATTAAACAAACCTACTAGTCAACGTATTCCCGTTTCTCCTAAAGCTGTCCACACTTCTTCAGGGATATTATATGGTACTACTGCTTTACCTTTATTTTTTCTAATGCTTGAGCAACTTCATTGTTTGTTATTCGTTGTGAAATTATTTTATTTTATATATCTTTCATCCTTCCTTGTGTCAAATGATCAAACAGATTGGTCCCTGCTCTAGCTTTTGTTACTGCTACTTTTACTTTCTTTTTACCGATCTTACAGTTTTATTGACATTTGTTTTTGTAAGTATTGCAATTGCAGTATCTCTAATAAAATCAGCCACATTGCTTCTAATTATAATAAGACTTCTGTTCCAGCTTAATTTTTGCCCTTAGCTAACATTCTTTTTTGTCTCCTAACATCAACCGTTTGATTTTTTGTGGTTTTCTCTGCAAGCCAACTGTGGATAGCTTAGAGTCTCTCTGACTGTTACCTTTTACTTCTTTTTTGTCAAGAAATAGCCTAATTAAGAATTAGTTTATTATAAGTTGGCTCTCTCTCTCTCTTTCAAAAGAATGTGTTAACTGTCGACATCTATAATGATGTTCCAAATTACAACATACCTCCAGCATCATTTCTAAATCAAAATCCTACTTCTCCATATTCTCATTTGGATTTACCTACAAGTACATTAAATTTATCTTTTATTTTATCCATCTCTCTTCTGGTGGAATATCTTTAATTATAGCTCCTAATTAATCATGGAAGGCACTTCTTTAATTCTCACACAGACTGATCTAAAGAGCATACACATAACATTTGACACTTCTTTATCAAGTACAAACTGCAATGGCACTATTCTATCGCTTTTTCTTATAAAGTCTACAACGTACTCTATCATTTCTCTATCATCTTATTTATACCAACTCCATTTCTAGTACTACTTTTCCTACATACCAGAATTTGTATCTTCTACCTACTTTTTTTGCTCTCTGTTCTCTTTACTTCATCTCTTGCATGTAAGAATTTGTAGTGTTTTCTTTGGATCGCATATACCAACTCTATGTTCTTACATGTGGGAGGTAACAAATTACAAAACCCTTTCCTAATGCTTCTAACCTCTAATGGTATTTCCCCTGAAATAGGCATCACCCAGAAATCCGAACGGAACCTCTGTTTGCAAACAGAACATTTTTATTATACTGGAGAAGGTCTTCTTGTTATTATGGCTTTCATTGGTATATAAAGGTCTTTAGTCGGTTTTATCCCATTATAAGCAATTCTATTTAATTCTGATGTCAAACAATTAGTTTTTTCTACTTACGTTGCCATTTTTAGAAATTGTTGGAGCAATATGCTGTAATACGGCCAGATCTGATTATTCTAGTTCAACAAATAAACTAGTAGATGTAAATATTGAGCTGAGAGTGTCTTTACTTAATAGAACAAGAATAGAACAATTAATATACAAGATAAATGATGTTAAATATGATGTTGCACCACAGTGTGGCTTCTTTAGGAGAAAAGGTTTAACTGAAGATAATATCACAGTGTGATTAAACATGTACTTTAAAAGTAAATACAGTAGAAAACTTCACCAATCTAATTTGAATTAAATTTATTTACTTTGATCATATTTTTCATTACTTTTAGAGACTAATATTTTTTATTATTACTAAAAAACTTAATTTTATCATTTAATAAAATTTATTTTCCTAATATTTTGTTAAGCATATTTAGAAACAATTATATTTATGACTCAAAGTAAGTTGCAAATATTACAGATAGGTACAATCTTTATACCTGTATACTTTTTTACCTATTTACTACATTCGCGTTATATTATAATAAATTGTATTGAAATGCTAATTCTTGATACGATAAACCTCTTAAAGATCTTGAAAAACTGACTTAATAAAGAAAGATTCTAAAAGCTACTTTGTTCAACTAGCACATCCCAAAAATATACAGCTACATTTTAACCTTTAATATTAGTACAATGTTGTATCCTATTGTGACTATTATAAAAGATATTAACCCATCAACATATGATAACGGTTGCATTCATCTCTATTCACTATATAGGTAAATATTGCTTAACCCTCTACTAAAATCCTTTCATGGGTAATGTCATTTAATTGCAAGTATATAGCGTAATTTGATTCTTTCGCAACATTATTACTTTGATTGGATTTGTTTTGTTACATTTTTAAGCATACAATCAATTCTCAATTTGTTATAAGCAGCCATATCGAATATTTTCTGCTATGCATATAGTTGCTGTAATATTGGCATAATTAAAGTAGTCTTAAATAAAGTGTATTATTTTTCCACTGTGTATAAATATACAAATCAAGCAGTAGCATAATTTAACATTAGCTAGATATGAAAGCTAATTCGTAATTTGTATTATCATATGCGTATTTTGCTTTAGAAGCTTTTTAGAATGATTTTGACGATGATATTGATCTTAAAGATATTTTTATAAAGCCACCAAATTTATAATTGAAACTTGTGGCTATTTTGTTGGTATCTTCGTTCAAGGTCTGCGATTTAAAGTCATAAAACAAAACAGGAAAGACGTAGGATCCCAGCATTTTTACTTTTATACCAAGAGAGCGATTTTAGCTTTTCAAAAAGGCCCTCATCCGGTTGAAGGTGGATCTAGCTTTTCCGATATGCGCTCTCAATTCCTGGTTGTTGGTTCATTCTTCATTTATCATTGTATCCAGAAAGTTGCGTCACTCTTTCTATTGGGGTTTGGTTGATGTTCTGGTATCTTTTTATTGCCAATTATCATGAGATTTTCATCCTTTACATTTGTCTTGAGTCCATATTGTTGACTATGGTATGTGATTTTGTCCATATGGACTTTTAGGTCCTCTAGGTTTTTCATAAACACAATAGCCTTATCTGCGTATCTAATATTGTTCAAACAGACCCGTTTGGTATAATGCCTTTTTCAATTTTATGTAAAGCTTTGCTAAACTATTTTTCAGAGTAGAAATTGGAGATTAGAGTAGATAAAATACAATCTTGACTGACTCAACGCATCATTTTTACGTATTTCGTGTGTTCACTTTCAATTCTGGGATTTACGGCTTTATGAAAGCAAACGGATTTACGAAATGATTCGTGAGGAATATGGTACGGTAATCTTCGCATTTTTGAGCTCCTGGTTTTTCTGAAGTGCAACAAACTTGGAATCCAGTAATTCTGTTCATATTTCTCCAGACTTGTGTAATTATATTATACATTACACCTGGCGAATCTGAAATTTATATCTGATCGTACTATCCTGCTCCTGTCTAAAAGTGTATCTGCTGCTTGTGTTTTCTTTTCTATGTGTCTCCCATTTAGGTCTTTTAAACTATTTGATATTATTTGTGTATTTATAAAAGATATTTCAATGAGTTTTAGTTTGCTATTTTTTCCTGATAATTGAAATAAGCATTGATTAAAATTGAAACATTTAATGTTAGCTTCTTTCTGCTGGTACTTTTTCTGTTTTTCCCCTTTGAACGTTTTATCATTTGCTATTACTGAAATATCGTCAGAAAATTTAGTGAGAATTATTATTTTTATTTGTTTCTTTATTTTCTAAATATCGAATATTCTTTTCTCGATATTAAATGTTGACTCAACTCTGAGGATATTGTTTTATTTTACTGTTCTTACCAATCTTATTGGTTTTTTCATGGTTATTAAGTGGGCATACTTTTTATTTATAACCTCTTTGAAAACGTCAAAGATTATCTGACTTATATGGTCTAATATCTAACATCTATGTACGATATAGTATGTCAAATTAATACAATAGAGTCGATAGTATAATATGAATGGATAATTGCTTAGAACTCGAACTTAAACATTTAAATCTACAAGCTTTTTTAATGTTTGAGCTCCATGTTTAATTGGCAATATCTCCAAATTTATTATTTTTGCAGCTAGTCAAATTTAGAAAATTAGTCTAAATTGTCAACTTTTGTGAACAAAACTTTTTTTATCTTCTTCGAGACTCATTGCCATTTTTTCCTTAGATCTGTTCTCTTTCTTTTATTGCGGTTTTCAATATGTACATATTTTTCTTCAGTTTCTCATTTTCATTATTTTAATGTCTCTAATAATCTAGTCAAAACATCTATTTTAGAGACTGCATTCCACTATTTTTATTTCTAGCTTCAATGTGGTAGCTTCTCTTCATTTTATGTTTCCCATCCATTTCAGTCTCTTAACTTTTATGATTTTGACTATATCCTGTATCATTATCATCATTAACCTGTATGCGTCCAATGCTGGATATAGGTCTCCATCAGCTCTTTCCATCTGTCTCTGTTTTGTGAGGCTCGCTTTCAGTTATTGATAACACGCCTTAGGTCGAGAGTCCATCTAGTTGGTGAGCATCCTCTGCTCCGTATTGTTTCTTCTCTTGGTCTTCACTTGACAATACGTTTTATCCATCAGTTGTCTGATAATATGGCGACGTATCCTGCCCAATTCCATTTTAGCGACGCTCCATAAGTGAGTACAGGTAAAACACATTGCTCAAAGATTTATATAGAATACATAGTTTAATTTACCAAACGCTGCCCAGGCTAATCCTATGCGACGTGGGAGCTCACATGTCTGGTTATCTCTGCCCAACCTAATTTCATATCCTAAGCACTTATGCGATGTAGTCTGCACAGTGTTACTTTTCTCAACGTAATATAATTGTTCAAACATTATTATTGCATCATCCATATGATCGGCTCTAAGGACGGTGTCATCTGCAAATCTCAAATGACCGATCTTCTCTCCATTTATATTGTTACCATGCTCATTCAGATGTGCGTTCTTGCAAGTATGTTCAATACTTGCAAGTGTTTGTATGTGTATGTTGCAAGTGTCATAATTGTTACCATTGTTGACTAATTTCAAAATTTTAACTATGCATTTACCTTCTTTTAATATGTCTAACATTGTAATAATATAATGTAGGAAAATATAATTAATCAAAAGTATATAAATATTTAAAAAACTATATACTGCTAACTACTGATAGAGCATTATTGCTGCCACAAAAATGGGAATCAATGTCATGTTAACACAACAAAAAAGCATGTTTCTACTAATGTTACATTAACTTATAAATATTTTAAAATGCTGACTGAAAATTCAGTTGATATAAAATATTTCAGATTACTTAACAGCTATTTATAAACATTTAGTAACTTGTATGGCAGCTAATTTACAGTTTTTAAATAAAAAAAACAGTGTATTTATACTATAAACATGCCCAAAAGGACTAAGGTGTCAGCCGTGCAAACATTCTTTTGTGTAGAATACAATTTAGCAATATTAGTGTGGTGTTGGGACAGTTAGCCAAAATGATATTGAGCGCGTAGCGCAAGCATTCATACCTAAGAGATATGTTTTAAAATAAAAATCAAATCCTAACTTGGATTCTTACTTCAACTGGGTATATATAAGTAGTAATTAAACTTTAAAAAGGTTTTAAATTTTTATTTGATAATATTATTTTCGTTTTTCAGTTAGATTAATGTACCTACACATATATAGTGTTTATATACATTATTTGGTTATTTTTAATTGGGACAATGACAACAATTATATATAAAATCATGTTTTATATGTAAAAAAATAAGAAATTTAAACGATAGCAAATACAATAGATACAATAACGTGTTACAGATTGTTCAATAAGTTGTTCGATAGGATATGGCCATGATAGTTTGGTTGTTTTGTTTTTCTAAAGATGTTAGTACTTAGTGTTTGTTGAAAAAGTGTGAAATTTTAATTCGATGTATCATAGTAGTACGTTTTTACAATGGAAAAATAGAATATCATGCAGTGATGAAATTTTTTTTGAAAGTTGTAGCACCAAAACAAATTAATGAACGATTGCTGTGTCTAAGGTCTCTTCACCTTCATTAGAACAATGCAAAATGGGTTCTTGAATATATACTTATACCAATACCAGCAAAAATTCAGAATATGGTTATGGGAGATTGTAAATAATGAACTAAATTTTTAATGACGGTTGGTTTGCATTAAGGCTCTTCACTGAATCCATACCTATTTAATCTTCTTATGGATGAACTAATGTAGAAGTTAAGGAAGGGGGCTCCTTGGTCAATGCTTTTTGAGGATGATATCATGTTAGTTGAGAAAAGCAAATATATGTTGGAGGATTGCAGAAGGGCTATTGTAGAAAAAGGATTTAAGATTAGTAGATCGAAAACGGAGTATATATGGTTGGAAGAAACAAAAATGTTTGGGAACATCGAATTACTTCGAAAAAAAAAACTAGTAGCAGAATCTAAATACCTTCGTTCCAACATAACGGAAAATTGGACACTAGATCGAGAAATTGACCACATGATACAGGTTAATTGGTTTAACTGGAAGCAAATATGAGCCGGATATTCAGTGATAGAAAATAGGGAAAGGGCTGAAAGAGTGTGGCGAGGCTGCGTTGGGCAAGTTCAGGAAAGGCGTGATTAGGGAGAGCCGGGGTGAGTAGCAAAGAAGGTTTAAGGAAAAAGACTGCAATGGTTTGATTACGTCAAACGTAGATATAAGAACTATGTTGGACGAAGAATAGAGCTGTTAAAAGTTGGGGAATAAAACAGAGAAAAATCGAGGAGAAGATGAAAGGGCTATATGGTAGAAGACTTGAGAGCAAAATCATAAGGAATAGCGATCCCTAAAAAGAGAAAAGCAGGCTAAGGAAGAAGAAAGTGAGAGTCACATTTTAAACTATTTAGAGTCGTTTTTTTTTGACGTGTTAGTAGTAGCTGCAATATCATATTTTGAGAGTTTTCTTAATTATAATTTCAGAGATGGTTTTTGATATTGCAAGATTACTGCAACAAGTGTAGTGAAGATGGTAGATTCTTTCAAATAATGTAATATATTTTCAACTATAAAACGTGTTTTTTATCGAACAACAAAACTTATTTTATAGTAAACAAAACAACTAGTAATAATAATTAATGACAATACAGATTTTTTAAATATTTTTTAGCAAATTTCGAAGCAAACCATCGTTTAATTCGCTTTTAAATATATTAAATGTTTGATAAACGTATAATTATATAATTGCTTAATTAAAACATATCTCTGAGAGCATTTTTTTTATAGTGAAACGTGCTTGTAATAAAAAAAATTCACCAATACTTTCATGTTAGTACCAAACATATTTTTTAATGTTATAACTTTTTGATTTTGGATCTTGGATATACTCAGTTATTATTCAGTATGTATGATTTTCATGATTTATTTTTTTAAAACATTTTTGGTTTGGACAATAATAATTTCTTCAGACGTTTAATTATCGAAATATTTATTGGCCCAATATAGATATACTTAATATTGTTTTTTAACCATTTTCATTGACATAATTGTAAACGTGTTTTTCACGCAGATATTTACATCCGTTTAATCATAACATAGAAGTAAATATGTATTTTCTAGTTTTCTTGTTTAGTTTGTTAATTTTCCTCTACATAATTGTTCACTGTATATATTTCTTCTAGTTTGCGTATTGTGCGGGCAACTAGGTCAACATTACCTGCATATGCCAAAATTTGGGATGATTTATAAAAATGTTTCTTCTGTTGTATATTTGGGCATACCTGACCGCCTTTTCCAGATTTATGTTGAAAAGAAGACACGCCAGCGCATCTCCCTGTCTCAGCCCAACATGCGATTTAAATGCCTGTGATTGTTCGCCCTGTACTTCGACTTTGCAAACAACTTTACGCATTGTAGCCTTAACCAATCTTATCAGTTTATCGGGGATGTGGAATTTATCCATTGCGTCTTACAATTTATTTCTTAGGATCCTATCCTGGGCCGATTTAAAATCTACGAAAAAAGGGTATGTGTCGACATTGAATTCATTGTTCTTTTCCAGTGTTTGCCTTAGCACAAGGATCTGATCTATTGTTAATCGACTAGGCCTAAAACCACTTTAATATTCGCTAAGATGCTCCTCTGAATATGTACTCAGGCGACCATATAAAATACTCGAAAATATTTTGTGTAGGAAAAGGCCGTGCAAAAGTAACAAAACTATAAGATTTCTACTTTTTTATTTCGATCCAATATAGCTTTAATTCTTTGTAAGTTTATGAGCAGAGATCGATAAAAAAAAGTGAATTTTTTCTGTTGTAGACAATACGTTCTACTTTTAAATTACATTGTTGTTAGCAATAGAGATTATGTTATTAACTTCATTACAATAATTATGATGTTAAGTACGAATATAGATATAAACAAAAGCAACACAAAGAAAAGTCAAAGCCAGTAATAAGTATACAAAAAACATGAGTGAACTAAACAATCAGTGGTACGTTATTTGATATTGGTGAATATTTTTACATAGCCAAGCTCTAATACTAAATACAAAAGCTAAAAAGCATCACATGCACTAAAAGCGTATTATAGAGGGTAATATGGATGGTATACGTACTTGATGAAGAGAGCTTGCGGTCGTCGATTCCCTCAATTTACATCACCTTTTTAAACCCTACTTTACCTTCATGTATTTAAATTATAAATCCGTTGTTAGATTTCTCTTATAGTAAATAATGTTATGACGGTATATTATTTGAATGTTTTAAATGCCGTTGGACAAAATCAGTAAGACAATCATATAATTGCTACTTTATAACCAAATGTGATGTTTTTCAAACCAATTAAGTTTTTAACACTAGTATCCCAAAAATAAAAACGAGTAGTGACGCAACATAACAAAGTTTATGAATTTATTATTGATAAAAGATTATAAACGGCATAATATTTTTTTAAATAAAGATAAAAGATTACATTTAGACATGGATATATTATTCCAGCTGCTAATTTTTTTTTTAATATATTGTAAAAATCATAAGTAATAAACACATTAAACGATCTTCTAATATTACATCAGGACCTGCACATTAGAGCTGACACATTCAAAAAAAAAACAGAGTAAACAACTAAATTGAAAGAATTGTCAAAACCACAATTTAAGAGGATCAGATAAGTTCAAACATGCATGTTGCACCAAAGTAGATTCAAGTTGTATAGGATAAATGGAAATTTAAAAATAAAGAAAGGTATTTTGCCACAGTCGATGTTTATAATGGATATAAAAAACTATTCATAGTGAAAATATCCACTGATTGACTGTAACGAAAGTATCCCTTATGATCTTAAGCTTTCATTATTAGTCTGTATTATTGGAGACACTTAAAAAACATCCAAGAATTGGTAAATTTGAAAATAAAAGACAAACCAACTCAATATGATCGAGTAATTTATCATTTTATGAGTAGAAGTAGAGAAAGGTCTCAACCAACAAAGAAACAAAAGACTCCAGGGATAGATTTCATGCAAGCGGATCTCTAAAACCAATGGGCGAGATTGGCATAGCTGTAACACTGGATATGTGCAACGTGATATGGATCACATGTAAATGGCTTGACGAATGGTGCGAATAAACCGTTATCCCTATCCATAAAAAGGATCACCAACCGGATGCAAAAATTACAGAACCATTGCCCTTATTCCACATGCAAGCAAAATCCTGCTACATGTAATTAATATATATTTCTACTTCCAGAGATAGCTGAAGAACAATGCTGATTCGTACCACGAAAAGGAATGCCTAATAAGATATAAAACACTAGAGAGGTAATAGAAAAATCGAGGAAACAGAATGCACCACTATCTCCATTATTATACAACTATTCTGAATATATATTAAGGAAAATACTAGACGAATGAGATGAAGGAATCGCTAAGTAAGTAGAAAAATCAGTATCCTGCAATATGCAAATGATACACCTATGCTAGAGCAAATAAAGTCCAAATGCTTATCCATACCAAGCGGCCGTAGACTAGCAATGGCCCAAATAAATTAATTGAAATATAGAAAGACCCAGTAATAACAAGAAATACCGTGCTCAGGTTGACAATGCCCTTATTTTCCCTATGTAGCACTGTAGCAACATACGCAGCTGAAACATCGATCAACTCTCAAAAAATCGATAGAAGTAGTATGCTATGTAATATACGCAATATAATAATGCTTATTCTGAAGAAATCATACAAGAAGCTTTGGTAAACGAGACAGTCGGCAGAAAAGTGAACGGAAGTTTAATTAACTACATTAGGTATGCCGACGATACAGTCATAATAGCCGACAACTTGGAAGACTTAGAAAGAATAATGATCAAAATATTAAGATATAGTGGAGAATACGGACTTTCTCTTAACATCAAAAAAACCAAATTTAAAGCTATTCAAAAAAGTAAACCGAGAATACCTAGATTACTTTTATCACACAGCCAGAAGAAGGGAAACTATGGAACTATTGGTAGTAGAACAAATGGTGCAAAGCCGAAGATATTTTAAAATAATAATCTCTAAACGGCTATCAAATTTCGAAAATAAACATTAGAACCTTTGTTTGAATTAATGCAGCTTTATTTTGTTAATCAACAGCACGTGGATACTTTTTTGTTTTTAAATTACAATTAATATTGGCTACTAGCACTGTTTATGTTGGTATAGTGCCACTTAAAGTCAGTCGAAATTTAACCAACGTGCGCAAAAAATGATTACTTAATTTACTATACAGTTTTGACTGGAATCAGTAAACTGAGTATACCAAAACACAGGCTGAATTATATGTTTTCGCTACTGATACACCTTGACTAAATGGAAAAGGCCACACGCATTTACTAGTCTTAGTCAACTAAAACATGACGTGGGATGTCTACATTACCACTAAAATAGAACAGTTCTACTTAATTGATATTTCCAGTCAAAATAAGTCAACCACTCGAAGAAGTATCGAATGTTTGTCTGCTGATCTTAAATTAAAATTCTTATGTCTTACTGAATATTGTCCAAACTTGTATGAATAAAGCTATTATTGTTTTAAATATATGCCTTAATGATGTACTTTATCTTCCATGAGTTGTGCATAATAACCGTAGTGAATAAATTGTTTAAATCAATTAAAATTATTTCCTACAATTTTTACTTTATATCTTTTAAGCAAAGTCATTCTTGTATTGTATTAAAAAATCATTTAAATAGCTGCGTTTTTCTAATAGCTATAAATTAGGTATAATTCCATTAAATGTTATGTTACGATTTATATAATATGAGTGTGTGAATACGTGTTAAAAAATTTGGCCTATATGATTATCAATGCAAATACAAACTATTCAAAATAAAATATTGACTGCATATTTTTAATAACATCAGTAGATTTTACTAAATATACTATTTAATATATTTTATAATTAAATAGTTTATTTGGTTGATCAAGGCTACTTCTTAGGATAGTTAAATAGCTCAGAAATGAAACTTCTGAAACAAATATATACTGATAAAATTTTAAAAAAATACTTTAATGGTAATTAAACTAAATAATTGAAAGGTAATTTAAAAATTAGTATCAAAAACTAATTCAAATGAGGATGATTCTCTTTGGAACACTTTTTCTTGTGATGATCACACGATTTACACGGTTTTTTTCATAGTCTTTATCATTATCAAAATTGACGAATAACAACAAATCAGTTTATAGCTTACGAAAACATTCTACCGACATGCCTAAAAACCGTAGATCCATTAAAAAACTACCTTACAATACATAAGGCAAGGCTTAATATTTCATAAAGATGTACCTGTATCATTATCATTCGAAGTATCGAAAAATTTTGGATATGAGCTCTCTTCACCAATTAGTGTTCCTCTCATTGACTCACTAGATCCGATGGTACCAGCTGGTGCGTCCTTACAACCGAACCACCAGTATGCTGTCGACCTTGGAAACGCTGGCGTCGTCACGTCTACTGCGAAGGCTCTGTCGTTAAACCTAGAAAATGCTAATCGGTCAGAGTTATGCAAAGACAGTAGTGATTTCTGTTTTAAATGGAATACTTATCTATTTCAAATGCTGTATTGAATACTAAATAAGCTGTATTTTTACCGGTTGGGAGGTTTATGTTTATGAATTTTATATATATAGGACTGGGAGAATATGAAAGATATCGATTTTCATTATTATCCTTCATTTGTTATTAAAGACAAAAATCATCAATCAGGTTACAAATTCCTAATTAATTAGGGCTTCTGACTTCTGGATTGTGGGATTAAGGTATTTTAAATTATCATACATATCTCTTGAAAATCTTAAATGTTTCACAAACATCTTGCCTGTATTATAGTGATGTATCTATCTTTTGAAGCTTTGAAATGTATCATTATCACTCTATTGAAAATATAAAAATTAAAAATGTTCGATGTTTGAAATGTGTCGCTTGTCAATAATAATCGATTCGAATCATTTTTAGTTTTGATCATTTCAGACATTGTACTGGGGGTACAATGCTAGAAGTGGAAAATAATTTCCGTACAAAGCTAGGATCGTCCAATTTCGAGCTTTGCTCGTAACCATATTCTATATGCAATTAGATTAAAAACTAATACACTTTCAAGTGTCTTTCATTTTTTCACATGTTTATTTTTTATGTAAAACATCTAATCTTCTTACGGTGCCTTATCCTTAAAGACGTTGGCCATTACATTTGCCCATTTAATCTTATTTGTAGCAGCCCTGAATAGTTCTATGGAGGTCATGTTCGTCCATTGCCGTAGGTTTTTAAGCCAGGAGTTGCGTCTTCTTCCTGGTCCTCTTTTGCTATTGACTTTGCCTTCGATTATAAGTTGAAGCAGTTCATACTTTTGATTTCTTATGATGTGACCAAAATATTGTGTTTTCCGTTCTTTTATTACAAGCATAAGCTCTCTTTCCTTATTCATCCTCCGCAAGACTTCCGCATTTGTCGTATGGCTCATGTAGGATATTCTGAGCATTTTACGGTAACACCAGAGTTCGAATGCTTGGATTCTTTTTTGTGTTGCTTCTGTCATTGTCCAAGCTTCAACACCATAGAGCAAGGTGGAGAAAACATAGCACTTAAGTATTCTAGTTCTCAATGAGATGCCCAGCTAGCGGTTGCATAGAACTTTTTGCATTTTGTAAAACATTGTACGTGCCTTTTCCAGGCGTATTCTGATCTCTAGTGAGTGGTCCCAAGTTTCATCAAGATTACTTCCAAGGTACGTTGTTCTTGTTACTCTTTCCAGACTGTTCCGTCGACATTGACCTTCACCCTTCTGTTTTGGTGCTTGCTGATGACCATCGTTTTTGTCTTCTTTGTATTCAATTTCATTCCAAATTCTCGGCTCTCGTTACTCGGTCCATTAAGCGTTGCAGGGCTTCAGCATTATCTGCCAGTATGACAGTGTCATCAGCATGTCGCAAGTTATTTATACATTGCCCGTTTATAATTATACCATCCGAGGTGCCTTCCAAAGCTTTCTGAAATATCTTCTCAGAGTAAACATTGAACAGCAAAGGTGATAGGATACATCCCTGTCTTACTCCCTTCTCGATATCGATTTTTTTAGTTGTTTCGCTTTTTATTCTGATTTTAGCCTTTTGTTCTTGGTAGAGGGGGCTCTAACATCTAATACGGGGGCTTAAATCCGATGATGATATAGGAATGTTTGGCTATGTTAAAAGTCTCCTGCGCTCCTAACTCTTGGACTCTCTCTAGAGAATGTTATGTTGTAAATTTGCTGTGTTTTATATATTGAAAGTGAGAGTGAAAGTCAGTATCAATTAAGCATTAGAGATTTTCACTCTATTACATTTTTTAGATATCTTTCAAGTACTGGTTGTGAGCGATATACGTATGTTAGTCCTTTGCTAGGTATACGTAAATATCTAACATCATACAAAAATCAAGTAAATATTTCAGAATTAATAATACTATATAGTTACCTATAATAAGCATTATTTTTGTAAAAGTAAGTATATCCATTGGTCCACTGGAAGGCTGCGTCAATGTTATTTGGGATTCCGTCCCAGTTGGAGATGGGTTTGGGGTAGTTACTCTTTACGGGAGGTTTTTGAGATGGGTCAAATCTCCAGAACTTACTACCCTTGTAGAAGTATATTTTTCCGTTACCACTCCATACTAAAGCTGAGTCTACATCATCAGGTATTCCTGTGAAGCCTACAGAGATGTCTTTTGGGTAATCACCGTCGGGTTTCTTTCCCTTGTACCTAAAAATTGTAAATTTTTTTTATATGATACAGTTTTCAATTAGAACTTGATATATCCCAAACAGAAAATATTTGTCTTTATATAAAGCCTGGATTTTACTGCCTACAAAGAAGATCAACAAACAAACAGTTTTCTGTAAACCACCACACACAAGAATCATAGGAAACGTTGATGAACGAGTAAAAAAAGTAATTACTAATGAACAAAATGAAATTACAAAGTTGCATTCACAGATATCCAGCTTTAAATAAACGTGTAGTGCTTACAATGATGGCAAGGTATGTGGAATGCAAACCAATTCAAACAATTAATCCAAACGTAGGAATAATGTCAACTACAAACACCAGAAAGCAGAAAACAATAAGAGATTATCACATGATTGTAAGTTAAACATTCAGCATTAACTTACCAATATCTAATAACGAAAAATTATCACCCAAATGTTCCTACAGTGAACATGCAACACGTTATTACAAAATGCCCTCACCAACAAACCTTCAAAATAAAACAGTATACCAAAGGAACCCGGTAAATTTAAAGACATACTAAATTGTAATGTTTTAAACACAGCTACAGACCTTAAAAATTCTTTAAATATATCTTTAAACTCCTCTATTAACTTAGTAGCTTAATACTTAATTCTATAAAGAAAAGAAAAATCAGCTACTTTGGTCACATGCTACGAAACGAGAAATACGAATTGATGCGGCTGGTCATACAAGGGAAGGTGGAAGGCAAAAGTGGACTTAGAAGACGCACGTCCTGGCTGAAGAATCTGAGACAGTGGAGTGGGAAAACGTCAATAAAACTTTTCAGAACGGCTGCAGATAGAATCAAATGGGCCATGATTATCGCCAATTTCCTTAGGGGTGAGGCACATTAAGAAGAAAATAACCTATTAAGATTAATGCCATAATTTCGACATAAAAAGTTCTTGGTGCTTATTATTTTTTTTTATTAAAAGTCTTATATCCAATATAGCTAATTAGAAATGCAATATACGCTAATATAGACTGTAAAAATGGGACAGAGATATCAAATCAATTACTGATGCATTATTACTATGAGCAGATAAATAAATATGTAATAGAAAAACTCAATCCGACGTCATTCGGATTTAATAAGCAATAATTTGTAAAGACAATGAAGCTGGTTTTACTTAGTAACAAGGCAGATACTTAATCCACACATACACACAAAAAACAATACATACACAACTACAAGTTAACCTTATATTATGGGATATGTGACTGACTGTATGACTAATAGTTCAATCAATAAATAAAGAACTTGCAAAATTTAAGACTTTACCTCCAGTATTTAGATCCTTTGAAGAAATAAGTCTTTCCATTTTTGTATGTAAATGCAGCATCTATATTACCAGGCAATCCTACCCAGTAATCAGAAATGAATTTTGGATATCCAGGTGCAATACTATCATCAGTCAATCTCCAGTACTTATCCCCTTTAAAAACGTAGGTGTAGCCTTCTGCAGAAGTAAATATGGTGTCAAAGTTCGGATTGTCGCACAAAGTTTGATCTGTTCCTCCGGAAGGTTTAGTCTTAGGTACGTTATGGCTATTATCGTAGTCGCTGTCCTGATCGCCGTCGTCAAATCTTGGGGGAAATTTGTTGGTTTTCTGACCATAAAGTGCTTGAATTCCTTCAATATCGTCACTGTCTAATTCAAAATTTGGAGCGTATCCTCTATAGAAGGGAGCCATAAGAGCTTGTCTGACATCTGAGTGACTAAGACCAAGAGAGTGGCCAAATTCGTGAGCGGCTACTTGGAAAAGATTTGTACCTCTGTAACTATTTATAGACCATGATTCAGAAGCATCAAAGTGAGCATCTCCTCCAAACACCTAAAAAATATATACAAATATTCTCTGACTGTTTCTTTATACTAAATATGTTTTAATACGTAATTTATCTAAAAATGCATATTTACAGGAAAGTAGGCATGAGCCAAGGTACCACCAGGGCCGTCGAAAGGATCTCCATCACCATGTTCACCATATTCAAATCTAATTTCTATATGTACTTGACCACTTTTAGGAGTAAATGTTAAGTCAGTAACTGTAGTCCATACGTCAAACGCCCTTTGTACTTCTGAGTCAACATCTGCACGTTTTAATTTGCTTGGATATTTTGAAATTTTATAGGTCAGATCCTTCACCTTCCATCTACTACCTAAAAAGAAAAAATATTTTAGCATCTAGTTCTATGAAAAAAAAAAATGATAATATTATTCGTTGCCAATAAAGTGAAATAGAAAAAAATATAACAGTATATTTATGCTTTGTGGACATAGTAATAAGGCAAAATGGCGTGGTAAATATTTACTACTACTACTAAGGATTTCCACAGTTTTCACTGTCTTCCTTCACTCAACCGTTTTTCTCCAATTTTGCCTGTCATTCCAGTCTCCATCTCGCAGGGTTCTTTTCTCCATAGCCTCGTCGATGTCGTCTCTGAATGACCTTCGGGGTCTTCCTCTCTTTCTTCTTCCGATCGGGCTCCATTCTATGATTTTGTTTATCCAGCGTCCTCTGTCCGCTCTTCTGACGTGGCCGTACCAGGATAGTCTTTTCTCCTCTATATAGTCGATTATGTCTGATTGCACTCCCATTCTCCGCTTAATTTCTGCGTTTATAATTCTGTCTCTTTTTGTAAGTCTACAGCTTCTCCTCAGGAACTCCATTTCTACTGTTCTTATTCTGCCTCTATTTCTCTTGTTTATTGTCCAGTTTTCGGACCCATATGTCAGGATACTTCTTGTCAGGGTATTATATATTCTCTTTTTTGTCTTTATCGTAATGTTCCGATCCCACAGCACTAAATTTAGTTGTCTTATACAGTTTCTTGTTTCTCTTAGTCTGTTGTTTATATCTTCTTCTGTTGTTTCCTGGTTCGATATTATGGTTCCTAAATACTTGAATTTATCTGTTCCATTTACTTGTCTTCCTCGTCTATCTCTAGGTTTCTCATATCCTTCTTTTCTGTTGTTAGGTTTTCGGTTTTCTCTAAGTTTATTTCCATTCCGTTGTTTTTATATTCTTCTTCTAGTTTTCTGAGCATAAAGCTGAGATCTTCTTCATCTTGTGCGATGACTACTTGATCGTCAGCAAAACTTAAGGTGTATAGGTATTCGTCTCTTACTGGTATGCCCATTCCTTCGCACTTTCTCCTCCATGGTTTGAGTGTCTTTTCCAAGAATATTTTAAACAGAGTAGGGGACGTAGCACAGCCTTGTAGAAGTCCTTTTGTTGTCTTAAATGAATTGTAGGCTTTATTTCCACATTTAATAGCTACTTTGTTTTCTTTGTACAGTGCTTTAACTGCTTTTATTAGTGTTTGTCGGATTCTGAGATCATTCATTGCTTCCCATAATTTGACTTTAGGTATTGAGTCGTATGCTTTCTTAAGATCAACAAACGCCAGATGGACCGGTCTACCTTTTGCCATTTTCTTCTCTATCAGTTGTTCTAATGTGTACGTATGATCTAGAGACCTGACAAAGGCTTTTGGTCGCATCCAAGTCGAAGACGTCTTACACCTACTGTATAAAAGAAACATACCAATTGATATTGGTATATCTTATATAATAAGACAAGACACAAAAACAAGAATCCATAAATCCGCAATTGGACCTATATTAACATACACGGCGAAGACAAGACCTGACACATCTAAAACGAGACGACTACTACAAACAACAGAGATGAAAATACTCGGACGAATATCAGGAAAAAGTCGAAAATAGGATAGTACGAATATCACGAGATAAGTCACCAAATGAACGAAGAAGCATTGGCAAACCAAGAAAAAGATGGTGCGATAACTAAACAATTTAGGAGGCTAATATTGCAAAGAAACAGGCTTTAAAGCATAAATACAAGAAGGAAGAAGAAGAAGAAGATTATAATTCTTGTAAATATATAGTTAGGAAGGCAACGTGACTCAGAATCCTCCTCAAGAATCCTCCTTCTGTTTATTCAAGGTATTCAACAATATATATCAAATGTGACAGTTCCTTTCCGTCTTCTATTTTGATGGTACAGCTATTGAAAGCATATCTAAATATTGGATAAACAAGGATTCATACTAGATTGATCTTTACATTTTTATTGCTATTCATAAACGAAGAGTGACATCATGATTTATAATGCTTGGTCAACGGCATATATTTCCATAGATATCTCAGATCTTTCATTGTACTTCCCATTCTTAAGTTCTTGATTGATATTCATTTGCTTTGTTTTAAAGATATATTTTACAATGTCTAGAATAAATATTGCAGAAATTTATTTATTTATTAATATTAAAATTTTGATGGCATTGATGTCTAACTCTCCTTCCAATTGTAATAGATTTTATTTTTTATGTGGTTTTGTTTAGAGTTTGTAGTTTTGTAAATATATTTAATCAATTTAGTATAGAAGTAACTTATTATAATATTATTTAAATTTAGAAGTCCAATATACATACCTAATAAATAAAATTGAATAAATCATAATATATATTGGCTTTATTGGTAAAAATTTGACAGCATTATCCGCACATTTTCTTAATTCATTAGCTGTTGTTTTAAGACAATTAATTTGAGATCAATGGCAATGAGGAATTATGCAAATTATAATTCTTAAACAAAAAATTACCGCATGATTCATAATTCTTAGTCAAGTTCACATAAATGTATATTTTACTATGTGCAGCATTACTAATGCAAGAATTTATTGTTATTATACTTATGAGTCACATGAAACAGGCACTACAAACCTAACCAATATAGATGGTATTCGTTGGTAAAACTGTTATATTCAAGTTTATTAAATATTATTTTGTTTACGAATAGAAGGTGCAATTTATAACTTGAAAAATAGCTGAACCTGTTTTCTTGTGGCATTCCTAAGTTAAACAATATGTTTATATGGGATTAAGCCACAACAGATTGTAATGGTTCGATTTCCACTTAGGAAATCGTTTGCAAAAGGTATTTTCCAAATTTTAAGAACAAGAAGTAGTGTTTTTATAACCGAAAGTTGCTTAGGGTTTGTACGGTTATAAAGTTCACATGTTTGTTATTCTTCTTTAAATAATTATTTTACTTAAATTTCTTTCTATTTTATTCATTTATAAATTTTTCATTCACTTGTTTCATTTTACCGTTTTTATTCTAAAAATAGTTGACGCTCAACTCTTTATTCAACTTTATTTAATAAATATTCTGTCTTAATATAAATTCCAATTTTAATTTTCACTTACTTTGCTACAAAATGGTGGTGGATTTGTTTTCAGCTTCTAAATCCCAACTAATTAACTTTACCAGAAAGCATGGACCTACTGTACCTTATATAACTCTAAACGGACTTCGTTTACAATCGATAACTATTTAAAACTTGGTCTCGCCTTTAATAAAAAGCTTATCTGAACTTTTATATTCAAGAACTTAGAGAAAACGATGCTCAAAAAATCAATTTACTTAAACCTCTTGTTGGCTACTCTTGGGGAGTTGATGAATAATCTCTGCTTAAAATGTATAGAGCGTTAATTAGCTCTAATCTATACTATGGCAGTATTATTTATATAAAATCTAGTAGCTCCATACTAAAGTCTCTAAACACGATTCAATATACATTCTGACTGAGACTATGTATTGTGCTTTCAAATCAAGCCCTGCTGAAAATGTTTGTGTTGAATCTTCAGAGCCACCACTCCATCTAAGAAGGCAGCAACTTCTACTTTCATACTCTGTAAGAATATCAGCAAATCCAAGTAAAATATATCAAAATAAATCTAATGATTCCCATAGAACCTATCCCAGAAAACGGATCCAATCGCTCACTCACATTACCATAAATATTATCTCCTTTATTAGATTCCATGAACCTTTCAAATACTACTCCTATTTATACCCCTTAAGGCAGCTCCATATATGCACCATCTTCCAATATTCAATACTGATTTAAGCAGATTTAATAAAACAAAATCCATAAACTCAATCCTCAGAAAATCCCTCCAAAACATCCTCAACTTAACACAATTTAATGAAATTTTGTACACCGCACCGATGCGTTCAAAAATGAAGACTGCTGTGACTGCGCTGTGTCCACAATGACGATGAATACTCCAAGCATTAAAGACTTTAATCTATCAATAAAAGCAAAACAATTGCCATGTGTACTGATTCTCTTTTCTCGATTGATTCCATAAGATGCATTTTCTTCAAAAATTTACTAGTCCAGAAAATACACACCATCTGTATTCAACTATTTTCTGCTAACATAATAGTCATAATGATCTGGACTCTTATCTCATGTTGGTATATTGAGAAACGAAAAGCAGACCAGGTCGCTAAAGCAGCATATTTTTCTGACTCAGCCTTCAAAGAGGGCTAAACTTCCAGGAGTTCTGGAATTCAAATACACACATAACAAAGAAACACAATTTTATTTAGTAAATCTAAATAAGAGATTGAAAGACCGACCTGTAAACCTTTAAGTTCTTTAAACTTAAGCATTCTTTACTCTAAAGGGCGAAAATTAAGTCAAGCAAAACTTAATGATATCAGATCACTTTTGCAATTCGTACCACCATGTCATCACTAACTTTACAATAAACTTCAACAAAGTAAACTATTGAAAGATGACATGGAAAAACAGAACGACAATAACAATGAAGAGAAAAATAAATTTTTTTATTTTATTCTTATGTATTGTTAGTTCAATTTTAATGATGTGTTAATAAACTTGATTATAAACAAAAAGAACGATTTATTTATACTTCTGATGCAAAACAAAAGTTTTGCTAAATGCTAAAAACTGATAAGAGAGCCTTAAAAGTAGACAAAATCATGTGCTGTTACTAAGAAATTTAAAGAAATGTCTCTTGAATAGGTCTTTGAACCTTTTATACTTGAGACAATCATCATCATAAGTGGCTCAAAAATCCGTTGTGGATCTTGGCGTGCTCACAAAGAACTCGCCACTTCTGTCGATTCTTGTCAACTTTCCTCCATCTTCTAAACCTTAGAATCTGTAGGTCTTCTTCAACATCATCAATCCATCTCAATCGTGGTCGTCCTCTGCTTCTTGTGCCCTCTGGTTTTAAAAATATTAATCTCTTCGTGTATGCGTTATCTGACATCCTAGCAATGTGTCCAGCCATCTAAGTCTCTGCACTTAACGAATTTCACCATATCTGGATCAGTGTATAACTGATATAGTTCAAAGTTGTATCTTCGACGCTAAGGCCATTTTCATTTACGGCCCCAAAAATCTTTCTAAGAATTTTTCTCTTAAAAATACCAAGAAATATTTCATCATTTTGAGATAAGGTCCACGTTTTAGCCCCATATATCAAATGTAGGTACATGTATATATACTTAAGACAATATTAGACTAATTGATATAAGGTTGAATGCTTGAGTAAATGAACTTTGAAAAATAAGGATTTTATCGAGCAAAACTCGAAGTTAATGGATGAAAAAAAGTTTTTGTGATTAACGTTTTAGACTTACTTCGTCAAATATGAGCTATCCAGCAAGCGTAGAATGTGAAAAACATGAGTAATAACATAAAATGTTACAAAACACTACACTAAAATAAGGACAAACAGTTTAAAATTACTTAAAAGATTCTACGCACTACATTCTTTGTCAGTATCAGGAGGGAGAATGATCTAAGCGGAAGTGATAAGGTGACATGTGACATATGAATTTGATAGGCTGTCACAGTCATGGATCTGTGATCAGCACATATTAAAATTCTGTATAGGTTGACATTGGCCAAAGGTCCAACTAAAACTACTATAGACAATCAGTTTATGAAATATGACATATAGAATATTTTGATTTAAACTAGATTGCATAATCCAGATCTCACACTCACACCCGTCTGTAATGATAAGGTTGTAGATTTGAGGCTAAATGAAGTGTACATAAAGTGTGAATGAAAGAAATAGACCAAACGATCTATTGGACAGTGGGTGGTTGACTGCAAGAAAATGGTCTACCAGGCACTGTCAATACTGTAAAAACGAGAAGAAAATTGACTATGAAATTGAAATACTAAAAATTAAATCAAATTGAAAGCAGTATATAAATGGGGTATAGTTCAAGTAGTTCAGTTAAACCTCAAGCCAATGGGAGAACTGTAAAACTAATATGTAATAGCGTTACTAAAGACCAACTGACCAACAGTGGCAGGTGTTGAAATATAAAACTGTGGAATTAGTATATGTAGATTAAGCAGAGGTATGAAGAGTGAAATTAACTCCAACTGTGGATCAATTGAACCTGAGCAAGCTAGTTGTGTAAATTATTAAAAAATACAATAGTAATGCTGAACAAAGCATGAAATTATTAGATTCTTAATGGATATACTCAGTGCAGGAAGTCTAAACAGCCGAGCTGGGTCCACTACAAGGTGAAGCTGCAATAAAGTTTTTAAGAATAGGTTTAAATTTAGTACAGTTTAAATTAATTTGGGTGTTAAGACAATGAGAGTTTCCATTCGTTTCCTTTGTGATCTCCAAATCTTCCAATAAATTCAACTCCAAATAGTTTTTCTTTCTACTGATGTCATGCAAAATATACGAACCAGTATTGATGTTGAAATCGTGTTTACTAGACTGTAAATGTTGACCAAAACTTGAAGAGTTTGGTCTTTTCAAATGTTCTGAAATTCTGGTAGATAGCTTTCTATTGGTTCTACCTACATAAGAGGTATCACAATCGTCACACTTTAAAAGGAACCTACCTACAGTGTTGTGTGACTTAAAGGAAATTTTGATGTTTTAACTGCAGAAGTAAAAAGTTTAGTTATTTTATTGGAAATGTTGCTAATATAAGTAAAAGAAAAATATCTGATGTTGTTAGAAGCATTAGGTTGAAGAAGACATTGTGATGAATATGCAAGCTTTTCTGTAATTTTGAGTTTAGCTCTATTTAGAAGATTATGGATAATGTTGGGATCATAACCATTGTTGAAAGCAATTTGTTTGAGAGTGTTAAGTTCTAAAAATATTACAATATATTATAACACCTGTATAATTTTAAACTGTCGTACTAAAAACTTTCAATTTCGGCTGTTGGTTCACTATGGTATGAGACCATCGATATATAATCAAAGTTCTCTAGTAATAACTTTTTATATCCATGTCTTTTCAAGCATTGTACTTCATCCCATTATCTTATCTCGATATTTTCATAGACCAATTCTTCGATTTTACTCTCTTAATGAGGCCATGCCAGTTTAATTCTTCTTTCTGTCATATATTGTCTATTATTTGTTTTTAATGTTTATATTGTTTTAATTATAGGATACCTTGCATAAATAATTTTCAAAACGGAATATAGAAACAATATAATATATTATAAAGATCAATACATAAATAAAAATAATCAACGCCATTATTTCAATCACAGATTCTAAATTACTGTTTTATATAAACTTTCATTTTTGCAAAAAAAAAACATGAACAGTGTATGTATTTGTCAACGCAACCTTAACCGAGAATGACCCTTCACTTCGTAATTGACCAAACATATATATGTAACCATCCAATTAAAGAGTGTAAATATTCTGATTCATTGCGTTCCATGAACCATATCTCCTGCAAAAGATTCTCTTGTAAAAGTTCACTGTTAGCTGTTGATTATTATGATTTAAATAAAAGCCGAAAACATATATTGTGCCATTTTTAATAATCTAATAACGTGCTATATAAAATATTTCGAAATTAAAAATATTGCTATCATTTTATTAATTTTTGTCACAATTGTGGTTTATCAGAGTTTATTTAGGTGTAGGGACAAGCAAATGGAATTTTTATTAATCTTTATGGAATTTTTTATAATTTATGTCACGTTACGTCAAAATTTGGGATATTTCCCAATAAAAATAATAATTATAAATAATTATTAAAGATATGTCACCTATAATTAATCGTAGTGACCTGATTACCCTCGAGATTTCGTGACTACAGGAAAATAAGTAAAATTTAATCTCACTAGAGGTCTCTAGTAGCATACTCTGGTAATTATTTTCCTATAATTGCCTTAGTAGTCGGTGCGTTTTGGTTTGGTTGGAGTCTTCTTACAAACTCTATCTGATGACGGGTAGACCCAGAAACACGTGTAAGAGAATGGTAAGAAACTCAAATTAAATCGAAACGCAACCGTGACTTATTTCAAAATTTAACCCTGTTTAAGACATCCAGGTATTTGATGAGTTTTTCTACGTATAATAAGCAAATTATTTATACGTATACTATATATAAATATTTCATCTGTTAAGAGATAGCAAAAAACCCTTCTTTCTAAGTGCCCTATTTACCTCTAAAGATTTTTGTTCCATGGGACACAAAGAAAGTGTCTCATTTGCCCATTTACCCCAAAAATGTTTTGAGAATTTCATCTTGGCCCTAATTCGCTATATAAAGTCCACTTCCCGCTATACCCTATATCTTCCTTTATCTAACGCCCTATACCTTAACTCTGGAAGATCACACTGATTTTTTTTAACATATACCGCACACAGGGGTATCAGATACCAATGACTTTTTTTGAAGAAACAAAAAAAATAATATTTTATGATTTCCAGAGATAATTTATTGTAGTAATACAAAGAAGAAAATATTAAAAATATTTAAAAATAATTATTAAACATTTTCCAAAAATCCAGAAACATAATTCAAAATATTTTACCTTAATTTAACAACAAAATGGTTTTTCTATCTAAAAGCTAATAACTTTTTATTATAGAACTCATATTCATTCTTAGCCAGATATTTCAATTTCATTAATTTTGGTGACTACATTCATAACACAGTTTAGCTCTATGCTCCATGCAGTATGCTTTATGGCAAGCCTAGCATACATGCTTCGTTTTTCTATCTCTTCGTTTGCAGAAATAACACCTAGTTTGGTTTACTTAACTTGTGGGATGTTGTGTTGGAAGGTCTTCAACTTGAAGAATGCCACACATTGTTTGCCTGAGTGATTTCTGTAAAGAAGGTATTTAAGTCTCTCTCGCATTATTGGTTCAATTAAAACCATTCCCAAAGACTTCAGAAATGATCTGCTATTATTAGATGCATTTTCTTTCCAATGAGGATTTGCGAGAAAAAATAGCAGCATTGCATTTATACCACTTGCATCAAGCATGTTAAAAAAAATTCTTAGTGGTTATCGTCTGTATCCAAGTAACCTGCCAAGATTTATAACTAGTTTATGATCTATTTCACTATTCACTTTCATCAGTATCGGTATTGGAGTTTTGTTCTTCGACATAATCCTCATCAGATTCGGAATCGGTACCAAAGATATTTTTACCATCATCCTCGTTATTTTCATTAGCAAATAAATTTTCAGTTTTCCTTTCCACTTCAGTTTGGGTCAACGGGCAACGTTTTTCCCAGTTTTCTTTCTAACTATATGAAGCCATTTCCCAAAAAATCATTATAAAAAATAATTAATAAATTATCGCAAACCTCACACACGGGTGCTACATACCCTAGTGTTTATTCAATAAATTTTCTTGATTGGAAATATTGCTGAAATGAGACGTCAACTACATATTTGTCCTTGGCAGACTACATACTGAATTTACATTGAAGCGGCATTACCATTGAAATCCGGTTGAGCATGCTAGATTCAGTTAATTGTCTGGATGGGTATCTCACACCCAAGTGTGAGCTTCCAGGATTAAAACGCTTTTGTATGAGACGAAACGACACTCCAAGGTTCATATTTTTGAATTCATTTGAACATATTTCTCTTACAAAATTATGAGAAATTCGCTCAAAATCCAATTTTTGTATTTTTTTTTTCAATACTGCGTCTACGAATTTTGTCGTATGCAGCGACTCGAATGGATCTGAACTATTGGAATTTCGATGCTAGTATACTTCTTGTTCTTTTTCTTTTTTTAATGACATGACTCTGTCTGCTTTTCAATGTGCCTCTAGTAACATTGTCCTTTCATCGTTTTCGTGGTTTTTCAACATGATCGTCTTGCTATTGGAGAACAGTCTCTTGCAGTCTTTACTACTCTATTTGTTGTCATTCGGCTTATATGATCGTTCCATTCTACTCTTCTGTTTCTCATCCAGATCTTGATGTTCTCCGCCTTGCATCTACGTCGTATACCTGTACTTCTAGCTCTTTCCAGTAGTGTCTTACCATCAATTTTGTGTTTTCATCTCTGCTGTATTTCATATCGATACAAAATATCATGCAAGGAAACATAGCGGGCAAACACAGTCCAGGACGAAGAAAAACCTCATGGTTAAAGAACTTGCGAGATTGGTATGGTGTTGATACAAGCATGCTATTTAGAGTGGCAGAGAATAAAATTAAGATGGCTATGATGGTAACCAACGTTCTGAAAGGACATGGTACATGAAGAAGAAGATCTTTGCTGTCTTTAATATTCCAATGCTTCCTTTACCTCTTCCTCCTCAATATTTATTTCTTTGTCGTCACCTCTGGAGTTGGTGGTTCATTATCGTCACCTTTAGCAAATAGGGATCGAAAGTAGTCTACCCATATTTCCTTCTGAATGTGTTTTGTTTTTATTAGTACGTTCATCTCTTTTCTTTGTTCTCTGATCATTCTTCATATTTCTTTTTGTGTTTTGTAGAAGTCGTGTTACATTTATTTTGAGAAACTCTGCCAGTGTATCCTATTTATTTGTCTAACTAAAGCATTCGTTTTAATTCTGATGCTAGTTTTATCAAAGATAAAGTAAAATCAAGTTAATTTGCAACTCTGACGCTAAAATTCGAGAAATGGCAACGAGTTGGTAGGAAAATATCGACGAAGCTCTTATTGCTCAAGCCGATAGAAGAAGCAGCGAGAAATCAAAAGAGGAGTTATAAAAAAAAAGGTTTGACCGACCATTTACAACTTTTACTGGACAGTGAGGGTACCAAATGATAATGATTGGAGATAAAAAAATAAATATGGCTATTTTATTCTATAAAATTTCGGTAAAAATACTATATAAACGCGTTTCTCTTGAAATCAGATTATCTCAAAACTGAAAGATGTTTTTTCTCAAAGTCTACTACACAAATCGTCAGCAAACCAAATTTTATTTGATACTTAATGATTACTAAATAAACCTCTAAAAAGCTTTTAAAAAAACATCCCACCTTTTTAATACAGCGGTAAGTTCAGCCCCAAAACAAGCGTTTTTTCGAACTGTTTATACAGTCGCGTATAATAGCATTAAAAATATAAAAAAATTTCGTTGGAAATTAAAAAAATGAAAGGCAGAAAACTGTTTTCAAATTAAAATGCAGGTTTTGGAAGACGCCCTCTGCAGTGGTAAAAAACAACTAGGTGTCAAAACAAATTTCCACATACTGAATATTCTTACCATTTTTACTCCTCGTAATTTTCAATATAGCATATGGAGTATATTTATTGAATCTAAAGAGCTATTAATAAATCAAGGAATAATTACTTTGTGTGTGTTTACTTACCTTGCAATGCATATCTCTTTGCCCTGTTATCTGCTGTTCCCACTTTATCTTTCACACCGCATCTTGGTAAGGTCATCGTGTGTCTAGTTGTTGCGTCTAGTTCACCTATAACAATAATTGTCTAATATTACTTATTTATCACGGAGTATTAGATCACTATATGAATACAATAAATATTTCTGTAAATTTTGGATTACTATGATTACTATCATTTTATTCCGGAAGCTTCATTGCGCTTTTTGAATGTGACTTCTAGTGGAAGAGTATTTTGTGTTTGCTTATGAACTTGATTAAGTTATTAATATCGTTTTATTGTTTATGAATTGATTTTGTTTTGTCATCTTTGTTATCCTTTAATTTTTCGCAACTTTTCGAAAAATTCGCAAAAGTCGAACATAAATGGCAAAAAATAGCCTTCATGATCATAAGAAATTAACCATACATAGATTGGAAGCAGTGGAAAGTTTTCAAAACAATATATTATTTAGGAAGTCAAGACGGTTCACACAGTTATGGTGTCGGGATAATATTAAACAAAAACATTGATGAAGCTGTAATAAATATCACTCCATACTCCAACAGAATTATACTCTTACAATTAAACCAGAACAAACCCAAAATAAACATCCTACAAGTTTATGCTCCAACTTCAGACAAACCAGAGAGTGATGGTTAACGCAAAGGTTGGGGCAGACAAAGTAGAAAAATGTACAGGAGGATATGGTCTGGGCTGCAGAAACGAAAGGGGTGACAGGCTTATCGAATTTTGCCAAAACAATAATTTTGTTAAAGCTAATGCATTGTTCAAAATGCCAAAGAGAATAAGTCACCAACAGATCTAGAAGAGAGAATTGCAAGAAACCAAATAGACTATGTATTAGTTAGACGAAGATACAGAAACGCAATTATATTCGCAAAAACCTATCCAAGTGCCGACATAAGATCAGATCACAATCCAGTAGTGACCAAAATTAGACTCAGAAGGAAATAATTAAAACGAAGACCAACAAATGCAAAAATCGATAAAAGTAAATTAAGAAACCCACTCATAAGGCAACGCCTGGCAGATGAAATCAACAACGAATTAATGAATGTTAAAGAACAAATTCTGCAAAATACTGAGATGCAAAAAAAAATGGTTATTAATAAATACAGAAATATATAAAAGTCAAAAAGAAATTCTAATACCAACCAGATATAAAAAGAAGCAATGGATGACAGAAGAAATTTTAGATTTAATGGAAGAAAGACGTCAATATAAGAACAAAGATAATCAGATGTATAGATGTATGTAGGATAAACAAATAAAATACAAAAATTAAGAAAGCGAAAGAACAATGGTTAATTACATTGTTCAATCAAATTGAAAGGCATTCATATACACGCTTCATTTATTCTTCATTAAATTCGGTTGAACAATGTGGATGATTCGAAAGGTACGTACGAAACTTATTAGGTTTGTTCCAAGTTCCAACACAACGAAAAAACCTTCACGTAACGGTTACGTTCCTGTGCACTAAACAAAATACGTTCCAACAAAAATATGATCGTTCATCTCATCGTCCTTCCAACCGTTCCAACAAAAATTGTGATCGCTCAGTGACGGTTTCGTGACGAAAATTTCAGTAATCTGGCAAATGAATGTACTGGACTTGCGTACTAGGATTTTATTCCACTTCTTTAAATTTGTTGGGCCTAGATTAACTTAGATTTTATATTAAAACTGTAAATTTTTTCAGAAAAAGAAGAAGTTAGGTTAATAATTTTATCAGGTGCTTAAGATAGACTTAGTATTTATTTATATATTTGTTTTTTGTTATTTATAACTTTATAAATGTGACTGGACGACAATGGAATTAATGATTTTTCTGATATTGCAGTAGTGAGGATGATTTGGAGCTATTAGTTTCGGTGCTATTAGCCGAACCTAGGGGTTGTTATTTATACTGTGCCTAGGGTTAAAAAAAAGAATTATTTAGGTAGATTGTCACCAAATTATGTCAGTTGTCAGAAAATCGTTCCAACATCAGTTTCCAAATTACCGTCATCAGACGATACAAATGATGAACATGCGCACTAAAAACGGTACAAGTAATTTCATGACGGTTTCAGGACGGTACAAAAATTGCGTGTTGGAACAAACCTATTATATCACAAGTCAAAATAAATTAAACGGTTGAATCGAACACAATCAACAACACTTGTATAGACACGTCAATGTGGATGAACCATCCCAGTTGTACAACAAAGTTGAACAAAAGTAGAAATTGGCTTAACTCAATTCAACGTTCAATTTGGTTGAACGCTTTTATTGAATTGCAAAATACCTGGTTCATTTTGGTTGAGTCATCCACATTGTTCAACCGAATTGAATGGTGTATTTCCCCTTTAAGTTTAGAAGGCAATATAGAATGCAAAACGGGACTGAATTTTTTGAACAATAAGTATAATGAAGTAATATTACGGAGACTATAAGGAATATAAAAAGAGGTTAGTCTTCGTAAGTGGGTGTATTTATTTAAAAAACCCTTAAAGAGGCTACATCAAAAAAATAAACGTTTTCGGACTAAACAGTCCATCATCAGGTTTAAAATCGCTAGGTTAAAATGCCTGAGCCACCAAAATACATGAGTAAAAAACGAAGAACAGCTGGAAAAAGTTTCCAGCTGTTCTCCGTGCGTAGAGGTTTACTCCCCGGCTCTGGAACTCAATTCAACAATGTATGTTACCTGAAGTCATATTTAATTTAATACTGAACATCACAGTTTTTTAACAACAAGATGTATAATCTTTTACAACTATATGTAATTTAAAGGGTTTTTACCCATGTATTTTGGTGGCTCAGGCATTTTAACCTAGCGATTTTAAACCTGATGATGGACTGTTTAGTCCGAAAACGTTTGTTTTTTTGATGTAGCCCTTTTAAGGGTTTTTTAAATAAATATACCCACTTACGAAGACTAACCTCTTTTTTTGTGATACGTGGTGTACAGCCAGCTACAGGAATTGTTTTCCTTGTGGATTTTATAAGGAATATATTTTTAAAATGTAACTACATTTATTTGTTATGTAACCAACCATTGAAGCCTCAAAATTAAGCTATAGATCCTTTAAAACGTTTAGTTCCTATTTTAGTGCAAATACCACATCCATTTTTAAGATTTAAGTTTCGATAATAATATGGATGTGGTTGGCTTGCAAAATTTATAGATACAATTCAGATAAAAATTGTTTTATCGTTAAACCACCAACTGGTTACTGAAAGATAATTAGAAATGGAAAAGTACAAAACAATTTTGATAATAGGGCTTAGAAAACATCTCGCATCGAACGGATTAATATAATTTTAGTAAAATTTATACTACATTTAAATGCAAAATAATCGACTCAATTTAAAAAAAATTGTTTTTACCATCGTACATCGTACCTATCAATTTTCGTAGCAACCGATTAATACATCAGTCACTTAAGTTCGCAACTGCATTACAAATGGATACCACCTCCGTCAACGTAACTCAAGCAGTAGCATTATTAAGAGAAGGCCTTAGCCAGAGAGCCGTGGCAAATCGACTAAATTTAAGCCAATCTGCTGTGTCCCGAGTGTATCGTCGGTACCAAGATACTGGTGATTATATCCGTCGACAAGGAGGAGACCGTACACGAATAACAACAGAGAGAGATGATCAATTTCTTATATCGAAATCCCTGAGAAATCAACATTTGAGTGGTGCTAACTCAAAGAAGAGCTTAGTGAGGTCCGAGGTGTGATTAAAACCATTTTAACAGTCAGAAGGAGACTAAAGGCAGCCAACCTGATACCAAAAATAGCAGCTATGGGTCCCAAGCTAACTGCAGCTCAGAAGCAAAGGCGATTAGAATTTGCTCGCGAACATCTGGATTGGGACGACAATCAATGGAGTTAGGTATAATTCTCCGATGAAATTAGAATCTGCTTACATGGCAATGACAAGAGGAGTCGAGTCTATGGAAGGCCAGGAGAGCGATTTACTCAATTTTGTTTACGAGAAATTGGGTCATGAAGGCGGTTCCTGTGTGTTTTGTGCAGGCAGTTCTCTGGATGGGAAAACTGAGTTGATTTTCTTGCCTGGTGGAAGACGTGGAGGAGATTTAACGGCAGGTTGTAACATCAGAGACATTTTAGAGGATCATGTGGTTTTCGCAAGATTTATTGGTGATGCCTTTATTTTAATGCACGATGCCATAGCGCACGAGTCACCACCACCTATCTATCTGAGATCGGTATACCTACAATAAAATTAGCCTGCGTTAGGCCTGGACATAAATCCAATAGAGCATGTTTGCGATGAGCTTAAACAAAGGGTCCGGAACAGAAATCATGCACCAAGGAACATAGAATTGAGAGCTGCGCTTAATGATGAATTGGAAGCAATGCTTTAAGAATGTATTAGACAAGTCATCCGATTCATGCGAAATTGATTGGAAAGTGTAATTAGGAGTAGGGATGGTAATATCAAATACTAAATAATTAGGAAATTCATATTGTAATTGATGATTTCCCTGTTTATATAACGTCTTTCTTACGTTAGTTCCAATGATGAATATTTAAGAAACTTTGTTTGTATTGCATATTGTTTTTATAATACGTCTTCCAAATAATTCAATAGCACTTTTTGTAAGTTCAATTATAAAGTTATTGTTTAAACATTACATTTTAGTATTTTGATACTTCTTACATTAAAACAGAAGGTGTAATCTAAAAATATTGTTTTGATGTCGATTATTTTGCACTCAATTGTATTTATGAAAAAACAGTTACACGAAGGGCCAAAGAAAGTAAAAGATGTTAATTAGATTAGATATATCTGACAGAAACAATAATAAAGTAATATTGCATAAAAAAGACATCAAAAGCCGATACAAAATATTTTAAAAGTTTATTAAACAAATAATTTGAGCGGACCGTATGACAAAAACGGTAGTGTTTGTTTATCAAGCATAACGCTCCAATACAGTACCTGGCGCCGTCGCTGGCCGGCGAAAACATCTTGATAATTTTAAAAATCTAAATTCTCCATGTCCACTTAGATTAAATAAAATGAGTCTCTCTTGAAACTAGATAGACAGTTGCAAAGTAGTACTAGAGCTGTTATCTTTCTTCTATACCTTAGTGCCAAAAAATATTTGATGATCCTACTACACTCATTCTAAACTAGTGATTTAAAGACATTACTATAATAGTTATGCAAAGAACTTAAAAAGAAAAAGGCATAACTACAAGAACTACAAAAAATAAAGAAAGGTAA
Source organism: Diabrotica balteata (assembly GCA_918026665.1). Lineage (NCBI taxonomy): Eukaryota > Metazoa > Arthropoda > Insecta > Coleoptera > Chrysomelidae > Diabrotica > Diabrotica balteata. The sequence goes on from OU898280.1 coordinate 138,052,218, forward strand.
ACCAAATGGATCCCATATTCCTGGGAAAGTGTGGAGAGCTTTAGGATAGACAGTAATAAGTTGGCTGGCAGATACAATGTTGATTAAAACTCAATTGATCTAAAAAGGAGTCAAGAAAGATCATAAGTCTAAAACATATTAAGAAAAACAGCTCAAATGATTTTTGCGATAGATAATAATGTACTACCGTATCCGTCTCAGCTTGTGTGGAGGCGAAGGTCTGAAGTAAGTAGTGCTCTTCTGTACTTTGCGGAAGACGTACTAGAGGGAAAGTCCTCAACCCCGACACGGCGCATCCCACTGGCTGATAGGGAAATGTCCTACAGGTATGTAGGATAGGTGTAAATAAGATCTTACCAAATAAGTACTTGTGGACCATTTGAGAGCACGGTATAGGATCTCTCTCTCTCTTCAATCCTGACCCCCAGGAGGAGTGTATTGGTCGACGTGATGTCGTGTATTGTCCGTATCCAGAGATCTCTGTCTCTGGTCATTTCTTTTAATTCATGCATAGGTATTTGGCATATTCCTGTATTTGATCTATCCATCTTGTTGGGATCTTCCTCGTGATCTTCGGCCTTCTACCTTTCCTTGTATTATGAGTCTTTCCATGTTTTCTGTGTTTGCTCTCATAACATGCTCAAAATATTTTAATTGTTGGAGATGGACTTTACTGGAGAGTCGTTGGCTAACTTTTAGCTCTCTTAAAATTGAATTATTTGTTCTACGGTCGGTCCAAGGAATTCGTAACATTCGTCTCCAACAGAACATTTCAGTGGCGTCTATATTTCTTCTCTCCGATTGTCTCAGAGTCCAAGATTCACATCCGTAGCATATAACGGTAATAATCCGTACGGTATAGGATAGCAGCTATATAATTACTGTATTAATGTTGCAGTAGTTGAGTTGATGTTTGTTAATCGAGACCTTCCTCTGGAGCTGAGGATAAAAGCCTTAAGATACTGTGTGTTCTCGACTTTCTTGCATGGAATGTAAAGGTCAGTACTAACAGTGTATAATATAAAGAAGTTGGAATTATTTGAGATGTGATACTATAGATGGATTTTGAAAATACCATGGACCCAACGAGTTACAAATGCAGAAGTGTAAAGCAGGCTACAAAAGGATTGCGAGGTCATAAAGCACATCAAAACAAGAAAGCTGGAATATTTAGGCCACATTACCAGAGGTGCGAAATATGAGACATTAAGGCTCATAATGCAAGGTAAAACCAATAGTAAAAAATTCAGAGGAAGAAACCAAAGAGATTGGTATAATTGCAGCTCAGTAGATCTTTTCAGAGCAGCCGTTAATAAGGTACAAATAGCTGTGATGATAGACAACCTCCGATAGGAGAAGGAACTACAAGAAGACGAAGGATTGAGTTCTGCTGTTGACTTGATAACAGACACTCACGGGCAAATATCACATATTGATTCAACCGGACGCAACACTGCGATCAGGCAGGCAAGGGAAATTCGCTGATCGGGTAGTGACCGGCGTAGTTCTAATTCTGGGTCAGATAGTTTACTATGTGTCACCAAGCACGAGCACGCGAGAGACCGTTTTCAAGATAAGAAATGTAACAAAAAAATATTACAAATGACAAACTAAGTTAAAACATGAAAATCTTTAATAAGTGTGTATTAAAACAAATAAATTATACTTGACCAATTCTTAACTGGAAATGGGTTATTTAGGTCTAAAAAATTAATGTCTTTAATTCGGTATAAAATAAAACAAACTTTTTTTATGCACAGAATATGTTACAGACAGGAATTGTTTTGCAACGTTTTGCACGAACAACAAAAACTGAGGAAATTACTTTTAGAAGTAATCTCAAAACACAGTAATAATACTTAACGCCTTAATTGTCCGATGAAGTTTCGTAAAAACTCTCTTCCTTAGTCATACCACTTGTATCCAGCAATATCAGAGAGATCTACCCTGTCGTGTCTTATTTCTATCATGAAACGAAAGTCTAAACAATAAATGATTTATATAATTTTAAATATTCTTGGAAGTGGTTATATGTATTACACATTTCCATGTAAATTAATTAGCAAATGGAACAAACAACCAAGTACAGCTAATAATACCATGTAAACTAAAATTACACCTTCGGATCATCACTGCTTTAGCCTTGACAATGATGAAAAAAGTGAGTTTTCAAAAAATAACAATGAACGTTTAATTTTTGTGTATTTAAATACCAATATCGAGTTATTAATCATAATTTTATATTATAAATTATGCAGGTGAAGGTTAGAATCGACCTGCATGTCATTATTATTGGTACTCCCATCCATGTGGGATATCGTTTAACCTCGAAATCATTTCATAGTTCAAATATGGGCATTTTGTTTGTTTAAATTTATGCAACTGTTTTCAGATACTATAACAAAGAACATAAAATGATTATCAGGTTGTAAACAAAAAATATAAAGTAGATAATGTTAACCAAGTGGCGGAATAAGGAATTGTTTATGAAAAGTTATTACAAATCTCGCTTAGCAAAACACATAAGTAAGCACATGATATTGCCTTCTTGTGCATTTTTATTCGATTATTATCGATTTATCTTTGTAATATTTCTTGCAAGGCTCCGTGACTATTGCACGTCCTCCACACTGTAGAAAATTTATATAATAAACATTCTAAGAATATGGAAGCAAGCAGCCCTAAATATGGTTGTCGACTGGAGTAAACAAGAGAGACTGACAGTCATTACTCAGAAAATACAAATCGCCCCAAACCAAATCGTGGAAGAAATCGAAAAGCAAGAAAGAACGTTCCATTCAGTTATCATCTTCACAGATAATCAGATTGTGTGTATGCCCTAAGTAAACTACGAGACCGTAGCAAGGTTGCGGTAGCTGGGTACTGGAGCACAAGGGTCATAAGGGCAATGAAAAAGCAGATTAGATGGCCAAACAAGGTTCACCAATGCCATTCATTGGACCGGAACCCTTCTGCGGCGTTGCAAAGACAGTGACAAGAAGGGCTACAAGGAAGTGGGTAGCTCACAAATCTCTGGAATTGTGAAGAAATTCACCAGGACAAAGAGAAGCGAAACAATTCATTACAGAGCATTCGCCAAAATTTACGGCAGAGCTAATAAGCAAAGACATGAAACCAGTCAAAGTCATAGTAAGTATTCTAAGAGAGCACTGTGAGCTGAATAGGCACCTGAAGATGATAATATTATCATATGATGACCTGTGCAGATTCTGTCACCTCGAAGAAGAAACAGCAGAGCACATTCTATGTCAGTGCGATAGTCTGGCAAATGTGTGGGTCTTTGTATTACGAGAAGAAAATCCACCGGGCAAATAGCTACATGGAAGGTACAATCTCCAACTTATTTGAGAAAGGGGTCAGGCTAGAGGATGTTATCTAGGACTAGAGAACCACAATAGATCTGAAATGGTCAAAAGGCTGTCTCTTTAAATCTATCTATCCCAGACTAAAGAAAATATCTGGGGATATGAGCAGTAATCTGTAAATATGCATAAATAAATGGGATACACATTGAAACATACACAAAAATATCAAACATAGAGATATGGATTGCAAATAAGTGGAATAGAGAAAAGATAAGAGACGTGAAGATGCAAAAGTTTTGATGAATCATCATATTGAACAGAATAATAAATACGGATACAAAAGAGCTAATTCACGTAACCGATGACATAATTTATGATATTCAATAAATATGACTTATTAGGTAGGAACATATTCGAGTAAATAGACTAATACATCCTTAACGCCATTCACAGTAATTTGTCTCATTTCAATATTTGGACTTTATGCTTGGTTCAATATCTTAATATATCTTGCACACCATATTGCAATCTTATGTCTTCGTTTTCTTTACTTTTAGTTTTGACTGCTATACTTAACATAATCATTCCACAACTTGTTGTATATTTTTGGTTATACTCGTAATATTTTCCTTCTCTATTCTATGCCAAATATCATACACAGTCTAAGTTCTTTTTATTCTTTAGCAGGATTGTGTGGACTGGAAACACTTTCAAGCATCTGCTGTGAAAATTTAGGAGAAATTAACAGAAATACCGATCTTGAGGTAGTTAAATACTTCTATTTTATTCGATATACCCTTTAAATTATCTAATTTGTTTCAACTTGGATTTACCCATATCTTTTGTTGCAACCTACATGTAAATCCGTTAGGTAACCTCTGAGTTTGGTAGAATTAGACAAATCGTTGATTGTAAATACAAGACGTACTAGATATATGAACTGCGATATCTGTTAATTTTAATTTGGCCACTGGTTTGTTAATTATTGGCTTTCCATGCAGGTCATATGTTTAGACTGTTTTTAGACTTTTATCGTCCATTTTTAGGCATAGGCCTCTCCCAACCCCTTTCCTTGCTCTCTATCCTAAGCAATATACTTTCAATTTGTTTCGGCTATTCTTTTTGTAAACACATCGCTGAAAGACCTGAGGAGATGGTTTGACGGCTCATCCACAGAAATGTGCAGCAGTTCCCAAAGCTACAATTGACATTTGGATCTCCAACCTTTGAAAATAGTCTTCTACCCATCTCATTTGTAGTCTTTGTTTTGGTCTTCTACGTTGGTATTCTTCTTCAACGTTGGTCTTTTTATCTAGCAGTATGACCTGCGAAGTTCCATTTGAGTTTGGCAATTGTTTGGGAAATTCTCGACTTTTGTTTTCGATCTTATCCAGTCGTTCGTCTTTTTATATGACAATCGTAAACCTTAGGCTACTCTTTCCAATGTCCTTTCTGTTGTAGTCTGTTATATGTTTGTAGTTTATTCATGTTTGCCTTTGTTTTGGTCGAGGTTTAACATCCATAGGTCATGATAGGAAGGATGCACTGATTAAAGACTTTGCTCTTCAAGTATGTAGGTATTTTGCAGTTGTTAAGGGTCCAACTAAGTTTTCTAAATTCTGCCCATGCCAGTATTCAGAATTTAACCTAGGTAAATATATTCCTGGACTTTTATCTCACTGCCATTTATACTTATACGTCTTAGGTTGCTTGTCTGTATAATTGTTTTAGTTTTTGTCATATCGGTCAATCGGCTAGTATTTTCTCAAAGAAAAGGACTATTTTCTTATTTCAATACTGAGTTTATTTTCTGGTTCCATGCTTTTCATTTTCTCTGTATTTCCAAATAATTTTTGCGTGCCTTCTTATTTTTGGAAACGATCTCGCTCTTACTATTTGTCTTTTATCTGTTATCAGATACGTTGTCTGATACATTGAAATCATGATACTGTATTATTTTAATTTTGAGTTCATTGTCTGTGAAATGGCATAAATCATCTAGTCAACTGTTTTGTTTTATAAATTCCTATCAGAAATATAAATCTAAATAAAGTTAACGCAATCAAATGAACAGATCTGTAACAACATTATTTTATGTGTAAGATACATACCGGTAACATTTAATCCAGCAAATGATTGAAACTCCTCTATGGCTTTTGTATACGTTCGTTCATCTAATAATTGACTAGAATTTCCCCTGGTTGGTGCGAGGTAACCAAACTGGGAGAGATATAACTGCAAAAAAAAATGTTATTAGTAAACTATAGCACTATAACTTTCAAATTTATTTACATGTGTTATTCTTGTCATATTTGTGGGAACGAATTCTGGATTAAAGCAGTTAACTGGTTTGTCCAATATAGACACCTTCACATAAAGTTATTAATCGCTAATAATATAATAAGATTTACTATTTTCCTCAAATAAAGTAAAAACTACTGAGTGGTGATTTAGTAGTATGGCTAGTATTTAAAATTTACAATGTTAACAATTTTTTTGATACTTTTTTTTAACAATTTGGTACTTTTGAAGCTTTTTTTTAATATTTTAATGCACAACTCTACTTAAGTTCACGTGAACAATAAAAACTATAACTTCCTTTTTAAATCGACGTGGAGAAGGTATCTCTTGCGTCAAACGGTACAATATATAAATAATACAGTGAAAAAACGTCAACAATGTGTAAACTGCAAACACAATTATTGACATTATACACAGATAGTTTCTTATCATTAATACGTTTGATAAATTGTAGGTCGATGGTAAACATATTAATTATCTATTTTTCTGCGGATTCGTGTTACAGAAATGCGTTGTATAAGTTAAAGATTAGGAATCTAAAATCAGGAATAAAAAATTATATAAAATTGAATCGTTAGTATTACTAATGAGGGAGAATTCAACACTGTTTAAAACAACATGCCTGCGTTGCCATATGTACGACTATGTCTGTTTTTTAATGTGCCTCCAGTAAGTTGTTATTCCATCGTTTTCGTGGTCTTCCTACTAATCGTCTTTCTATTGGGGGAATCATCTCTTACCGTCTTTACTAGTCTATTTGTTGTAATTCGGCTTATATGATCGTTCCATTTTACTCTTGTAAGGTAACCATGTAAGGTGGCTGAGTGCAGGAAAGGGCATGAAACGATTTTTTGCCATAAGAAAGAAAATCCCTGCATTCCTCAACAAATACGTTTCATCTGACACAACTGAACTGTAAGAGAAGTTTAAGGATCCAGAATTCTTAAGACAGTTAGCTTTTATAACAGATCTGACTAATCATCTTAATATGTTAAACTTGAGTCTTCAAGGAAGAAACCAGACGGTTTTAGATTTTATCGAAATGATAAACGGATTCCGGAATAAGCTGAACGTGTTTAAACGTGCTTTGGAAAAGAACAACCTGACACACTTCCCTAGTTGTCTGCAAATAGCAGAAGAAATTAGTGATAAGGAAAATATTGAGTTTTCATCCTGCATTTTATAAATTGAACAAGTTATTGATGAATTCAATACAAGATTTGAAGAAATTGAAAGTCTCAAAAGCAGTGTACTACTTTATAATAACCCTCTTGGAGCAACCATTGATGATCAATCACCCAACTTACAGCTTGAGTTATGTGATCTTCAAGCAGACATGTTACTAATCACCAGACAAGAAAAAGAACCTGAATTTTTCAAATTACTGTCAAAGGAGAAATTCCCAAACCTGCGAGATTTTGGACTGAAAATTACGTCAATGTTCGGAAGCACATATACATGTGAAAGTGCCTTTTCCTCCAAAAAATACATAAAAAATAAAAAGAGAAGCAACCTTACCGATTCTTCCTTACGTCATCTTATGAGAGTGTCTACAAATGAACTGGAGGTGGACATTTCTTCATTGGTAGATAAAGCCGATCGACCAGAGTCCTCACACTAATTGGATACATCTTTTCGTTGCTTTTGCAATGTTTGTCTTGATTATTTGAAAAGTGTTATCAATAAATTTTCCGTTTATAAAAAATTGTAGTTGTTGAGCAATAAAAGAAATAATACTCTTTTTTGTTTTAATTATTTTTATACCTCACTTTATTTTGTTATTACTTGTAACAAAATTATTATATGGCCCGCGACAACATCAAAGGTTTTAGTTTTGGCCCTTGAGTCATTGCAAGTTGGACACCCCTGGTCTAGAATGTACAGTATACATACTTTATAATATATAAATTGATATTTTTTTGAGTTTAATTGAGTAAAAAGTTAAGTGATCTTAAACTGTATTCATTATTTTATAAATAGTTGACTTTATTATATCATTTTAATCAGAATCTAAAGTATTACCCAAATCTATTATTGATTGATTTTCAACAAAAACTTTAATTTTATGGTTAGCAAGTTTATGAGAAAGCCTTTCTAAATTCAAACTGATATCGACTTTATATAATTTGGTTATAAGCGGAACAAATAGCGAAATTAAATTGAAATTGTTGTTTGTTAACTAACAACCTCCTATGTTATTTATCTAACATGTCAGCTTTTTCTCTCCTCACAATTGAGGTAGGCGAATAATGGCCATTCAATTTGTTTCAAGGAATTTACTTATGTGTGTAAATTTACTTCTACATGTAAAACTGCCCTTCGGATAGGTATTATCAGAAGGTCGTTCTAATGATTACTAACGTTGTAATAAAGGGATCAATAAAGAAGTTCGAAATTTTAAACTTTCAATAGATGCGCTAACAAATACTAAAACTAATAACGGTAACTTATATATAAAGGCAGGTCATAAAAAATTACCTTATAATGGCAAATGGGTGAAGAAATGATCTCCATTAAATGCTATATTTGCTTTTTAATTTTTATCTAATAACAATAAATACAAATAATCCCACCATTATTTGTACTTCCTCGTGTGTACTATGAAGACCACATGACAAATGGAGGTACACTATTGTATTGGGGCAGTAAAACCTTCAGTATGGTGGACAGCAAAGCTTTTTCTTATACATTCTTATACATCGCATAAAATGTAGCCTTTGGACCGAGGGGTTTTTGGTCCACATAAAATGTTTTACCACAAAACTGCAGAAGGCTGGATGTTAACTAATCCTAGCAAACCAATAAGTATTCATGACCTTGCAGGAAGGGCAGGAAAAACTTATCTACAAGCATTCACAGCAAAAAATAGTGTAAAAAGTTTTGAGGTTACAGATGTGTGCCCAGTTGACACCAATATTTATACAGAAAAAGAATATCTGCAATCGTATGTCACAGATCGACCGAAAACAACAATGGCTGGTAAATCTACTTCATCTAGAGCTCCTGGTGATCCAAATTACAAATTCTTTGACTTTTTTCCCATCTAAACATTTATCTAACCCGTCTACTTGCATTTCAATACCTCTTCCGTACACTTCTTTTCAAGCGATGATCTAACTTCAGAGTCTTTAGTTTCACTACAACGTGAATAAAAATTACCTGTAACCAATCTGCCAGTACATCAGAGAAACTTGCTATTATGTCGGAGCTGTTAAAAGAAATAAAAAATCAAAGCCACAAGAAAAAGAACCTAAGAAAAAAGTAAAAAACAAGCTGATTAAACTTCCATCAAATTCTTCATTTAATAGTGAAGACGACGATCAAATATCCTTTTGTGACACGTCTGATAAAATGATGATTCTGATAATATGGTTGAAGATAGTTTATTTTATTTAAACTCTGATGTAAAAAGTTAGTTAAACATAATAGCTAAAGTGTATTAAATAATTTGTCCATAAAAAAAAACCAAAAATAATATTTTGTGAAATGTCCACGTTCTTATACTCTAAATTATTATCAGTTAATTTTTCAGTATTTATATGATAAATTTCTTTATTTTTACTTATGTCCGGTAGTATACACATTATTTTGATAAATAAAGTTTTTAATAATCATATTTAATGAGAAACGATCAAGATATAAGACAAGTAGGCGCTTTAGTACCGTTAGCCTTGACCGATGCACAGTATTTATTAACATTGAAAATCGCATTAGTGGTACTAATTGCCAGGTGAGTCAACTAGGTAATCTGAAGTTACTCATATTATTCTGCGAAATTCACTTCTTTATGTAACAAAATAGTGGGCCGTTCATTCATAAATTTTTGAATCATAGTAGAAGAAATTATTCTATTGGAAATTAACAGATACTCCTAAAGGTCAATCACTGCGGGAGTATTATAATGTGTGAATCATTGGAGTTGAGGTTGAAATGGTATAGATCTAATAAGGAAAGCAGGAAATGATTCAATTTGGAGAAATTTCCGAAAGTCGATAAGAGCTGGGATTATCGTGTTTAGTAGGAATTAGATTACTTTTAAGAAAAAAATGGAGAAATTTTGTAGTTTTGACACTCAAATTTACAGATAATTAAAAAGGTTAATATAACCGCAAAATTTCTAAAACTGTTACTAAAACCAAGTAGAATTTAGCGAATATAATATTTATTTTTTTTTATATATTATATATAAACATACGTTGTATTAAAGTGATTTATTCATTAATTTACTTTGTTCTAAAATAATGCTGTATTTATGACTTTATCATTACTAATTGCTTTGTTGTAGATAACAGTTGTATGAAAGTAAGTATCAAAAAGTGTCTACCCCCCAAGTAAACTGAGTAAATTGTCTAGGACATAGCCCAAAAAAATAAGAAGGAGAAGAAGTATCAAAAATGATTTATGTTTTAACCAATAAATAACCTTTGGGTTACATACAAAACACGTATACCAACTTATTAAAATTAAAATGGGTTAACTTTAACGAAAGTACAAGCTGAATGTAGCCGCAAATGTCAACCATAGAAAATATTTCGTCTTGGCATATTTGCGGCTATATTCAGCTTGTATATATGCCATAGAAAACACAAAAGATAGCAAAGTTACTGAACCAGATCAGCAGCCCATCAAATTATTAAAACTTTTGAAAGACATTTGATAAGCTTCAATATAAAAAGATTGTAAATAGATGTAATAAAAAGCCAAAATATTGGCAGTCGTGATATGAAAATTATATCTACTCTATGTTGAAATAAAACTGCTAAGAAAGTGATAACCGAGATATCAAAATACGTTGAGGAATCCGCCAGGGTTGCGTGCTGTCCCCAGAGGGTATATCTATTAATGGAGAAATTTTGAATAACTTACATTTTGCAGACAATACAGTAATAATGACGGATATTAACAATGATTTAGAGAACGTAGTGCAACGCTTTAAATAATGTTGTCTTAAATCGGGATGAAGATGAATGATGAATTTGAAGAAAACTAATGCATGATCATGAATGAATTAGCAGATGCAAAACAGCCAATTGATTATTGAAGATACTGTCATTTAGAGTGTGAATACCTATAAATACTTGGAAACATTGTGAACATTAAATGTAGAAAAAATTAAGAAATTAAAACACATATTGAAATAGCACGTGCATCATTCATAAAAATTAAAAAGGTTCTTTGTTGTCAGAATATAAGGTTGGAGGTATGTCTAAGAATTCTCTAGTGTTATGTGTTCTTTACTCTTCTTTATGACTTGTAAGCATAAATACTAAGAAGTAGCCGCCTTTGAATTTTTGTGTTAAAGAAGAATCCTACGAATATCATGGATTCAAAGAGTTCCAAACGTAGTTATTACTAGAAGAATAGGAAATGAAACGACAAATAATATTAACTATCAAAAGACAAAACTTACTTAGACAGTACTTTGAACCTGTAGTAAGAGGCAAAAATAATTATTATTATAACTTAGCATGCAAGACAAAATTCGAGGCGAACCGAAATGTGGAAATAAGAAGAATATCCTGGCTAAATACCTTAAAGAAATGGTTTGAACGCAGTAATGCAGAACTATTTAGAGCAGCGATCAATAGGGACCCCATAGCCATCATCATTTTAAACATTCGACAAAAGATGGAACTTGAAGAAAAAGCATTAGCTACCACAACATTGTGGACCCTTTAGAGAAAATGGCGGCTGGGCACAATTTGCCTTACTCACCATGAAGAGCGCTAAACAGACTAAAAACTGGTGTCCCAAGTTATGCTAGTAACCTGAGAAAATGAAAAAAATTCTCATTATTACCTATTTTCATTAAAAACCGAAATTTTCGCAATTAAATCTACAGTCTAAATCTGGTATTATACCTAATTTAGATGAGTGATCACAAGTTTTACCATAAGTTGTGAATATATAAAGTCTAATACATTATTTATAAAATAATATTTAAATAAATTATTATTCGCGTATTTAAAAAAAAAATACGCAAAATCAAAGGTTATCAAATATTTAAAAAATAAATACTTTATGTATAATAATAAACACTACTTGTAATAATTATAAAGCCGATAAAAATAAATACTTGAGGAAAAAATTGGAAAAATTTTTAGTAAATAACCATCAATTTCCACACTTTTTCGTTGATTATTTTTATTCCTCGTATTACTGGGCTTTTTAAATTATTAATTGTGTATTTAAGTTGCCTTTTTGCCTTAGTACTTTTCAAACATTTTTACATCAACATTTTTTTCCTAAGATAATTGCAACAACGTAATATTTACCATAAACCATAATGACGTTTATATAAAGCTTTAACAATTTATTATTCAACATCTATTGTAAACTTGCTAATAGGTCAACAAAATTGATATAAATATCCGAGATTTGATAAAAATCATTTCAAAATAACTTTATATTTTAAACCATAGCTATTCAGTAATTGTACCTGTAAATGTAAGTGAAGGTCGCACAAATTTTTAATAGTGTTAACTTTAGGAATGGCTAATAATATTACTGCAGAGGCCCATCCTACTTTTATTCAGCGGCAGGTTAACAACGCTGCGCTGTTAGCAATGAATTCCAACGCGTATTCAAAAACATTGAATAAAGCTGGTATTATTTTGATAGTATACGTATATTAGAAGGATTATGTAAATCCCAGAAAACTAAAGGAGAGAAATTTGTTTGAATCTTTATTTCGATCCAATGGATGAAATGCAAATACCCTAAGAATACCTTGAGGACTTATAAAGGTTGTGGTGGTAAATAGTGTTAGGGTACTGCCTTTACCAGAGTCTCCCCGTGGTCTGCATATCTTTTTAGAGATATTTCTTTTGGTCTTCGGCCTTCTACTTTTCCTTCTTCTGCCAACAGTTTCATAGTTCCCGTTCTTCTGGCTATATGGCCGAAGTAATTGAGCTATGCTCACTTTTTCACTTTTTTAAATAGCCTATCTTTTACATTAAGCTCTTCCAAAACTGACAAGTTGGTTCGGTGTTCTGTCCATATCCATAATACGTGTAGAATTCTTGTGTAGAAACACATTTCGAAAGCTTTAATCTTAATTCTATCGATTTTTTAGAATCCTTTTTTCAGCCGCATATGTAGCAATGGGGATATAAAGGCATTTTTAAACATGAGTTATCTTTCTAATTATTGTTAAGTCTTTCAACATTTAAATTACCTAATCCGATTTGAGTCACTGCTAGTCCACGCTTATGCAAAAAAGAGCCTATGAAAATGGACAAATAGAAAGAATGCAAGAAAATTTTAAAAACAACGAATTTAGAGGGGCTTACAAATACCTTAAAAGATAAAAAGTGGTAATAAACCACAAACAAATTTATGTAAAGATAAAAGTGTGCAAATAATCAGGGATCAACAGAAAGTCACAGAAACTTGGAAGCATTATTTTCAGACCCTACTTGGTACAAAAGTAGACATGGAAGATGAAATGGGTACGAACTACATAGAAGAGAATGAAATAGAGAATGGAGTAGAAGCTCTAACCATAGAGAAAGTTCTTGAAGCTATTACGACCCAGAAAAACAATAAATCCCTGGGAGTTGACGAAATACCAGCAGAATTGTATAAGGTAGGTGGCGACCACCTAGCAAGTCATATCCACGCGCTCATCAAAGACATATGGTAAGAAGAGAAAATACCCGACAATTAGAAGAAAAGTATAGAATGCCCGATCTATAAAAGGAGACAAACTCCAGTGCAAAAACTACCGTGGAATTTCTCTACTATATACAACATATAAAGGCCTCACGTAAACCTATTATAAACCAGCGGCTCCAACCATAAGCAGAAAATATTATCTTCTTCCGACGGAAAAGATGGACATTGGATCAAATATTTACAGTCAAACAGATCTTAAGTAAATCATGGGAACATGCCATTGATGTTCACAACGTGTTTGTAGATTTCAAACAGGCATACGACTCAGTCAAAAAGAACAAAATCTACAATATATTGGGTAAATTGGCAATACCACACAAACTAATGAGACTCATTAAAGCCACAATGAATGAAACTTCGACATGTGTACGAATACAAAACCACCGGAGAGACTTCTTCAAAATTTCGCAGGGATTAAATCAGGGAGATGAGCTGGCTCCAACTTTGTTTAACATGGCACTGAAGTATGCGGTTAGGTAAATGCAAACTGGACGAGGAAACCTACTGACCAACCGAACGGTTTTAACTGGTCGCTTATGCTGGTAACATTACCATTATGAGTAGAACATCACATGAGCACAGGAAACATACGCAGAGTTAAAAACTCAAACAAAAATGTTTGGTCTGGAAATTAACACAGAAAAAAACAAAAATAATGATACAGACGAGAAGAAATATAGTCCCACAGAAAACATTATACATGAACATGACATTAAAACGGTTGGAAAGTTCACATACCTGAGAGTAGAAATGTATGCCGACGGATCAGAAGATGGAGAAGTCTCTTCGTAGGCAAACAGAGCTTATTTTGCCCCTTCCTATATATTTCGGTTTAAAAATGTCCACTGAAATAAATATAGATATACTAAATACAAAGATATATATATATATTATATATATATATATATATATATATTATATATATATATATATATATATATATATAACACTGTTTTTGTTTTTGTTTTTTTTTCTTTTTTCTTACTCTTATATATATATATAATATATATATATATATATATATTATATATAGATAATCTATAATCTTCTTCTTTGGGTCGCCGTGTCCGTATTCAGGACGTTGGCCGTCATCATGTTTACAATTTCCTGAAACCTTTCTCTGTCGGCTGCTGCGCAAAATAATTTTTCTACTGTGAAACCATACCACATAATCTATAATAACTTAATTCAACCAATAGCTTGCTATGGCAGTGAAGCATGGGCCCTGAAAAAAACATCCAAAAGCAATCTCGATACATTCGAAAGGAAAGTACTGAGGAGAATATTAGGACCTGTGAGGAAAAAACGGAATCTTCAAAACTCGACACAACAACGAGCTTTACCAACTTTATAGGGAAGTATCACTGTAAGACTTCATTAGAATACAAAGATTGCAATGGGCCAGACATGTGATAAGAAGAGGAGGGCATAGGCTGCCAAAAAGAGTACTGAATGCTAGAATGCAGGAAAAGAGATCAGTTGGAAAGCCAAGAAAACGATGGGAAGACACAGTAAACAGCGAAGCACAAGCCCTTTTATTAATCCGTGTATGGAGAACATCAGCCACAGGCAAGCAAGGGTGGAGACAAAAAATAAATTACTTGTATTTTTTCTAGTGTTGATCTGAAGTAAGAATTGTTTGCTTATTCAGCTTAGCCCTTTAATGGTGGTAGTCATTTGGACTTCCTTTCCTACTAGCATAAATGTGTCAGCTGCCTATCATAAGTTACTGATTTTTCTGCATAGTTTAAATTGTGGGAGTATAGAAGAATTGTGAAAATATCGTGCACGAAAACAGTCACAAACAAAGAAGTTGTGAAAACAATAAATAAAAAACATTTCAATACAATTAAAATAAGAAAATTAAAATACCTCGAACACATTACACGTAGAAAGAGATACACCTTACTCCAACTGATTGTGCAGGAAAAAATCCAGCAAAAGGCTGCGTAGAGAGACGTAGAATATCCTGCGGCGCATCCTAAAAGATTGGTACGAATATGGACCTTGGTCGCGGAGATAGCACTTGAAGAGGAAGAAGAAGTTTGGGTAAGTTACAATTAAAAATATTATCGAGAAAAAGATGATTGGACCAAAACTCTTACGTATGTTGATTCAAAGTTATTTATAACAAGCAAACATAAACTCTAGTTTCGCTAACGTCAATTCATATGTAAAATAAATCGTACTAAAAAGTCACATCTTTTGAACTAGAAATAGTGTTATAGTGTATTTAACCTTAAAAAGATTTTATATTCTTAGGACCATTAAATGACTGTATATAAGAGGGTGAATGGCCGCGCAAAAATAGACTATATAAGTAAGTATTCAATGTCAAGTTCTACAAAACGAGAATACACAATTCTGTCAGTTTGAAACATAAATCTCTTGTAGAAGTTTACGTTATTGCTTTTCACAGAAAATATCACGCCGCGCCGCTTTGAAGTACAAGACAATGTCTTTGCTGTTTGGATATCCACAAAGGACAATTACCTTTGGGATGCAGATTATTAATGATAATAATATTTTATATACAAAACCCTACAGATAATCTAGTTTTACATATAAAACGATTAATATTTTGCTGTCTAACTAATTGAATGACAGGAAGATAATTTAATCCAATTAGATATGTCTTTTTAGCACGTTTCGACTGACAGATGTTAAAACAAATGGTTTCTTTCTCAGGATTGTGAAATCGTGCACAAAGTTTTAAATTCCTTGAAAAATAATTATTAAGGACAATGAACTGTTATAAAAGAAAGAAGCAAAATAAAAAATGGACCGATGCTATCAATGGATCTAAATGTTCACGTTGTTGCGGTAATTGACAGCATCTTAAAAAATGGATCTATTATTTAAATATTTATCAACTTGTTGAATAAATTTTTTAAGATATTTTCATTATAAGTTTATTGAATTTATATCTAATTTCTAGTTGACCGGTCACCTGGAATGTATAAGGGAGTTGGAACAAAGCAGTCAGTAATGATGCTTACATAAATTATGGCTGAGTAGATTTCAAAATTTCTGTAAATGTCTTTATAAACGAGTGTGACTTAACACTAGACGAAATTGACCCAAATCTCAAGAGGTACTTTCACTTATTTACTATATTAGTAGGTCCAAAACACATAACAAGTAGGAATATGAATTAATGGTCTTATCACTAGACTACCAATAGCCGTCGGAAAAACTCCTATAATATCTCAAGCAAAACTACTACGAATAGGTTTCTGACTGCCTGAAAAACACGACTTAAGTAAGGCAAAATATTTATTGACTCTGACAGTCAAGTTGCACTTAATACTCTGAAGCCCACAACTAGTGAGTCCGTAACAGCTTGGAATTGTAAAAAGTACCTCAATCATGCAACTGCGAAAACAGCACATAAAACGATTTAATGGTAACAAGATTGATAGACTTGCTAAAGAACGGTGTACTTCTCCTTCTTTCAGATCACAAACATTCTTCGATTTTCGAAAAGTAGCATCGCAGCCTACTGGATAAATGAAGAACTGAAATGCTAATCGATCTAAGTGCCATATTTACCAATTTCAATTTAAATCCTGCAAAATGATAATGTCCTAACGGCAATGCACTGCTGAAAGAGCCTAACCCCTCCAAACGGTTTAATTAAAATCCAAAGGAATGCTCTGTGCGCAAGTTCCAGAGCAATGGATCAAGAACATTCCGATTGCCAAGCATAGATAGATTTTTTAACTTTAAGCATTTTAAGCATTTGCAATGCGTATTAACACTGAAGATTTATTAATATCCAAAGTGTCGTATTTCAATATTGATAAAAACTAACCTGGCTACGTACTTACCACGAAAAACTTCAGCGAACTGTATGAGTTTGATAAAAAATGCTACGTCCTCAAGAAAAATATTTCTATTTCTATGAAATATTTCATGGAGCTTACTGCTCTACCAAGAAAGGTTCCACTAGCAGAAAACAAAAAACAAAGGACTCAGGAGAAAACATGTCAGGTTTTATTGATGAAGAAGTTAACATGCGTTTTCTCTGTTTCTTTTGGAAAAATTATACAAAAATTACAAAACCACGTATTTACAATAACGTGTTTGATTAAAACCACTTTTTGTAAATAGAATTGTATTCTGTTGAAAAACTTTACAGTTTTTTTACTTTTCCAAACAATTTTACTTTTGGCACTTCTATTAGCTTTTCAGGTCTTCAAATATGCTAGAGGAAGGACATGCATGCATGTTTACATATAACCTTTTTATAGTCAATACTTTTTCTTTAAACACACAATCTGTCTTCTTTTGTTAATCAGTATAGAGTATCAGCTTTACTTTGACAGATAACTATCAAACATTGTTTTCAAATCTGACTTATCTCGTAAACTCAAGATATGTTATAAAAGCAGCCATGGAGAAATAGAATATGCTGTCTAAACCAATTTTCGTTTGTTCAATATATAGCGTATCAAACTGCGGGGCGATGAGTATGCCTAATTGGTGGTGGTATAAGTCTTAATGTAGTCTCTGAAGATATACCTTAGAAGAAGATATGTTATAATTGATGTACTGAACGAAGTACTTTAAGTGACGCTACTCAAACGGCAAAAGATGTTTCAATGAGATGGCTTCAAATAAAACACGACGGAATTGAAGTTAAACGGCATGTAATTGAGCTGAACTGAACAGTTCAGTACTGTACTGTACAGGCAAATATAAGTGATAACTGGTTCTGGAATAATAACAAATAATTCAGAATAATGAGCGGAAACAAATTAAACAAGGGAAAATGACGTACTGGTCTGATGCAGCTAGGAAACAGTATTTCTCCTTCGACAGTTAACAAAAAAATAAAATGATTTCTCGACTATTCTTAGTAGTTAAAGCTTTCTTCTATCTATCTATCAATCTATCTAATTAGGCTTTTTTGGTCCATCTTTGGACATAGGCCTCCCCAATCCTTTTCCATTATTCTCTGTCTGTTGCTACAGTCATACACCTAGAGCCCACGTGCTTCTTGATATCATCTGTCCATCTCATTTGGGACTTCCTCTGCTTCGTTTATATTCCCATGGTCTCCAACTTATAAGAATTTTGTTCCATCGGTCTTTTTTTGTCTTATATTGTGTCCGGCAAATCTCCATTTCAATTTTGCAGCTTCTTGTCTAACATCCCTCACGTTTTCTCTCTTATGCACTCGACATTTGTCTTTCCATTGCTCTTTGGGTTTTTATGATTTTGTCCATGTTTGCTTTTGTAAATGACCACGTTTGGGAACCATAAGTAAGAACAGGGAGTACGCATTGATTGTATACTTTGGTCTTAAGATGCTGTGGATATCTTTTGTTTTTAAGAATGTAGCTTAGTTTGCCAAATGCCACCTATGCCAGTCTAACTCGTCTCTTTATCTCTGCTGTTTGGTTCTCTTTGTTAAGTTTTATAGTTTGACCAAGATATATTTTAGTTAAAGCTTTCTTCTAAGGGACTGTTATTAATCCTTAAGCGAGATTTGACAAAATAGAGGGTAGGGTTAAAGAAACGTTTCAAATCAACTCGGTGACGTCTCAGTTAAAGTCATCTCACATCCGACCCTTAGCAGACGAATCCGACCCAAATGCCGTTTTGACTTGATAATAGACGTATTGCCAAAGAAATGTCCTGATGAAATATTTGTTTCTTTTCTCTTTCTTAACTATTTTGAAGTTAAATTGAATATTTTTCAAATATACAGCAACAGTGGGAAACTTATAAAACCGGAATTTTTTATCCCCAATTCCGAAGAAACAAAAAAAACACATTTACTTGTAAACTATGATGATACACAGATTTCGTGAATTATATCGCATCATCCACTTATCATTCTCTTCAAATATATATCTATAGATATTGCAATTTAACGTGAAGCTGCAATGAATTTAAGAGTTTGAAAAGTTGAAATTCTGTTCGGAGCTTAAACTTTATTTTTATATAAAACTAATTTGTAATATATATGTACAAACATTTAGGGAATAATTTAAAAGTCTATCAAAACTATACAATTTGTCTATAAATTCAACACGATTTAGCTGCGTCGTAAAATAGGAAGTGCTTCAGATATTTACCAAGATAACTTTGTTGTGTTTTATAATACCTTCAATTGTAAGCAACGACAGATGACAGAACAAACTCTTCAACATGCATTTAGACTTAATTAAAAAATAGCACACCATTTACCATGATTTATACGTAATAAAACAGATGTGTAGAGCACAAAGTCTTCGAATTGAAATGATTCATGCAATAAAAAAACTATTTGCGAAGCAGATGTAAAAAATGACATCGCTTTTTTTATAAATTTCTCATCTAGCACGATTTGTGGTATTAATTCATAATAAAAATTATAAGATTTGTATTAAAAAAACGTGATGGTATTATTTTGCCAATGGAAATTCATATTTTCTCATCGATATTGCTGCAGGGGTTTATCAATATAATGATACGAGATTACTAAAATATGAAAATACCTAAGTGGTTGTTTAATAAATATTATTAACTATTATTTAAATGCAATGTTTTTGTTATTACTAGTGAACATTAATCAGTATGTTATTAATGACAAATAATTTTATGATTAACTATAAAATAGTCATCATCATGCTACATCTCTTTATTTCAGTTGATCGGTGGATATAAATATTTTATTTCTTTAATTTGAGACTCTTTTTTTTAGATTTTGTAAATATTTTAGGCTTATATTTTATATGGAAATTTAAAAGTGAATATAAAGCGTTTATTCTCATTAATTGGTGTTATTATTTCCAACAAATAGTCTTAGTAAGACTATGGAAAATATATATTACAGGATTATTAAATCCAAGAGAAGATAAACGATGCACTTACTCGATCAATACCAGATGGAAAAGATAGTAGCAATCAGTCTACTATTCATTATTATTAGCACGAAATAAGAAAATAGCGTAACACGAAAAGAAAAATCTAAATTAACACTTTTTAATATACACAGTTTTGTCAGTTGTAAGTACCGTATGAAGAAAACGATATGCAATGAACATTTATACCGATTTAATAGAATATCTCAAAATTTTAACATGATAGTTTTTACATCTAAAAGAATAGTATTATATTACTTTATGAGGCGGAGAAGCATGACTTTTCTTGACGCGTCCGATAATAGAGGGCAAGTCAAGAAAAGTCGCTTCTTTGCCGAATAAAGTATACTATTTTTTCTTCAAACGTAGCAATTTTCAACCATAAATAGTACAATTCATACGCTATTTTTACTCGAAATTAACTGTGACAACTATACAAAGTCGTCTAGATGTTAAAAATTAAAATAATTAAGTCGTCGGTGGGATTTGCGTCTCCCTGATTACAGTTGTTTGACAGTTAAAAGTGAAACTGGAACAAACCATGAAGTGGAGATATCCAGGAGTGGCTAGTATACCTGTTGAATACAAAGCACGTGGTGGTCGTGTGTATTAAGGTATAAAAAAATGCTTATTAAAAGCTTAAAATTTTTATTTTAAAGATCTTTTCGGAATTTACTCATTCCATCATCAGTTTACTAAAAGAGAGAGTAAAAATACCAATATTAAAAAAACAAGTAAGTTAAAATTTAAATATATAAAAAGAACACGTTGGTTTTTTACTACTTACATAAAAAGTTGTCAAAAAAACATTGTATGGCCACATGAAAACATAGTAGAGAACTCCGTATTAAAAAACTATCCTCAAGGTGTTTATGAAGGTAAATGCAATAGACTGTTGATTTGTAGATTACTAAAAACGGAAAATGGGGGCATCTTACATGACCTCCTGTAGTTGGTGAGGTTTTATTGACTTACATTACCTCTGATCTGTGCTGGAGTCTAGGGCTAACTGATAGAAAGATGGTATGAAAAATTAGTTAGTAGCCGTCAATGTCAAGTGGAATTATGTAGTAGGAGCAAAAGTCAATTGTGTTTAAGTTTGTGAATAGGTTATTTTAGGCTATTTTAAAAAGGTGGAAGAATAGAAACCTTAATACACACGACCAACACGTGCTTTGTTTGACAGTTGTTTGCAATTATTAAAGTATCATCAACAATTACCAATGCGTATCAAGAGTCGAAAACATTTTTGCACGGTTTCAATTTTGAAAATGCCTCGTTAACTAATTGTACTTTTAATATTACTATAAATAAAATGATGTTTAATTGTTGTTAATGACATTTGTATTGTTGCTTTGTGACATGTTTCATATTGTTGCCATGACAACATTTTTCCCTCCGCCGTAAAGAAATGGGAAAAAAAACTGCTGCCGGCGGAGACATTAAACTTTGACAGGATCAAGTTAGATAAGTAATGTCATCATTATTTGACGTTTGAAGAAAAAATACATTACCACATCAAAAATATTATCTGTGAGGTGTAAGCATGAAGAAGAACTGTAATAAAAAAAATGTCCTCCTAAGTAAGGCATATCCACAAAATCTAGTCGAAACGGTTTTCAAATAAAGACTTAATAAATTTTACAATATCAATAACAATAAAACCAATAGTATCAAGACTACTTATATAAATGTTTCAGTAGAATAAAAACAAAAACCCAAAATTTAAACACTCAGATGTTGTTTACGAGATAGGTACCATATACTAACTGTAGAGGTGTCTATATTGGGCAAACCAGTCAACTGCTTCAATCTAGAATTCGTTCCCACAAATACGAAAAAAGAATACCACTACGCTCACAAGGCTTGAGAATAAGAAGAAGCATAAATTTGACTTTAAAGGCATCAAAATTTAAAAATCAAGCAAAATAAAAAGAAAAAGGAAATATACGAATCAACAGAAACAAAAAGAAACACTAAAGCAATCTATGACAAAAAAGATACAAAGAACCTAAATAAAATATATTTCAATCTGATTTAAATAATAACATATCATTGTATTACCTCTCTCTACTAGCGGCTTCCCACGGTCGGCGATATTGCGGACTTAAGAGGACCAGCACGCACCACGCACCGTGGGAAGGGTCTCGTCCGTGGTAGCACAGGCACGTCCGTGCTGGTGCGTCCTATCCTAGAGTCGGTAACATCAAAGGTGCGGTACATGCTCGTGCGACGCGATCCTAGCGCGTCTGTGTTTTAACAGACGACAAGTGCAAGTCAGAAGTTTTTCATTCGCTGACACGAGTAGTTGTCTGTAGTGTTATCAAAGTTGTTTTGCAGTTTTTTGCTAAAAATGGAATGGACAAACGAAGTTGTTTTTGATTTTTTAAATTTGTATCAAGATGAACGAAGTTTATGGAATTCCACGGCGCCAGAGCATAAGAACCGGAACGATGCATGGAACCGAATAAAAATCAATTAAAGAATATTACTATTTCGATTAAAGAATTAAAAAAGAAGAGAGATAATTTAATGTCGACATACAGAAGGCACAAAACAAAAGTTAGAGAATCGATGGAAACTGGTAGTGGGGCTGATGATGTTTACAAGCCTGAGTGGCCTTTTTATGATATAATCAAACACTACTGTCACGGACCTACACAGACTGTCACGGACCGTAGGAAGAGCTCTGTCTGCGGTGCGTTGCCGTCCGTGCTGATCGGCTGTCCGCGATTATCTGTAGAATTGCCGATCGTGGGAAGCCACTATACAACAACGCCAAAAATACGCTTATGTAAACTTAATTTTGTATTATCGACAGTAAGCAATGAGACGTCAGATATCAGTTTTTACTTCGTGCTTGTGTGTATAAATTCCTAAAATATGGAGGAGGAACACTACGCAAATGGCTCCTAAAATTATTCGTCGGTATAATAAATACCGGAGTAGTACCAGCGGAATGGAAGGAAAGTCTCTGCTACCGATACTTAAAAAGGGAGACTGGAGAAATCCTGAAAAATATAGAGGCAGTAGTCTGATGAATAGTATATTAAAATTGTTATAAAAGATAAAATCGAGGAAAAAGCGAACATGGCAGATGAACAACAAGGCTTCCGGAAAAACTGCTGCACAATAGACGCAATTTTTATTATCATACAAATAATAGGAAGTCTATTAAATTGAAAAACCAGTATACATGTGCTTTGTACATTTAAAAAGTGCTTTTGACAGGGTGAAACGAAATGACATCTTAAATTTATTACAAGCTGAACAAATAGACCATTCGATAATGAGGCCAATTAATGAAATTAATAAGAACAATAAGACCAGAGTTATAATTCCACTAGGAGAAACAGAATGCATATAACTAAAAGGAGAAATCCGCCAAGGAGACTCGCTCAGCCCATTGTTATTCAATATGGTGATGAATCAAATAATTTACGAAGTAAGAAAACGACACGGATACCACATGGGAGCGCATAAAATCACGATAGTATGCTATGCCGATGAAGCAGTACTAATTGCTGATAACGAAGATGACCTACAAAGGCAGCTCCACACCTTCAATATCACAGCAAACAAACTTAATATGAGAATACCAGTAGAAAAAAATAAATGTATAGTAATCAGTACAGAGCCGCGTAGATCTTCTTCTTCTTCGGCTTTTCCCATTATGAGTTCGCCGTTTTCGTCCTCCACAGCACTCTATTCTCCCAGTCACCTTCTCTGAGATCTCTATCTATCATAGCATTTCCGACGTATGTTTTTCATCTTGTAGCAGGTCTTCCTCTCCGTCTTCTTTCCGGCGGGTCCCAGTTTGATATTCTTTTCGGCCACCTATGCTCTGGCATTATTTGTACATGCCCGTACCACTACAGGGCTCTGTTTTCCAACTTTTTTGTAATTGAGCATTCTACTTCCATTTTGTTCCCTATTTCCTCCGTTCTTATTCTATCCGCTCTTGTGATTTGTAGGCATCTTCTCATAAAGTCTTATTTTGTCACGTATTGTTGTTGTCATTGGCCATACTTCCGCTCCATATAGGGTAATATTCATCACTATGCTCTTAAAGATGCCGCGTAAATGCAAACTAAAAATAGACGGCAAAATTGTAAAACAAGTAATGAAATTCAATTACCTAGAAGTGGATATCACTAGTGCCAGGAATATAAGAACAGAGACCACAAGGCAAGCATCAAAGCGGCAAGAGTAAGTGGTTGCCTGCGAGAAACCATATAAAGAAACAAATATGTAACCACGGAAAGCAAAATGAAAGTATATAAGACAACAGTAAGACCAATCCTAACATATGCAGCGGAGGCAAGGGCCGATACAAGAAAGACGAAACAACAATCAACAATATCGAAATGAAAGTATTAAGATCAATAGCGGGAATATCATTTAGAGACAGACAAATCAACAGAAGTATACTCGAAAAATGCAAAATTCAAAATATTAACAGGTGGATAAAAACAAGAAAAAAACTGGAACGAACATGTAAACCGAATGGGACCAGATAGATTAGCGAACATCTGTAAAAACAACAAACCGTGTAGCAGAACACCCGTTGGAAGGCCGCCAAAAAGGTGGAAAGATAATGTACAGTCAACAACGACTGAAACAAATTAAGAGGCAGACAAACAGGAGTAATCCTAGTCGCACGAAGAAGAAGAGAAGAAGACTTTGTGCGTGTTAATTAATGTAATGTCTCTCTTTAGAATCTTGTCAAAGGCAAGGATTACCTGCCGAAACGTTGATTTTAATGATATAATAAAATCTAGTTCTAAATTTAACAGTAATTATTGAACCTAAACCCGAGATAAACAACTGATTTTATATTAATGTAGCTTGGTTTAAAGCAAATCTCAAAAAATACCACTTTTTATTTAACAAAGAAATATTTATCTCTTATCGTTATTTTCTTATGAGCTCTCATCTTTTATTAAATCTATGAATGATATTATTTGCATTATGAACACCAGTATAATAGAACTGTTGATGACACAATTTTGTCACTGATAACGTGAACTCTAAATCACGAAAAAAGTAATAGACTGTATTTACCGTTTTAATTCAAATTCAAAACCGTTCCATATAATTTTTTGTCAACTCAAATAAGTATAATGAGATAAAGATCACTATCTGACGAATTTCCAAATTAAAATGGGCGTATCTTCGTCCATTCCAATGAATAGCAAGTCTTCGAAAAATATTATTCAGCAATTCAAAGTAAATTCATTACAAAACCTTCATCTCCCACAGTAAACAAAGGCATTTGAAATTATTCCACCCAGATGATGTCCCGTGACTAAAATGACAAATGGCATAACCAAAATGCGAGTAAAAAATTTGTACTTTATAAACAAGGCGTGTTAAAGAGTGTTTTGACCAGATTGCAGACGTTCAATGCCTTCTGAAAGACTATACACTGAAAGTAAGATGTAACAATATTTCGTTAGTTAATTAGGTAAACATCAGACAATGTTGATTATTTCTTGCTAAATTAGTGTCAAAAAGATATTTATTTTGCTTTAAATAAGTCATAAAAATTATTAAAAAGATAAGATAAACTTGTATTGACTCACTCAACGTCATACTTAATAGAGTTGATATTAGCACACAATTACTAATTTGCTCACACGCATTGATACGAAAATGTGTTTAGGTATAAATTAAATACAGATGTACAGTATTATGTGAATTATTGTGAACAAACAAAATTAATTTGTAAATATGATTTATTTAGGCCAAAGGTAAATTTAGGTACACTTACATGAGATTTTTTCATTAATTAGTATTAAATGTGTCCCCCTTTTATAACTTATTAGAGTCTTCTAGGCATGAAATCTACAAGTTTTTTGGAATTGTTTGTGATTGCTTCATCTCTAAATCACACCTTAATCACTGCTTCCACAATTTTTGTTTTTGTCGTACAGTCAAATTTTTGCAGTTTAACCTTACATATTGCCACAAATGTTCAATAGGACTAAGGTCAGCTGAATTCCCAGGTCAATCAAGAAGGGTTTTATTATTATCAGTATAAGTATTTCATTATAACCTTCAATACATGACACGGAGCTAAATCTTGTTGAAAAATTGCAGTCCCTTTGGCCTGTACTTTGTCAATATCTATAGCTAAGCGTTGCCCTAGCATGGCTTTGTACTTTTCACTGTTCATCATACCTTCAATAGAAATAAAAGTGCCAGTTCCTGAGTATGAAAAACAGCCCCAGAATATTTTTGGTGGGATGTTTAACTGTTTGGTTAATATGGATAGCTAGTAAGTGACTCATTGCCTGCCTTTCGTACGAATTTTGATCGCTGGCCCTGCACTAGGAAGTGGGTCTCATCAGAAAATAACACTTTTCTCCAATCTTCTGTACTCAAATGAGCTTATTTTTTGCCAAATTTAGTCTTTTTTTCATCATAGGCGCTGTCAGAAGTTGTTTCTTCTGCGGTCTCACGGCTCTTTTTCCTCCTTCTAAGGGACGTCTGCGTACCGTTGAGTAATTAATTTTTATTCCAGTCTTTTCCAAATCTTGCTGGAGGTCATAACTTTTTCTGGGATGAAGTTTGCTATCGCGTAAAAGAAAGGCTTCATCTCGAAGATGAGTATTCCGTTTTTTTTTTCACATTTTTCTTTCCGGTGCACTTCAACTGACCCTGTTTCCTTTTTTCGTTTAATTATTTTGTTTACTGCACCCAAACTTACACAACACTCCTTTGCAATGTCCCTCTGAGTCATTGATGTATGCTCACTTGTGCAGTTAAATCAATGAAAATAACACCAACTTGCACATAACCTGAGATACAACAATATATAATCATGATATGAAACACAAAGCACGTGTTTTGAACAATATACTAATAAGGTTTTGAGGTTATGTTGTTTTTTTTTGACAGTTAAAATAATAGGCACAGCAGGTGTGCCAACTTATGAAAACTAAATTTCGATATCTGGTCACACTAATTCGCACAATATTGTAGATGTACGAGCTCCTTCCCATATCAGTTGGCTCAACGTTAGATTGATAAGGAAATTAAATTTTGGAGAACAAAAATTAAAGCGCATCGTAAATTTTAGAAGTTTTAATGAATAGACAAACATTTTTGAATTTCCTGATTATAGAAAATATTTTATAACCGAATAAAAACTATTGATTAAACATAATAATAATAAATTATAAAAAAAAACGCATGCAATATGTAATATTAACAAAAAAAGAATGTGAAAGTTTACCACTGAATTACATCCCCTTTATTTTTAATGACATCCACAATTCTTCGACGCATAGTTTTTAGGAACTTCTGATAAAATTCTACTGTTAACCAATCGCCAATTATTTCTTGCAATTTTTCCTTTAATTCGTTGACGGACTTTTCAGGATGGTCTCTCAAAGCTTTTTTCATTTCGCGCCAAAAAATCTCTATAGGGGATAAATCGCGACTATTAGAAACCCACTCCAGAAGTGATATACTATGGTCTTCAATCCATTTTAAATTCTTTTTAAAGTATGACAACCTGCGCCGTTCTGTTGGAAAAGACAAAATCTTCCGTTGATGTTAAACGGTGTTCCCTAGAGCATCGTCAGGGGCATCTGAAATAATCCAAGAAACGTTTTTTTATAACTGAAGAAATTAATTTAGTTCGATAAAAACTCGGAGTTGATGGTTGATAAAAGTTTTTATGTGATTAACGTTTTAGACTTACTTTGATGTATTGCCAAACTCCGTAATCCACAAACAGCAAAAAGCTTTACAATACTACCAAATACATTTGACATTAACTGACAATATTATTGCAGAGTATGTAGTACAAAGTATAATTTGTTTATGGTAATCGACTTATACTGCAAATTCCATAGATGGGCAAACTGATATGGAAAGGGGCTCATGAAAGAGATTTATCTTATAGGCATTAAATAAAAGATTATACAGTAAAATGATTAACTAAACAAAAAAACAAAAAAGTGCAAGAAAGAAGAACTTCAGAACTATCAATAACCATTCTTCTTCTTCTAGTTCCATGACCGTTATCGATCGTTGGATATCATGTCTGCTACCATATTCGCTATCGTGACTTTATTGACAGCAGCTCTAAATAACGATGTAATTGATTTTCCATACCACTGCCTTAGATTTTTGAGCCATGATGTTCTTCTACCAGAACCACGATTACCTTGGATCTTTCCTGAATGATCAGATGTAAAATATCATATTTTTCAGGGTGTCTCATAATGTGACCGAAGTATTCCAGCTTGCGTTTCTTTATTATATTGACCAGTTGTGTTGTTTGGTTCAGCCGTCTAAGGACCTCCTCATTTTTAACTCTGTCGACCCAGCTTATTTTCAGTAGTTGTCTGCATACGTACATCTCAAAGGCTGTCAAACGTTTAAGAAAAGCCTCAGTTAGAGTCCACGCAATAATCATAGCTGATTTAAACGTTAAGAAGTAAAGGATAGTAAAATATTTTTGCCATGAGCCCGGTTGTGTGATGATAAAAGGAGCGCACGCCCAAAACTTTATTTTTTATTTTATAAATACTTTTTTCTATATTAATTTATTTTTAAACTAAAATTAAAAAGTCATAAGTCATAAGTCAGTTGAAAAACAGTGTTTGTATTTAGTAGCGTCTTAGAGTATTAGCTTAAACTTTATGTAAATAAAATTATTATTCTCCTCTTATCTTCGACGGTAACATATTTTCACGCTTTTCATTTCGCTGAAAACAACATCTATTGTATAAAAATTAATAGTATTTCTTTTGTTTGAAAAGCGCGTGCCGGGATGTTTAAAAATCAAGGTTTACCATCATCCGAATTGGTTAAATAATGTGATTCACCACATAATTTTTGTTTAGAGGAAGTTGACCAAATTTTACGCAGTTTCAACCATAGTGCTTATTTAAAATTATAATTTCAATATTATGTTTGTCAAATATTTCCAATTAAATATATGTATAAAGAGACAGAGAATTAGGACTTGACTAAAGGTTTTCATATTTCTTTCTAATCTTTAACCGTGTTACAAGGTAGATGAAAATATATATATATATATGATATATATATATATAATATATATATATATATATTATATATATATATAATATATATATATATATATATATATATATATTATGTGTGTGTGTGTATGTGTGTATTTCGCGGGTAGTACAATTAAACCTACAGCTAAAATTATTATTACAGGAATTAATCTTAAACTTTGGGTCTTTCCGGTTGAACTGCATAGATTATCATTGCGCCGAGCTTTCGACATCCTCTGCGATGTATTCTTCAGGGCTTCCGAGGTCTAAGTCTCCCGAGCCCCAGACATTACTAAACTGATCACTAACCAATGCATTACTGGTACTGAGAACACAAAGCTGTTCGTTTATTCCGTCGATAGTGACGTGGTTTGGATGAAGGTTGGCGTGAAGGTTAGCGTTATTGACTCAATTTGGCCTTTTTCCAATTTCTTTGGCATCTCGGATAATTCTTGGTTTATAGAAGCGGATGAGGGCTATGGTTCTATAGTTTTCAAAATCAATTTTGTGATCTACCTATATTAAGATAATGTTGACCTAGGGCTGAAATTGAGTCGGAATTGCGATCAAAAATGGAATGTTCATAAATCCTATTTTAGATTCTACGATTTGTTTGGCCTATATAGGATCAGGGGCACACTGCACAACGAATTTCATAAACTTCGTATTGTTCATTTGGAATGTTGTCTTTGGTTGATTGGACAAGAGATAAAAGTTTTTGTTAGGGGAGAAATATTTTCTTTATTTCTCTTGATTCAATAAATTAGTCGATTTTGTTAGTGACACCTTTGATATAAGGAAGAAAAACTTCCGTATGATGAGGGTATGAGTCTGTGTGTTGAGATTGAGTGCGAAATTGATGTCTACAAAAACATATCAATAGGAGCATCAACAGATGTATATATATTTATATATACAGAGTAGTACCTAAGTATATTCTACATTTAAAAATATTACGATTTAAGCTAACTTTTACAACTAAGGTGTAAAATATTAAGAATGAAAATGCTCAGGGTGTAGGGTTTTTAAAACTAAAGTTTGGTGATTTCTAAGGCTGAAGATAAACGTCGTGTACTTACTTGAGAATCATCGGCAACGTGAACTATTACTTCCTCTTCTTGATCAGGTGTAATGATTTTTGATCGGCGAAAGTTGTCACGTTTAGAATGAAACAAACTACTTTTGCCTAAATTACGAAATAGATTTCCAGCCTATTTAAGTATTTTAATTATTTCCTTTTCGCTGCCCGACCGTTAAAATATTGTCAATTAAGAGCAATCATATCTCTTATATCGATATTAGAAAAATTATTATCCCTCAACATTTTCTGCTTTTCTTTATAAAGTCAAGATAAAAAAATATTACAAAAGTCACTGATTAGTAGAAACCAGACTTATTCCTACTAGAAACCTTCTACACCTCATAATACAGGGTAAGATCGTCGAAAGGAGAGGCCTAGGCCGACGAAGAACATCCTGGCTCCGAAATCTCCGAGAATGATATCAAGAGACCACCGCTGATTTATTTAGAACCGCCGTATACAAAGTTATTATTGCCAATATGATCGCCAACGTTCGATAATCCGACAGGGTACTGAAAGAAGAAAAAGAGACTTATTTTGAGTTATTTAAAGCATTCGTGACATCACCCTAGCATGTTAAAATTTCCTGTAATGCATTACATAAGATTCAGGATGTCCAATGATGTCGTCAAAACTGGCTTCAAATAAAACATTTAGCAGTGGTAACTAAGCATTTCTGATAACAATCTTTAAGCTGTTTTTATAAGAATAAACTATTAATTATGCTTATCCAAAGGTATTCAGTGCTTTAAAGCACAAATATCACAACTAACAATTATTATGCAGCTGAGTTGTAAAATGCGATTATCTCAAGAACAGTTGAGTTTTAAAGTTATTAATAAGTATATATTTTTTTGTTTAAGTAAATGTATCAATATTTTCTGACACAAATAGCGCTAACTTAGAGAGCAAAAAAGTTAAGCACAAATATATACCACATATGTGACATATGTGGAGTCTTCTATTAGTTCATCAAAGTATGCATCTAGTTATAATTCCTCATATTTAAAAGCTCTCAGTTATGAATTTGCATATAAGCTTCCTTACTACACAGACGCCAGTCAAGAAAGGCCTGCATAAATTAGGACTGTTTTATGAGTACTAAGGCTGCAGACTCTGTAGCAGAGAATCAAAAACAGTCAACCATGGCTTGCATGATTACGAGGCATTAGACTGCAAGCAAACACTATTTTCCGCCAGCAACTACTTAGTAACTGCAAGAACATACATGAAACCCACTCAATAGACCTGTACAAGCTGATAGAGAGTTTCAGAATTCCAGAATAAAGTTTCCATATTCGTTCTCATATCGTATCAGACATATATTATATAGGAAGGTATCTTTTAATTTCAATAAATTTGCATTATGAGTATTACGTATAATATATTTACTTACTATTACCTATAATATAAAAATAAACACATCAATGCGCGTACTTATAGAATGTTTTCGTTTATATTATGAAAGTATATTAATTTAAATACCTATTTAGGAAGATATTCTGGTTCGTTAATGACAAAAAACATGCAACCCCGTTTATAATATTGATTTTTTACTTTCTGTCATGGTCACCCAAACAAAGGTTACTACCGAAGAATCGTAAAATAATTGATGTACTTACACACTTGTATAAAAAATTCGGCTGTACAAAATGGTATTATTCCGATATATATTTTTTAATTATTTCCTATATAATGATATAATAGAATATTTTTTGTTTTTATTTTAACACAACAAATCTAAAACGAAATACTATGATGGTAGACAGGCGGATCAATACATAAGGAACAATTAATGCTAGTGAAGAAGTCACAAGTAGTGTTTTAACTCAGACTTAGTCAATATCTGAAAGTATTATTAATGCCAATATACTTTTCCTTTGCCGCACCATTTCATTTAATTCAGTCTATTCATTTTATTATACCCGTTGTGTTTGTGTTTCATCCACATGTTCCTTGGCACGGGTTTGTAATTTTCTACAGAAGTGACCTAATTAAAAGTATCGATTGCATGTCTGTCACTTAAATTCTACCTACTTAGGTCTAGGCGTTAAGTTCAAGAACACAAACTGTAACTAATATTGTAACCCAGAGAAATCGAAAGTGTAGCAGCGTAAGATAGAAATTGTATAATCTTTGCAGTTTTTACGCCGAAATTGACGAAATTTATCAGGCAATCGTGCAGAAAGTTATTACGATTGCGTTGGGTATAAAAACAACAGGCGAAGTTCACGAGACCGAAAAATTTGTGTAGAAATAGTTGATTTTTAGAATTTTTTCTTTTTAGATAAAGAGTATTATCGTTAAATGTCAAATTTCATCCAACCACCATAAAAAATAACTAATAACTTTGCTTGAGATTTGACAAATTCTCAAACAGCCTTTAACTATGGTTAACTGATTTCACCCCATTCCATTGTTTTTCACTGTTGTATATATTATATATATATATATATTATATATATATATATATATATAAGAAGAAAGAAGTACTTGTGACTCGTTTAGAAAAAAATATAAAACTGTTTTAGATGGGTTGGAGTCAATAAAAGGGGTTATTTGTTGACTATTTTTTACTCGAGCTTTCAATTGTGATTACAATTATTATCAAGAGCTTCTAAAAAATACAAAATATCTTACAAAGTTGAACTAGAAATAAAATTTTTTTGTTAACTCACCAAATAAAATTAGTTTTTTATATAAAACTGCTGCTAACATCTTAATACAAAAATATTATTAAGAAAAATGTCCTATTCTAATAAATGTTTCTCTGAAATAAATTTTGAAAAAGTTTCTTAACAAAAACAATTGAATTTGTAAACAAAAATTGAATAGCTACAAATAAGCCTCAATGTCATAAATACCAACTTAAAAATTTTTATTTTTGACATATTGTCAAAAATAAAATTTTGTTTAAAAAATTCTTTTTTGTTTAGTAACAAAAAAGAAGAAGATTTATTCACCATTGATAGATGCCTGAAAAAATGTAACAAATACATGGAAAATTCAAAATGTGATATTTTACTGATTGCATATATAAATTACATAGAAATAATATAATTATAAATTTTGCTTAGATTTTGAATTTCTGACCTTTTGTTTAAATTATTATCACTTTTGCTAATACAAACCATTTCCAAAAAAGTTCTTTTAAATTTATTACTTTCACTTCATAAAATTTTAATATTATCAAAATCCATAATATGGTCTTTATCTATTACATGCTTTGCCAAAGCACAAGATGGTTTCTTAATTCAATCACTTTGGTGAGAAATAATGCGATTTGAGAGATTTCTTCCAGTCTCACCAACATACTCAGCTTCACACTGAGTACAAACTAATGCTGTATACTACATTTGTTTGATCTAATTTGTCTATAGGATATTTAGTTTTGGAATATAAAGATGAAATGGTTTTGATGTTCTTTGTTGCTATTTTTATATTGTCAA
The DNA here is from genome assembly GCA_918026665.1 of Diabrotica balteata. NCBI lineage: Eukaryota > Metazoa > Arthropoda > Insecta > Coleoptera > Chrysomelidae > Diabrotica > Diabrotica balteata. The sequence continues at coordinate 138,085,950 of OU898280.1, forward strand.
TAACCTTTAGTGTTTGTATTAATTTAGGAGTTAATGATGGTATAAAAGGTAGTGAATGATAATATATGTTTTGATTGTTGGATACAGTGTTTTGAGATTTAGCAAAAAATGGTGTTAAGTTATTTATATTTAATAAATTAGAAAAAAGTATCTATGTAGGATGCCCTATCTGGAGGATAAGAGTTTTCAATTAAAATACTTTTTAACAATGAAGATCTTCTTGTAGATAGTCTGGATGAGAAAGTTTTAAACACGTTCCTTTAATCCTGTTATAGGTTCATTTTCATCTTATTTGGATGATGAGAGTAATAGCTTATAAATCTATTACTACATATGGGTTTTCTGAACCATCTGGTTTTGAACATATTGTTTGTATTTCTTACAATTCTCAGGTCAAGGAATGGTAGAAAATTATCTACCTCTTCCTCAACTGTAAATTCTATATGTTGATTATGATTGTTAAAAATATTGACTGTTTCAAGAATTTTGTGTTTAGGAGAGTGTTAAAACTAGATCATCTACATATCTTTTGATAAATGGAATGAAAAAAGTGCAATTATTGATTCAATCACTAATAACATCATCCATGGCATAGCTAATTTAGCCCTATGGGATCTAGTCTTTCACCCATTCTATTTATATTATTTAAAAATTTGTGTCCACTGTGTGGTTAAAAAAAAAGAAAATATACCTAATTTAAGTTCCTTAAGTAGTTTAGAGCTAAGTTCATACTAACAATAACCTGTACTTATAAATAACAGTTCTAAAGTTGATATTATATTGAAACAAATTTATGATAACTAAGCATAAAATTGTCTTCGAATTGGTTTTCAAACTATTCGACCTCCTGCAGATCAAAGAAAGAAAAAGTGCCGCTTGAAATGCTAATTTTGCCAAACTTTTTCTCCGTACCGAGTTACAGTTTTCGATTTATGTCGTGAATGTCCATCTTACTCACCGTTTCCCGTTACATTATTAATTTTTTATGCATATCATTTTTCCTAACATGAAAGATGGTAATCTATTGACTCAGTGGTAAATGATTTGGAAGAACTGTCTCGCCTACACTCACACCTGTTTGTTTTATCAGGATATTGATCTTTGTTGGCAACATTGGCGCGCCAATACATAAAGACTTTTTAATTTTCAATTTCATTATAAAAGAAAGGGGTGATGGGTATCAAGATACAGTAAGGTTATATGAATAATGGTAATTTTTTAAGAAACATTCTCAGATTTAATATTTGCGGATTTGGAAAAGCCATGATTTATGAATCTGATCACTATAAAATTAATGATCTGCTATTTTAATGTGTTACTAATAGATGTACCTACTCAGTACAGTTAAAACTTGTTTCCCATTTTCATAATATACATTAAAACATATCAAAATACTGATTTTTTATTTTAACATAATTAGGGAATTGGGAACATTATCTTGAAAGATTTATCGCGTATATGACACCAAGGACATAAAAACGGAAATAGAAGAAGAATAACTTGTTACTTAGTTATTAATTTTGCTCCAGAGGAACATAGAAATATTTTTTTTAATAATTAAAGGCAGATATCGAGCACAATTTTATTAATCAAATCTTGCCCAAGTACTTTCGCTTTCTAAAGCATCATCAGGGGCATTTCGTCAAATTTGGGCTATCCAGCAAGCGCAGAATGTAATAAACATGAAATTAAACATAAATTGTACATAACACTACACTAAACAAGGACAATCAGTTTAAAATTATTAAAAATTATTCAACGTTACAGTGTTGTCGGCAACAGGAGAGAGAATGAAATAGTGAGAAATATTTGACTAAATCGTCCTCGTACCTCGCAGTCAAAGTACATGACACCTCTGTGCGCGAACCACTAAAAGTGGAAAGAATTTTGGAGACATTCTATTTCAAACACAGCTTTCACGTCTACAATTACCTCCTATATCAATAAAAATCTTTTCACATGTATAATTTTTTTTAAATATAGGGACAGTAAAAAATCAGAAGGAACGAAATCTGGTGAATAGGGTGCAATGTAAGAACAAGCACTGTCGTAATAAAAAATGTTTTTTTATGAATTTTTACATCCCACTGTACCCAATACCCATTCTTCTTTTTCTTCGTTTTCACTTTTAATATAGCGAAGCCATGACACGGCTCTTCTACCTACGCCTCTTCGGCCCTCTATCTTTTCCTTAGTTATTAATCGTGGAAAGTCATATTTGCCATTTCTTATTATGTGGCCTAAGTACGAGATCTTTCTTTTCTTAATTGTTGTTATAGGTTGTAACTCTCTAATTATGGTATTCAATACTGTTCGATTAGTAATGTGTTGTGTCCATGATATTCTGAGCGTTCTGCGAAAAATCCGCATTTCGAAGGCTTCTAGTCTTTTCATAGTATCTTATTTAATGTTCAGGCTTCAACTTCCTACAGAAGGACTGACCAAACGTAGCACTTAATAACTTTAATTTGGGTATCTAAATCTTAATATTTAATTATTTCTGAAATATTCACAAATTATTATAAAAGTTGTACTAATATGTTTTTTATCGTTAGCGAGAGGGTCACCTAGTATACACTCATTCTTTAAAAACTTAAGCCAAAATATTGTTCACACTTCTTCTGAAATCCATGAGACTTTTATAAAATTTCTCTTGTGTACCCCACAATCTTTGAAAACCATATCTTATATGTGGGCTATGATTACTGGTATTAATGCAGTTTTTGACGTGAACTGTCTTGTACGTCCAAAGTCAGCTACAGACTGCAGACAAGGCACTGGAATGACTTTCCTAGAGGTGTGAGGTGTGTATAGTATTTTTTGCAATTACCTTGTCTACCTACATTTTTTTGCATTACCGAAGAATGAGTTTTCGAATAATAATAATATCTGAAATGTCTACACAATTTCTAATAAGTAATTTATCAGTTATTTTTGACCCCTTTGACCCAACTTATGATTCGACACATGACTTAAATATTTTTCGCATTTCCTTTTTAGTTTATGGTACGTCGCTGTAAATAAAATAAAATTTAAACCTTTATAACTGTGCTCAGTGTCGTTGACAGAAAAATTGTTTAACATTATTATTCAGACTTTGTTTTCGCTAAAATACTTTGTTCCTGCGCTCGTCCTTGGAACTCATCACACCGAGAATAAGAATTTGAAAAAACGAGGAATAATGCACATGGAACTGCTGTATTTGTTTATATATAGATATCTAATAGCTGTGTAATCGATTGTTATTGTTTGAACTATTACGTACAAACGTGCTTGGTATACAAGGTATACTGGAAAATTACTGTATGTTTGTGTAAAATTAATATAATTTTTTTACCTGTAATTATTTTTTATTATATCCTTTGAAAAAAATATTATATAAAGTTATGTAATGTACCTCATTTGCAGTACTATAGCAATAGATAAAGAAAAAAACGACAGTTGATCTAGAGTTCAACAATACTCTGGAAATAATACATACGAACGATATATATATGCGAACTTAGGAGATTTTTTTTTTTAGAAAAACAGCCGAAAGAATTGGCTAAGTGTACTCTTTATTCCTTTATTATTCCAATATTTCGTCGATAGTCATCGATATCATCAGGGATAAGCTACAAATAGTTTCACATGAAAAATGGTCTATTTGATAAAATTGATGTTACTTACAATTTGAGATTAGCGCCGTAATGAAAGCTGATCAATGTTTTGATCAGCTTTCATTACGCTGCTGGAACAGCTACGCAGCTGCTGCTGGAACCACAGAGCTATGCTTCTGTGGTTCAGCAGCAGGTATAAACCATATTCACTTTTGGGCCTGTGTCAGGACAAAAGCTGAGTTTTTTGCAACTCAGCTTGGAATTGGAATTTCAAGGTACATGAGGGTTGGCTGAGCAAGTGGAAGCTGCCGCACAAGATGAACTACGGGAAAAATCAGCGGAGAGGCTCGCGATGTTAACAAAAACGTAACGGATGATTGGCTAGAAAACGTGTGGCCTGGACTGAAGGCACGATATGCGTCAGACGACATTTTCAATTTTCAAGACGACACTAAACAGAACTTTAAAATTTAAATCGGAAAAGTGCGTTGGTGGAAAGCTCTCTAAGGAATGCATTAGAGTTTTATGGACGCTAACATGACAGGTTCGGTGAAGCGAAAATTGTTAGTGATAGGGAAGTCGAAAAACCCACGTTGCTTTAAAAACATAAAAATCTACCGGTGGATCTATAAAGCAAACAAAGTGCGTGGATGACTTCTGAAATTTTTGAAGAAGCGATATGAAAGTGGGATATCGAGCTTAAAGGGAAAAATATCTTCTACTTGTAGACAATTGTCCTGCTTATCCTATACTGTACGACTTTCAAAACATCGAAACTTTGTCCCATTACAGCCCATAGACAAAAGTATATCAAGAGTTTGAAAAGCCATTACAGGAGAAGACTTTTGATGAAATTGGTTAAGAACAATGGCGATCATTAACTAAACAATCATTCTTGACGCCATCCTAATGATTAGTAAATCCTGGGACGAGGTGACGAGTAATACAATAAAACATACCGTCAAACGCAGGGTGGCTGAAAGATCAAGGATTGACTGATGATGAAGATGACCTGCCATTAGATGTTTGGGCCAGACAGTTTGAACTTACTATCACCTACGGACCGGAAGAGCTAACAGATTTTATAAGGAGTTGATGAAGATGTAGCTACAACATCTGGACTTTCTGACGAGGGCATCCTACAAGCAGTTCGTGTAGAAGAAGAAGAAAATAGTGACCCGGAAGTGAAAGCAGAGCCAGAACCAGCTTCGACCCATCAGCAGGCATCGATTCCAGGAAGATAATATGAATGTGGAAGATTCTACTGTGCTGGACAAGGTCAGGTCAGTTCTGTGGAAAGGGAAAAGGAAACAGACCAAGGTGACATACTTTTTTGATAATGTAGGCTAAATATATTTTACAGTAGCATATTATTTGTTATTGTACAGTACACATGTTTTAATTGTACAGTAATTTTTTATACTGTATTGCTTATATTATTCTTTAATAAATCTATGTTGTATACAATACAGTGTTAATTCATTTATATTCGTTTTGATAATTTGTTTAAATTAAAATAGATTGTTTAGTACAGTATTATTAATATTACAGTACTGAATTTTGTCTCTCTCTGTATAACGATCCTCCTTATAACGATGAAAATTCTCGGTCCCTTGCATATCGTTATAGAGAGAGTGGACTGTATTTCTAAAGACAGCTAAATTACTAACAAAAATGACTAACATTTATTTTGCCATTTATTTCTCTTGTTTACAGAAATACTTTTCCAAGAAAAGTATTAAATATAATTTGATTTACGTCAATAGTAAAAGTATGGTTTTATAGTTTTTATCTCTGTGATTCATTCTTAGCACCATCCTAAGCTTAAATTATCAATGTGAGTCATATAAAGTTAAAAAAACATTTAACCCTTATCCTTAAAGAAGATCAAAGATCAAAACATTTGTTGACCACAGATTGATCTTGTTTATATGAGTAACACTATTAAATGTCTTTTAGCAAATACAAAATATTGACCCCACAATGAGTCATCGCGAATCTTCTACTTTCATTTTTTAATAACAAAATCCTATTTTGAATAAGAAACATAGGCTGTCTTAAACACTAAATATCCTATACTTTGTCAGTTAATTAATTAAAAGTTTAATTGATACGAATGAGTTGTTACTCTCTCTCTCTCTCTCTTGTCGTTTCCTCATTGCTGAGGATCGTGATTCCCTACAATGCGGGCTGTCAATTCTCTCCATCTCTTGCGATTTTGGGCCTGCTCTCATGGACTCGGAAAACGTCTCTCCAGTGGCTTTCTGTACTTGATCTGACCATCGGATAGGTGAGCGTCCTCGGCCTCTACGTCCTTCTACGTTTCCGCACACAATTAGTCTTTCTAAGTTGTCATTGTCTCTTCTCGCAATGTGGCCAAAAAACATTTAAAACATTTGCAAGACACTGAGAGGAGAGTCTGGTCTGAATGTTTAGCTCTTCGAGAATCGACTGATTGGATCTGTGCTCCGTCCCAACGAGGGACGCGTAGCATTCGTCTCCAGCACCACATTTCGAATGCGTCAATCCTTTCCTATCCTCTGATTTTATTGTCCATGTTTCGGCACCGTAACTAAAGATTGAAAAAACGAGTGTCCGTACCAGTCTCATTTTGAGTTTTTTGGACAAAGAGCGGTCCTTCCATATTTTTGACAGTCGACTCATCGCGTTCTTTGGCCATTCCTATTCTTCTGCGAATTTCCGTATGGCAGGAGGCTGCATTGCTTAAGGAAGATCCTAGATACGTGAACTCGTCTACTTTCTCGAATTGATTTAGGGCGCCGTTGTTGTTTGGAGGATTTTCGCGTGGTCCACAATTCATGATTTTTGTTTTCTGATTTATTAATCTTGACCGGCCACACACTTGTTGCTTTCGGTTTTCTACTCTCTTTATCAGTTCGACATCTCATCTTCTAGATGTTGCTATCAGTGTTGTATCGACCTACGAAATCTTAAGTTTGAGATTCTTTTCCCTGTAATGGAGATGCCGCCTCTCCATCCATCGAGTGCGCTCCTCATTATGTATTCTCCATATAAATTGAACAGGCTGGAGATAGTATGCAGTCCTTGTCGTTACTAGAACTGCTTAAATTGTTTATATAGCCATCAATGTCAAGGTGTTATTTTTAAATTAAATTAAAGATAAATTTAGATATATTGTTACCTGATGACAATATGACCTTAAATCCAATTGTTTAATTACTATGTCAATATTGTCAATATCGCAATGGGAATTTTTTTAAGAATAGAAACAGTTAAAATGGCATGTGTTTTGGTGGTCTGACCGACGCGATGTAGATTTTCTCTAAATCTTTTTGCCAGCTATACTGTCATCAACTATCATCTCAGTAATTCGATACTCACTCATCACCAAAATTCGAAGATACGTCTAAATTTATCAATGCTTTTATTTGACATACGAATTGACCTTGGGTAAAAAAAAATATTTTAGTATACTTATTACTTTGTGATTCATGTGTTTCTAATGTTAAAAAAAGCAAATTCTGGAAGCCGTTAGTAAGATATCTATACACTTAGGATACATTTTTTAACCTGCGTACCTTCCACCGCTTTTGTAGTATGAACCAGAAATTCAGAGTATAAAGTAGTGGCAAGAAGGGTGGCGCTATGTTCACATAGTTTCATCTCTTATTTAACGGATTCGTGATTTTGTAGTTTTTACGCTAACGGATTATCGGCACATTACCCAGCCCCGCAAGCTGGAGGACCAGAAGTGTTTGTCAAGGTTTATTCCCTTAGCCACTATGGTTACTGTTGTAAAGCGTCAGAAATAATTATTCAGAAAACAAAAAAGCTAACACGCGCAAGAGCTAGGGAAAACCAGATATATAAAGAGAAAGGAACAAAGCTTACTTTTCACTTGCTCATATGATCCGTTCCAAAAACACACACTGGAGATCGAAAATCAGGGTCTACAAAACTATTATCAAACAAATAGTATGTTATGGATGCAAGACATGGGTAATGACAGAAAACACAAAAAGAAAGGTGGAAGTATTTGAAAGTAAAGTCCTAAGGAAGATATTTGAACCTATTAACGAAAAACAGATGAGATCCATGAACTCTACCAACTATTCAAAGAGACAACGATCTCAGAATTCGTTAAATTTTAGAGACTTTCTATTGGCTGGTCATGTAGTGAGAATATAAACCGAAAGATTACCGAAAAAAGTCCTAGATAGTTAAATGCTGAGCACAAGAAAAAAGAAACGCTACGGAAAAGATTGGTGACGTGACGATATTGCTAGACGTAAGAACCTGAAGAAGACCAGCGCGGGACCAGCAAGCTTGGAGTTATAGTTTGGAGGAGATCCAGGCTCGACTTGGGCAGTAGCACCATTAATGAGAGAGTAGAGAGACTCATCTCTCAATTAACCTCATTAGTACCTAACTTATGTAAGTACTTTTTAATCCAGATGTATATTTTTTCCTGTTTAGTTTTTAGTTTTTAGGATATCGATATCAAACTAAGAATGAAACTTGTAAAATGTTTTGTTTGGTGTGTTGTTATCTATGAAGTTGAAACGTTGGCTCTAGAGATGAAGGGACTGAATAAGTAAGATCTATTTAAAATGTAGATGTACCGAAGAATTTTAAAAATTTTTTGACCTACACGAAAAAGAAATAAAGAAGTTTTAACTAGGCTAACAAATAGAAAAATAACTATTGAGAACGATTAAAATAAGTACTACAATCCTCAATTGATTGTTAAGCGTAAAATAGAGGAGAAAACGAGGTATTGAAAGAAAAAAATTCCTGACTGCGTAATATTAGAAAGTGGACAGGACTAGACTTTGAAGAACTTATGCGTACTGTTCCTGGAGCCACATTCAAAAAGCTCCTCCGACATAAGCCACGCCTTCCAAAAAAAAAGTCGCGGAAAGAATAAGAAGATTTAATTGACTTTCGTCGGCGCGAAAAGGTTTTCAGAAAAACGTTGGGTCCTCCGGCCACAAGAGCGATGTCGTACGGCCGTAGCATCCACGGAGGTAGTCTCCATAGGAGGAGAATCGAAGGTTTCTCGACTCCATCCTTGACCTCGTCGAGGTGTATCGTGTGATGTGTATCCGAAACACACTCCACGTGAAGTTCACTGGTGGCTCTGTAGTCCTCAAAAGCTCACCGACAATTTAGAATACTTTAACAGGTTAATAGTTTCTTACTTGACGGTGTATTATTTTCTTACTTATATTGAATAAGAGTATTTTAAATCTCTCTTGCGGAAACAATATGATGTCTTGTAATGACGTTGATTATGTCCGTCAAGGTTACTAACGGCGAAGCGAGACTTCGTCTCGGCTACGAGTAAGGAGTGCTTCTAAGTCCACTAGAGCCTTTTATTCACTCCTAACCATCAGTGGACCACTGGAACATTGTGCCAGTTCGTCACGATCTGAGATAGTATAAGGCAACCTGTCTTTCCTATCTTAAAGATTGATGCTCGCTCAGGCAGGGAATGTTCACTCCGAGATTCTTTCGTGAGGTGAAAAGTTTATTGTTCCTCACCTCGACGAAGGTGAATTCAAAACAATAATAAAGCTTTTTACAATTCTTTATTTATACCGGTGTTGTCTTTGATTTGTACCAGTTGCAGATGGATACCAGGAACACGAAGAGGTCACCAGGACGTGACCTTCACGAAGAGTCTTTATTGGACAGATCGTCTGGCGAGGATTTGCGTGGCTCAGACCACGCAAATCCAACTGACCAACAGTACAGTTGAAGATAGCGAAATGTTAGCGGGTATGCCATCATACCCACTAACCTCCAATGATATGATGGAGACAGCACATGAAGAAGAAGAATTTTTGTGTTGTGTCTATTCCATTTAGTGATAATTCCAATACAATATATTGATATGTTCAATAATTCAGTATATTTGTCGGATACAAAAATATTTATTTAACATAATAGAATTAACACTTAAATTTAATAAAATAAAGAAAATTTTAAACCGATCTAATTATTATAATAATAATAAGAAGAAATCATGGTTAATAATATTTATACTTATCTTACACATTACTAAACAATATAATATAGTCAGTTGGTTATTACGCCTTGAACTTCTGAAGGAAAAATTTAACTGTTACGGTTATCATCTTCCTATTGTTGCATAATCTATTTGTTTCGTACCACAAGATGCGAGTATAATTTTACAATTTACAGTTATTTATGTCCCTTGATAATAATTAAATTATTTTTTTTACTATAATGAGTAATTATAAAACAAACCACAGTTATTTGCGTAATTTTATATCCACGATAATAATGCATAAGCTGGAAACATAAATAAAACTAAGTTCGCATAGAAATAATATTTAGTTTGATGATAGTTTTATGTTGTTACAATTGTTGTTTTCTTAACAAAGAAAACCAAACAGCAGAGATAAAAAGACGAGTTAGACTGGCATGGGCGGCATTTGTCAAACTTAGCTACATTCTTAAAAACCTCAGCATCTTAAGGCCAAAGTATACAATTAATGCGTACTCCCTGTTCTCACTTATGGTTCCCAAACGTGGACATTTACAAAAGCAACATGGACAAAATCATAAAAACCCAAAGAGCAATGGAAAGAAAAATGTCGCACATAAAACTAACGGATAAAAAGAGCAACGAGTGGATAAGAGAGAAAACAAAAGTGGTGGATCTTAGACAAGAAGTTGCAAAATTGAAATGGAGATTTGCCGGACATAATATAAGACAAAAAGAAGACCAATGGAACAATTCTTATAGGTTGGAGACCGTGTGAATATAAACGAAGCAGAGGAAGGCCCCAAATGAGATGGGCAGATGATATCAAGAAGCACATGGGCTCTAGCTGGACGACTGTAGCGACGTACAGAGAAGAATATAAAAGGATTGGGAAGGCCTGTGTCCAAAGATGGACCGAAGAAGGCTAATTAGTTAAATAGATAGATATTTTTATGAGGAGGTTTGTTTAGGCAGATAGAAGACAAAACAGTTCATTTGTTTTGCTTTGCCAATTGCTTAAAGGATGTGTTGTTACGGATTCGTAGGTTGTAGACTTCAAGTCTTCAGTTGAGCTCGGCTGTCAGACGTTATAAATATTTCAACCGAATTGAATTGAAAAAAAAAAACAATGAGCATAATAATATCAAGAGACTGTTTCTTAGATAAATGCAACAAGATCAAAAAGGCCATAAAATATACCAGAAAAAATAAATTAAAAACTTTACAAAAAAAAGAACGAGGGACCAAAGAGATCATAAAAATATAGCTCCGGAAAAATACTGCTAAATTAATAGAAAAATTAAAACAATGATAAACATGGCAAAGGAGAGATGGCTGTGAGAAAGACACAGAGACACAGAAGAGAGAAAATTAGACAAATTAAAATATATTTAAAGTATCTCCCAAATATTTCCTTTCCTTTTTTGATTCGTCATTGGCTAATAAATACACGGGACGTGTCATGCCTCGATTTCTTAGTTACTGAAAGTGACTTCGTATTGTGTCCTTAAAGCCCTTATCTATCAAGGGCTAATTTAAAGTTTTTTTGCCTTTTGTTAATTTAGGAATCATACTTTTCCTAAACTCATTTACATACTTCTATGTTTTCTCTAGCCCAAATATCGAGTTTCTAAAAAGAGAAAGCGCTGGTGGCTCGAAATGGTTCCCGGTGCGTACCCATAATTAGGGCTAATCTAGTATAATCATCTAAATTCCTCTTCGTAGATGAAAACTAAGCCCTAATAGAATATCTCAAACATTACCTCACTTGTTTTAGACTTTGATGTCAATTATGGCATACCTCGTAGTGCTGCTGTTGTTTCTGCTACAACAAAGCCTTACCGAGACCTTATCTACTTACAGCCGCCAGTGCCTTTTGTATTTTGTAAGTACCTCTGCCTGCTTATTTCGGTCAGGCCTCAGTCAAGTGTTTTATGATCAAAACTCGGTCAGTACAAAATGACAACTCGAAAAAGTAGGCGACCACTGCAATTAGTGGATAACAGAAGTGTCATAACAGATACCTCGCATCTACTGAAAGTGTGGGAATCATATATAAAAACACTTTTTTATGGGGAGCGTCCAGAAAACCAGAAACGTCACAAATAATGACAAAGAAATATTAGTCCCTCCTATTACGAAAGATGAGATTAAAAAGGCCATTTATCTTTAAAAAATAATAAGGCACCTGGCCCTGAGTGTATTTACGGAGAACTTCTTAAATTTATGTTTGCTATTAATCAACAACATATATGATCGTAGTAAATTCCCTCAGAAATGAACTAACGCAATATTTATCTCTATTCTCAAGAAACTGTATGCAAAGAGTTGTGACCAATACCCACTAATCAGTCTAATAAATACAGTAATGCTAATTAAAGCTAATAGAAACCCAATTTGACTTAAAAGAAGGTTTTGGAACCTGAGAGGTAATTTACTTTCTTTATAAAATGGTGCAGAAGGAACCAGGATGTATTTATATGTTTATTATAAAAATTTTTATGGTTTGGCGTTTAGATCGAGAGCCGAAATGTCTAGCAAACTATTTATTTGATTATTTGGCTTGTTTCCAAAAACATACTTAATACAATTTAATGGAAATAGTAATTCTATAATTTAAAGATGATGACACTTAAATATATCATCAAATTAAACAATTTTATTCAAAAAATACTCTTTTAAGATACATTTCAAGGTAGACTTTAAAAACATTATTATACAAAATTATTTTAAGATGTTCCTTGAAGCACTTAATTTTATTTTTTATTACTTTTGGTGTTGTTAAAATATATTAGAAAGAAGGTAAAATCGATTATATCTAAGATATTAAAGAAAATTATTTGAAATGTAAAAAATGCGTTTTCTGTAATCATATGGACAAAACAAAAAGATGAAAAATGGCCATCGAAAATAATTCTAAACATATAGTACCTTGTCAAAAAGGGAGGACTAAAGTTATCTGTATAATTATTTTTTCTTCTTTTGCAGTTCTCTACTTATATCTCCAAACAGTCTTCAACTCCCCCCGATAGCTGCAACACCCTAATACCAACCTTAAACCTCTGCAAAACAGTGCAAATTCAACCGAAATTTAAGAAACGCAACCTTCAGCTAAGATCCTCCACCTAAGACAACAATATTTATCTCCAAACAATCCGAACAAGAAATCCTAGCTCCAGCTCCAAAAATAGCCCAAAAATCGACAAAAATCTGACCTCTCCCTATAATAACCCAGCCCTCCCCTAAATCCACTTCAATACCACTTTCACTTAATTCCTACCACACGACATATCCAAACCACCTCTACAACCTAACAAAATCCATACAAATAGAGGATAGAAAACATTTCCCCAGCATTTGCCAGCAGCATCAATGCCCATGAGCTTTAATATAAACTCCGCTAAATACCATTGGCGACAACTTAGTCACCATAGGGTGCAGACTTTCACGTAAAGCTATCCACAATTCAAACCCTATATATGCAAAAAAGACGTCAAGGAGCTTGTCTGAAAGTAACTTTTCATACACAAAATTTGTCTGAATAATTGCCAGCTCCAGATACATCTCAATTAATTTTGTACGATTTTTCACAGATTCAGAATCTAAATATTCGACAAAGTATCCTCAAAAGGTATTCAGATTAACATGGAAAATGCATTTTGAGGTCACTAAGTCTAACAGTGTTATCCCTTTGCATCTGAAATGTTACTCAAAATGTTGCCAACGCACCTGTACAAACTGCCGTGGAAATCATCCCGCCTATTCTACCAGATTTTTTACAAATAACGCTTCACCAATTAGTCCATTTTAAACCTAACTTGCAACTACTTCAAAGTAAATCCAGTATATGAAATCACCTCAGACATGACGTCGTTAATTCACTTCATGTCTAGGATCCTTTTTAATGACTTCTCTAAAAAAAAGAAACGAACCTATCCTGTTACGAGATTTCACAGAATATGTACGGTCACATTAATCGATATCGATATACAACCAAACCATAAACAATGATTCATCAAAACTCGACACTAAGTCTTGTCACCCATCAAATCCCTTAAGCACCACCCCACATTACTCTGAACCTACACAATGAAAAGTGAGCACTGTCAATACACTCCTTCCCAGTTGAGTCGATACACAAAGGATAGGTGGGACTGGTTTTCTGTGGTTTTCCAATCTCAGTTCAAAATGATATCAGTCCTAGAAAATGATCTAGTCACAGCTTATCTACACCTGTTTAGTAAATAAAGCCCAAACACTTAAAAAAGGAATTGATTCTATCGACTGTACGTCAAGGGGGAGCTTACCACCAAATGTTGACGAACAACAACGTTCTCTTTGGCTTTGCCATGTTCTCCGTATCATTTCCTGTAAATCAGTATTCACCCCAATCTACAACAGATTTGATTCCTCGAAGATGCTGTATAAAAGCTATAGCAAGTATCTCTGGAAGGGATAGACTTCTCTCTAGACTAATCAACTTAGTCGTTATTAATTTCCACGTATGAGGTAAACGTATTTATATAATAATTCTTTGCGGATTTATAATTTTAATCATTTCTGCTTAAAAAAAGACTTTTCAAAAACTAATGTGATTAACAAGTTTCTTAAATCGTAACGGAATTGCGACTGCCAAGTCTGAAGCAGTACAATTTTGTTCAAGAGACCAATTGGTGAACCTTTTTCGTCTTAGAGATTCTACTATACACTAAAATGAAAGTTAAAAGAAGAAGCTCATTAAATTACAAATAGGAAAATAATTTATAATTCTAAGGAAAAGCATAGAAAAGGAAAAACTTATTATTATTTTAGTTCTCGAACAACGTTATGAGAAGTATAGTATATTTAGTTATTACTAGAGTTTATTAGTATTTAATATAGTGCTCTTAGATCAACATTCATCTCGTTCGAATCTGTAAATAATTTTATACCACAAAACGATATCGTTTCCTTAAAATTTTTAGTTGTGGATTTGGAACTTCCTAATTTTACCTAATTGACTTCTTTATCAGCTGCTTTGAAGATTCACGAACATTTTATTAAATCATAGGAAGTTGGTAATCAAGACATTTCCGTTAGGAAATTCATAATCAATGAAACTTTAATTGCAGTGTTAATTAGGTAGTTCCGAATAAAACACCTAGAAAAATTTAGGTGATAATAAAAAGTAAGATAAATTAAAAAATATTTTTAGTATTCAAGTATGAAAAACAAGAAAGGACACTTATTTTACTTTATTAAGCTAAACTTTTATAAAACCTTTACTATATAAGGTCATTACATTAAGAAGCCCTTCAGATACTCTACATTGAAATTTAAAATTTAAAAGGAACAGTAAAGGATTAGCCTGTGAGATATGCACACCATTTAAAAATAACATATAGGTGTTACAATTCATTGGGGTGAGCAATTTTGATCCCTGTAGATCAAAACCTACTCCACCGCAGTCCAATTCTCCAGACCATACTCCACCCCCCGATAGCCCGATGATGAGCTGTAGAGAGGCTACAAATCGGCAAGATGTTTGTCACATGTAAGTCTGGGATACAAAGAATCCTGAGCGTGAGGCGCTATAGCTATGGTTGTTAATATTCCCACAGCTAAATACCTTTTTAAATAACCATACCAATAGAAAATACCTATGAACTATTACTTATTAAAGACAGCTTGACAGTTGGCCATGCTTTTCAATACACAGATTTTGAATTTAAAACACATCATTTTTTGAACATCATTAACTGCTCCATATTACTGACGGTACTACATCCTGCTTGACTACTTATTCTTCAAGGAAGAAAGAAGAACACATGGATACGCAGCTGACCCAAAAACCATGCTGATGGAAAATATTCTAACCCTGATAAATTAAACTGGACCCAGTTCGGAGCGAGCGCTCGGCGTCCGAACAAGCAAAAACACAATGATATGTCAATTAAGATAATAGCAGAATTATAGCGCCCAAGCTCTCCAGCCTAACTAGGAGAAGTATTTCATATGGGATTCCTTGTATCCCAGACTTCCATGTGACAAGCCTGTTGAAGATTTCTAGCCTCCCTATAGCGCATCAGCATACTCTAGGGCGATGGAGTAATCTGCAGCATTGGGCTAGAGTAGAATGTGTCCTGATCTCATCAATTATCCTATATTTTGTCCACTGCTGGACGTAGGCCTCCCGTAAAATTTTCTACCCACATATATCTTGAGCTTCTTGCATCCAGTTTGTGGTGATGCGCTTGATATCATCCGTCCATCTAGTTGGTGGTCGTCCTCTGCTTCGATATGCCTCTTGCCTTGGTCGCCATTCCAGAATCTTTCTGGTCCATCTATCATCCGTTAATCTGGCAACATGTCCGGCCCAAGCCCATTTAGCCATGGCTATTTTTTCAACTGCATCTGTGACTCCTGTTCTTCTTCTTATTTCTAGTTTGGTACTTTATCTCTGATGGTAATACCTAATATGATCTTTCCATAGCGCGTTGTGTTAACTCTTATTTTATCTATTGTTCTTTTTGTCAGAGTCAGTGTTTCTGCACCATATGTAAGAACCGGTAAAACATACTGGTTAAAAACCTTTCTTTTTAAACAAATTGGAATAATAGACTTGAAAATATTATTCAATCTACCAAAGGCAGCCGATGTCAAACCTATCCTTCTTTGTATTTCAGTTGTCTGATTATCTCAGCCTAAGCAAATCTCATGCCCTAGATATTTGTAAGCTATTACTTGTTTGATGCTGTGGCTTTCAATCAGAATTTTACCGCTGACTACAAGGTTGGTCATAAATTTTGTCTTTGAGGTGTTATTTTAAGACCAATTGTTTTTGACTTTATAGAGCGTGTGCAGAATATTTGTAGCTTTATCAACTCATCAGATATTAAAACGATGTCATCGGCAAATCTTAGATGTTCAGATCTCCCCATTTATATTAATTCCATATTATCCTCTGTTCCATTTGCTTGAACATATATTCAAGAACAGCTGTAACAATTTTAGGGGAGATAGTATCACCCTGTCTAATATCCAACGTTCTACATCGTGAAGCCTCTTGGTATCTTTCATGACGGCGGGACAACAAGCTGTAACCATGTTTCGTAAATACTATTTAATCGAAGTCCATATATCGGTTAGTCAATGCGGCAGAGTCAAGGCCAATGCTCCGAAGCATCTTCATGAATGATGGCACTCATTATTTTAGCACGTTGGTTCCCACCTTTTTTCGGCCTACCGCCCATCTTTTTTTTCCCAAAAACAACACATACTTAACGCCCCCCTTAAAAAACACTCCCATTCTTAAAATTAGTACGCCACTTCTCCTTTCACAATTTGTTCTTACACTTTTTGGGGTCAAAGGCAACCTCTTAAAATATGATTCGACGGCCCCTTAACTCTAATCCAAGCAACAACAAATTAAAAAACAATGCTTTATATTCAAAAATACGCAGTCTTCATGTATTGATCAAACTCTTAACTTAAAGACATATCAAACAAAACAATGATAAAAATAATATAGACATTTTTAATGAGAAGGCCTGAGCTTTGAATGTATCATGAATCGTCAACCTGTCCAAGTATATTGGATCCATCTACTAGATTAACAGCAATCTTAACATACCGCGCTCCCACTATGGACAGCCTATTTCTCTTCTTGTTTATAAATTGCTGACTATGGCTAAATCCTTTTATCGGCTAAATACGATGAAGGAAAGGCAATGAAAACAACTTCTTTGATGCAGCCATAAAGCTGGATATAAACTGAAATTTGCACTTCAGCCAAAATTCTTGATATCCATTTTTAAATTTTACTTTTAAACTCTTCATTTGTTGACAATTTATCAATTCCTCTAAGTAGATAATACTGCTGCTGTTTCTAAACTTTGAGAGGTTTTAGCACCCAATCTGGAATAATCAAGCACATCAGGAGTATCCTGAAATCTATTCCTAAAATCTTCTTGAAGTGCTTCCGTGCTGGCAATATACCAGAATGTCTTCATCATTTGTCTCCGCAGGGAAATATTTGGAAACTGATTGAAATTGTCTCGGACCCATAATTTTGGCCTATACAAATTAGTTTTGACACACGAACAAGGAAATAGTCCCTTATGCTTTGATCAAATTCAACATTAATCACCTTGTAGCTGTAGGTTTCGTTTCATTAAATTTATCGTATAAATCATTTAAATAAGCAAAATCGCTCTTAAATTTTAACAAATTGTCTATCAAAGAATCATCTTTGGCTTTTAAAAAAACTCTAAAACTGAGTCAAAAAATCATAAAATCTTTTTAGACAGGTACCCTTCGAAAGCCATCGAACTTCTGTGTGCAACAATAAACGATAAAATTCTCGTCGTTTCATCACACAGTTTTCTCAAACAATCTATCATTGAGAGCACTGCTTCTGATCTTGTTAACTGCAAGTAATTACATATTGTAGTGAACAATGAAGGCGATCAGTAAGATTTTTTGGTCACAGAAAGGTTCTACTGGAAGTTAAATTATACTAACCAAACTGAAACGTTCTACGTTCGACTGCAACGTCGAAATTGTTGGAGCTGAACTGATGATAATAAAAAATTGCACGGTGCATAACCAAAATGTATTTTTGTACATTTCGTTTAATATTTTCGGATCGTTAGAAGTGTTAGAAGCAAAGAAGAAGCAATGAATTTACATTAGGGGGGTGGCAGCTGTTCCTCAACGCCCCTCCAAATTTTTCTTGACCCAAAAAGCCCCCTTTATCTCTCTCCAACGCCCACCACTGTGGGGCGGTAACCGCCCCGTTGGGAACCACTGATCTATAGTATCGAACGCTTTTTCAATGTTATACCTTTTGTACACGTTTCAATTAGCGTTTTTATAACTTGTAGAATATATCATTTGTTCCGTATCTGAGCGGAACCAGCTTAGTTCACAAAGGTTGGTAACTATCCAGTTTGTTCACAAGCCGATTCTTTGGCATACTTTCTTGTTTGTTTAGGTTATTTAAATGAGTATGTAATAAACATTTAGAAACGATTTAAATTGTTATGTTTGTCAGGATCAGAAAACGATGTACTATAATTTTATTGTAGTAGTGAAAAAGAGACTTAAATGGCTGATCAAGTAGTGAGAATGGAGACCAACAGATTGGGGAAAAATATGGGGGACGGAAGCACGGAAAAGGTGAGAAGATGAAGGTTAAGCGAACACGCAGATTGCGGTAAAGTGAGAACTTGAGGGAGAGGTAGCGGGATCAGCAATGATAAAGGCATACTTTGGAGGAAGCCGAGTATTGGCTTTAACGCTATTGGAGATAGAGCAATAATGAACAATATTTTACCTAAATACAGTTTTGATGAAATTTGCACCAAATGGAATTTTTTTTTTGCTTGAACGCGAAGAAAGATAACGAAACAATTAGCAGTTATCAACTCAAAAATGTTTAGAAAAAACATGGATTAGTTTTTGAAAAAGTTAGTATTTTGTTGAAGGTATACGGTTTTTAATTTTATTACATTTTTGAGCTAATTTGTCAATAATGTTAAATAAAGAGTTAATTACAAACAATAAAAATCTGACAGCTTCTTATTGCCGTTAATTTGCTATAAGGTTTGTGTCAACTACATATTCTGCTACAAATAGTCCCTAAAAATAATCAATTCCTTCGCCAAAATTAATTCAAATACCTATTTTAACTCTTAGTGTTTTAAATAGCTTACCCTTTGCAGCGTATGTAAGCAACAAGGGTTATTTCTGGAAGAAATCAAATATTGTAATTTTAACCTATTTGCTGGCTGCAGTTGATTGTCATTCGTAAAGACGAGCAACAAAACATTTCCTTTATCTTGGTGTACTTATTAAAATGCTTGACTTGACACAGAATGGCGTGCTGTACGTTTATTATCATGGTGACCTTTCGATGGACTGCTTGATTTACAATAGAGACATTACAAACGACATTTCTAAAAATGCTCGTGTATTTGTCGTACTATTTGGGAATAGTTTCACAGAAAATATAAAGAAGTGGTAGTAGTGGCATTTCTAAAAATATTTGTGTATTTGGTATACTATTGTGTAATCACTTCACTGAATACTCAAATAAGAGTTCTTCTTCTTGTTCTTCCTACTTTATAAATAGGCTTAATGACTGTTTTACTTCGGTTTTTAGCCTCAATTGACGTTGTCTTACCATCTTTTCCTCAGTCATCCCAATGATCTTCTTCCATTTGACGATTTGTCTCTTGGTTATTCTTACTATTCTATTTCATGTCATTCTTTCGATGTGTTGATAAAATTCCATTTTTTCTCTTTTGGTCCACGCGTTTATTTCCTCTATACCACATCTCACTCGTATTTCCTCACTTCTTACTCTGTCTTTTAGAGTTTGGTTTGTTATTTTTCGTAAGAATTTCATTTCTGTTGTTTTCCAGCAGTCTTTGTGTTTTCGCCGTATCTGCTCTTGTTTCCGCTGTGTACGTCATTATCGGTCTTATTGTTGATTTATATATCCTGGTTTTCGTTTCCGTTGTGAGGTATTTGTTTCTCCAGATTGTGTTGTTGAGACATCTGCTGCTCTGTTTGCCATGTTCACTTGTTTTTGTACTTCTTCTTCCACTTTTCGTAGCTTGACAGTTTATTCTCAGGTATTCAGTTTCATCACTTATTCTATTATTTTGTTATTTACGACTAGTTTACATCGTCTCGGTTCCGCTGATATCACTATCGCTTTAGTTTTCTCTGTTGAGATCACCATGTTGTATATGAGCGCCATATCTTATGTTATTATGGCATTGTCGGCGTAGCATATTATCCTAATTTCCTTTTCTTCCATTCTATATCCTCTTCTTTTTTAACTTTCTTTATGATTTCATCCATTATCAGATTAAATATTAATGGGCTCAGCGAATCCCCTTGTCTAATGCCAGTTTCATATTTCATAGGTTGCGATAGTTTTCTTTACATCTTACCTATGTTATCTTTATATATATTCTCAATGGTTTTTACTAAATCCAGTGATATTTCCTTTTCACATAATAAATGTATCGCGTCCCGAATTCTCACTCTATCAAACGCTTTCTTCAAATCTATCAGACACATATATGCTGGTTTGTTGTATTCCAGCAATTTTTTTTATTTGTCTTCTACAAAAACTGCATCCGTGCATGATCTTCCTGTCCGAAATCCTTGCTGTTCCTCTTGCAGAGATATTCGTTCGTATATTTTTGTCGCTGTTCTTGTTGTCAATTTGAGTGTTGTATTTAAAAGATTTATTGCTCGATAATTATTGGAATCTTTCTTATCTCCTTTTTTGAAGAACATCACCATGATCGCTCTCCTCCATTCATCTGGTATTCTGTTCGTGGTGATTATTTTATTAATAAAAAGTTGCAGTTGTTGTACAAGGTAATCACCTCTATATTTTAAGAGTTCATTTGGTATTTGATCTTCTACTGGTGACTTCCTGTTTTTTAATTTATTTTAATTTGTCAGAGTTATGGTGTAAAATGATAAAAACAATCATATTATAATAGTGTATGATTTATTAGTATTTTTATTGGTGCCAAAATTAACACAAACTGTAACTGATGAAATTGATTTCAAGTGTTTGTCCTACTTGATTTTTATTAGTTACTCTTACTTTATTTCAAGGATTTTAGCCATTCAATGCATCTTGTTATAATTATCATTGCAACAGCAACACATAGAATATCTAAAAGCTGCATTTAAAGTTTCTACTACAAAAAGATGGTTTTAATACGCATAAAATGTCGGGTCTTGTTCCTAAGGCATATATCATTATTGGCCTTATACTGGCTTTATAATTTCTTGATTTCATCTCGACCATATAGTGTTGTTAAGGCATCCTGCCAGTCTCTTTGCTTTTTATACTTTATCTTTCACTTCTTTGTCCAGGTCTCCATAGCTGGACAGTGTTATTCGCAGGTTTTTTATTTTCATTATTTGTTCAATACTGATGCCATCAATTTCAAGACCTTAATAAATTCAAATACCTTGGCTCGTGGATAACCAAAGATATAGGACGGACGTTCAGATCCGAGCTCGAATTGAATACTCAAGATCTTCATTTTTTAAAATGAAACACCTATAGACCACTCTTTTACTGGATAGTACGTATTCATACGTGAAAACAGACAAATATTCCATTCTCTTATGTGGGACAGAGACATAGGCAATGAACCTAAGTGATATGAGAATGTTGGAGGCTTACGAGTTGTAAGTGTTTAAAATATAATGGTGGGACCACATCATTGACGAGCAGCAGTATTACGGAAAATGGCCAATGACAGAGAACTTACCATTATCAAAAAGCGTAAAACCAGTTATCTAAGGGAAATACTTTATGAGGTCTCGAGCTTGTTGATGAAGGGGAAAATTGAAAGAAGCAGAGGTCTAGATAGGATATGTTCATGGTTGAAAAACATCAGAGAATGGACGGGTCTGGATACTCAATTCTTATTGAGAGCCGCGCAGGATAGATAAAAATGTGTCAGACTGTCAGTGCCATGATGAAGAAGTATGATATTAGAGTAATGGTATGGTGATCTCTGTATTCTCTACCTTACTTGTGCTACGTTAGGATAACTGGAATGTACTGATTGCTATTATTTTTTATTTACTCATTCTTAAATTAATTATCACTCAAATGGTCATATTATCCATTTAGTTAATATAAAAGGCAACTATCCCAAACTTTTGAACGTTAAATAAGGAAGTGTAAGCTTTTATTAAAAACAAACAACTTGTTAATGAGTTCAGGGGATAGATGATGATGCAAAGATGTCACATACAAGTGCAGCTGATGTAAGAAGAGGGGTTAAACATTGAATGAAGTGAAAATATTTATATAATTATAAGTATGTCTAATATGTACTACTTAAGTGACCTAAATATTACTACATATAGCAGTCCTGATTTTTTAAAACCTAATAATTTGGTAAAATTTCATACTGAATGTTCCAAATAATGATTTTTAATGAACTGCAGAAATTTTAATGTATTTATCCTATAAATAAAAGAAATATTCATTTAAATCACTCTTTTTTGAATTGTATTGACTCAAAATTACCGGAGCGTGTCACCGCT
The DNA here is from genome assembly GCA_918026665.1 of Diabrotica balteata. Lineage (NCBI taxonomy): Eukaryota > Metazoa > Arthropoda > Insecta > Coleoptera > Chrysomelidae > Diabrotica > Diabrotica balteata. Next base: position 138,108,624 of record OU898280.1, read on the forward strand.
ACGATTATTGAATTTAAAATTAATCTCTTAAACACTAAAATGAATAGCTCAACGATTACTTTAACATGTATTGTTCGATATTATATAATCTGTTGTATATCTGGCAGAGAGTGCTGAAAGAGCGAAGATTTTTTAAATATTCAATAATAATCGGTAATACAGGTTTTATATTGATATTTTGCTTGTCCTCTCAGTAACTAAGTAAAATATCAGTAAAATATCTAGTTTTTTGGGTAAGTAATACTTTAATTATAGAATGTTCTGATAATTAAGCTACAAAAATTTAAAATGAAAAATTTGAATTATTGGGAGATATTAGAAAAGACTCCAGTTGCATCAGTACATTTCCGATTACCTATATAAAAGTCTCCTACCTTTACCAGAATAAGTTTCTTAAGTAGTTATTCACTTACCTAAAACAAAGAAAAATCATAATTAATAAAATTATTTATGGTAAATATAAAAATACATAGTTAATTATGTATTATAGTGAATTATATAACAACTCTAATGACTACTATTTTACCAATAAACTTATATACTAGTACGTTCAGCTAATACTTTTATAATTGAAAGGCGGTACCTTTAAAGTCAAACAAGGCAACGTTTTGGAACAAAAATACTGTATTTATTATACAGTGTGTAAAAGTAACATGATTTTAATTTATTTTATCTTAATAAACTTGAAGGCGACAACATTTTTGAATGGAGAATGAAATAGACCTTTCAAACGATATATAACTAAGCTTATACTTCCTATTTTAAAAATTGAGAGTTGTATCTGTCATTCTAAGGGGTTGAAGGTAGGGGTTGCATTTTCACGTTAAAGGATGTCAAGTTATAATTTAAATTTGACGTGTTACGGGATTTTTTATAAATATGTAAAGTAACCTAAATAATGAATTTATTCCATTTGACTTTTACACACTATACTTGTGACATTCCTGATAAGGAATACGTTAAACTGTTTACATTTACAGAAGATATTGCAATACTATTGGTTGGAGAGTCATTCGACGGACGACAAATACTCGAAATATTGTAAACGAAATAGATACTGAAAATAACAAATAAGCATAAATAGGACTGGAAATCGACCACATCGATATATTTTAGGAAAAAGTAAAAAATCACCCCGTTATAGTAAATAATAAAGTTCTCTCTTACAAATAAAAATACCTAGGGCTACATCTGGATAGCAAACTAAAATGACATAAACATATTAAAAAGAAAATTTAAGGACTGAACATGTTGCTCATACGTAGTTTTTCTATTCTTTCTTGTAAGAAACTATGCGAAGGTTTCACTTGTAGAAACTAAGTACTATGTCTTTCTTACTATGTAAGAACTACACTTAACATCTATTGCGTAATGATACTTTTTACTAGCGGTTTTTAAATTTTTCTTTGATAATTTTCTAACAATACACTATACAGTAGGAATATAGTATTCCCCTCTTATTAGGTTTCTGTCTAATTTTCCATTATTTTTAATCTTTCTTCCATGTATTTATACTTTTTTTAGGGTTTTATTTCCTGATCTTTTCCTTAGAATTTGTCTTTTTTTTATTCACCTTTAGAACCCCATTACTTAATTTTGTTTTTGGATCACATAATGTTATTTATTTTCGTCAAGTTATGTTATTTCGTTACACGTTTTAATTCTAGTTTCTTGTTACTGGTACAATATTTTAACGCCTTCCACTAATACTATATTTATGTTTATTTTTTTTGTGCTGTACATAATTTAAGAAAAGGGGGAAATATCCTAAGCTTTTGTAAGTGACTAAACTTTCTTTCTAAGAAGAAAAATATCGTGGCTTCGTAATCTACGTGAATGGTTCGGGTGTAGTTCGATTGAACTTTTCAGGCGCGCTGCTAACAAAGTCGCAGTGGCCATGATGATTTCCAATCTCCGCTAGGAGTGGCACGAGAAGAAGAAGAAGAAACTTTCTTTTCTATTATTTGCGTAACCGAGACATATAAAACTTTGTCTATTGTCAACTTTCCATCCTAGATATGTCAGCTGTGATGTTTTTGCATGCTTGATTGACTGCAAGAAGGCTTTCGATAGAGTCAGGCATAAACAAATGATGGAAGTGCTGAAGAGGACAGGGATTGGCGGAAGAGACCTAAAATTAATAGCTAACCTGTATTGGAATCAATCAGCGGTGCTCCGAATAGATGGTGAACATACAGATGAGGTAAAAATATTGAGGGGTGTATAAGAGAGGGGTGTAAGAGAGGGGTGTATAATTTCATTCCTGATATTCAATCTGTACTCGGAGCACATTTTTAACGAGGCTCTAAAAGATATTGATAAAGGCAGCTCAATAAATGGAGTCAAGCTCAATAACCTGCGGTATGCAGATAATACAATAGTGTCTTCCAATACCGTACAATTGAACAAAATAACGGAAACAAGTAGAATATACGGACTGAATAGAAACACCAACAAAACTAAGCCAATGTTCATTAGCAAGGAAAACATAACTGGAGCAAATCTGTTTGTAAAACCAAATGAGAGTTGAACGTGTCTCGCAGTACAACTACTATTAATGAGTCATGAAACAATACCCAAGAGATTAAATGTCGCATCTTGCGACAAGGAGAGGCAAAATGTTGTATCTTGGAAAGGCAAAAAGTGCATTCTTGACTATGAGCTTTGTGTTCAAAAGCCATGACCTCACCATAGAAATAAAAATAAGGCTTCCTACATGTTACGTAAACTCAGTTACGAGTGTTTGGTACTCAGTAGAAACGTGGACATTGAGATGCTGAAAACTCTATCAAAACTTCAGGCTTTTGAGCTATGATTATATAGAAGTATTTTGAAGATACCATGAACAGACAAAGTCGCCAATGAAAAAGTACTAAAGACGATGAACACAACCGCGCATTTGGTCAACATCGTAAAGGGCCGTAAGCTGCAGTACTTGGGACATATAATGAGAAATTCAGGTATATAAGAGCAAAGAAGAATAGCTGAGCTTGCTAACGTGAGAGCATAGTATAGAAAGACCTCAACACAGCTATTTCGTATAGCAACCAACAAAGTCATCATAGCCAGAATGATCGACAGCGTTTAGAACGAACAGGCACCCTAAGAAGAAGAATGTACTGGATAATGTTCGTAATTAATACGATGTCAACAGAAAATCAAAGATCGTCCTGCGCAATCTCTTTGGATGTTTAGTTTTTGTAGCTCAACGTTTTAAAACCCTTCAAAATGTTTCAAAGCGGAGGTAAACAGCTTCTGTAGAGAAATTTATTATCGAAGCGTACGTTTGGCATACGTGTCTTTGGTGTTGTTTGGGTTTTTACGTATTTGCAAATATATAGGACATAAAAATTATTGGTAAGAAACTAATTTATTCTCGTTGTACAAACTCCATATAACTTATGAAAAATTGGTCTTTCAATTTATATAATAAATGGTAAGAAGTTCTTGTATGACTTTACTAATACTGTACTATTTATAACACAAAAATCTTTAAAAAAAATGGACTAATTCCAACTGCTAGTAAGAGTCTAGCAGTAATTTATCACTTTAAGGACACTCCAAAAAATATGCCAATAACCTTTGTTTGAAAAAATCCGTTACAATAAGTCATCTACTATATGTAACACCTGCTGTTAACAAAGAGCGGCAAATTTCATAGGCCATTTATGACCATACCTAACAAATTCATTTATGCAAATTCATCTGTCTTGTATATGACTTGTAATTTTTGCATTACAATTGTTTATTTTTTCAATTCGTATATTTACAACCGAGGGACAGATAAAATCAGTTTTGGTTCTTTTTTTAATACATTCATCACTTCAGTACTGTTAAAACTCAAAGACCTCCGCCAGGTTTAGCTAAAAAAATGTAACAGATGTCCGGATTACAATAAACAACTATTTTAAGATAAAATCTGTTTAGTATTTTGAAAGAGACTTGTCGTTCAACTACATGTGTAAATAGTAGAGATCACTTACCCATAATACTAAGAAATTTATTGTTGTGGAAGAAAACTAAATGCAAATTAAATTTTATAAAGGTACAGGTGTAATACAAAAAATTAAAAATGCACTTTTTTTATAAGTACTTAAATGTAAAAGGTGCCCCCCTATCGAAGACATAAATGAATGGGTGACAAAACGGAAACAGGAGTGGAACGAACATATTTTAGTAGAATGGCAGAGAATAGAATCGTACGAAATGGACGAAGAAGTATTGGCAGACCAAGAAAAAGATGGTGTGATAATTGAAACAATTTAAGAACTAATATTAAAGAAGAAACAGACCTAAAGCCTACATACAAGAAGAAATTTCCTTCATTGATTACTAGCCCTATAAGAGTTTCCGATAATTCCAGCCCATACATTTATTCATTTAATTTTAGGGGTGTTTGGGAATGACCTTCATTTTTATCAACCCAATTGACTAATATATTTAAAAAGAGAAAAATATAAATGATTTAAAATATTAAAATTATGAAAGAAAACGCACGTTTAAAAAGTTCAAAATTTCGAAAATGATAATTTAGACAAAACTGAAATTTCAATATAATCACAATTTTATAAATAAGCAAAATTGTTGAAAGACATAAATAAAGTTTTTCTTTGACCCTGGTACACACCTTGTATTGTGGAGAGTTCATTGCAAACGTCGAGTAAAAACGACAATAAACAAAAGTTACACATAACCACGGAATGGCAGAACTAATGACTCACCGCAGACAACAAATAAATAAAATTTTGCCATAAATGTAACTACCACATTATACAATTAGCAAATGTGACACACACGGGTTCGTAATATATCAGTTGGCAAAAAATACACATCTTAAATTCTTCCAGGAAACCGTGTTGAAGACTGTAAAGCAGATGTTTCATATGAAATATAAAAATAAAGTTAGAAAAGACTAATTATTATTGAAAATTTATGTTTTTGTTAATTCGTTGTCGGCAAGTACAAGTCATAATGTACAGAAAAACCACAACACCTGTATGAAATGTTAATGATGGGATTACTAATCATATTGTGCTTTGTCTAAAAGCTATAAAGAAAAATTTTAAATAAGTTGGCTGGCTATTTGCTTATTATTCGTTTATACTGCCCTCCTAACCTAAAAGGAAAAGTATCTCAAAGAATGACAACTTTACGGAATGAGCATTTTAGTAAATCTACAAACTTCACTTACTTCCCCCCTTTCAATAACATTTTTAAAAGTGGTTACAATCAAATTTATTATTACTGAACTTATCACCTAACTATTTTTGCAAAGATCCGCCGTGGTACAATTGAAGTAACACGCCAAAAGATTTATGGGATCCTATACAGTAAGGTGAGCTTAAATCAATTTTTTATATAGTCATTTATAATCAATGTAAAAAATGAACTTGATATTCTACAGTTACAAAACTGATAGCAGGTTGTAAACCATAAACATAAAAAAATATATAATATCTACTTAATTTAATTTCATAAATTTACATTAGAAATTGTCTAGTCAAAGTCAAGTGCTAAGTAGAATATCGATAAAATAGTGACGAAGCAGTAGGTAAACATTTGCACCGTACCTGTCACAATGTTTGTGACGTAATGATGTATTTGTAGTAAATAGATAAAAAGTGTTAATCCAGTGAAGTTCAGGAGTAAAACTTAATATAAATGTAATAAAAATTTATGAAACGTACGTAATAAATTGGATCATTAGATCTAACCAATTAGATTAAGAAAACCTCAGGGTAATGTCCATTCTATTCTATTTAACCAGGGAAAAGAGGCAAAAAAAATATCATGTTCGGGACACTGACTTGGCCAAGTTGCCAATAAGTATTTGGGTGCTATATAGGTACCTAATGCATTGTACGGTACTGTGCAAGCGAAATTGACAAATGGGCTTTCGAACTTTAGCGGATAATATGCATAAATAACCAAGTAGACGTAAACATTTAGGTGGATTGTAGACTCGTAGGGGAATTCCGAGAGGAACTCCACAGACTGGCGTTCACACGTATTGGTTCCAGGTCACCAAAGAATACAACACATTTAGGAAAGACAATATAACTCTCACTGGGAAAGTCTACTCGGTTAAATACAGAGCAAAGCATATATTGGACGAACATGTGCTAATTAGAACTGAAGTAAAAACAAAAAGATATTAAGTCAAAGTAATAATAATCAAAGTAATGTAGGCCTAATATGCAGTCTCTGGAGTAGCGAACCTGAAACGGCCAATTACATCTTGCAAGAGGAGCCATGTACAACAAACCAAATAGCTGCGCTACGACTGGTTTATAACATACGGCTTCCGAGTAAAAAACTGTAAATACGAATACCAAATTATTTTAGACAGTTTATGTATGGCCACTTACGTATTTCTATTTGAAACAGCTAATTCTAGGGGACCAGGGGACACTTTTGGGCTGGATTTGAACAATTCAAATTTTCCTCTTATAAGCACCGCAATATTGATATATGGTGTTAACTATATTCATACTTCTAGTGTGAAGTTGTATGAGCAATTACAAACAAAACAGCAAAAGTAGGGTTTTCGGTATTTAAATGCATTTGTGTGTAATTTTGTTTGTAAAGATAATACAAGCAAAATACTCGGATCTTGGTGGTGTTGCTGCTAGCCTGCAATTCGCAGGGATTTTTCAAGGTCCGTGTTTGATATTTAAACTCGTAATACTAACCCTAACTTTTTAACTTACCTAAATTTAAAAACTGTAGTTGGGGGTACATATAAACAACATGAATGGGGCACTTTTGAACTTTGTTTAAAGGTGCTTCATTACTGCAAGCTCCATTAGGAAGAATTAAAATAAATGTTAAATGTGGAAAGAAAACGTGCAGAAGTGCCTCTAACTGAAGATGATATTCAAAATGGCATACAAGTAGTGGAGGGTGGCATGAAACTTCGTACGGCTGCTGCAACGTATGGGAACAGTAACAGTAAACAGGAACGAGAAAGGACGGAACAAAATGGTGTAGTTTATAATGACCTGTCGAAATATTGAAGTTTGTATTCTACTGGTCAAGTTTTTGACAAAACTGAAGAAGACCTATTAGTTAGTTATATATGAAAATCTTCAAAAATAAATTACGGTTTAACATACACCCAAATCAGAATTTGGGCTTATGATTATGCAAAAAGACTGAACAAACCTATATGCATCAGTAAATGGGATGCCAATAAAATTGCTGGTATAGACTGGCTGCACTTTTACAAAAGAAAATGTTGGGACATTTTTTGACAATTATGAACGTGCTGTTTCAACCTATGATTTTACACCTGACAGAATCTTTAACTTAGACGAAACTGGTATCAGCATTGTCCTGCAAGTTCCAAACATTATAACGCAAAAGGGATTCAAACAAGTTGGGCAGATAGTTTCGGCAGAGAGAGGCACTCTGATCACTATGTGTAGGATAATTAATGCATTAGGAAATGCTGTGCCTCCGGTGTACATATTTCCAAGAGCCCGTTTTCATGATACAATGTTGAATGGAGCTCCCTTGGGAAGCCTGGGTTTGGCTAGTTTGTCAAGTTCTTGATGGATGACCTAGGAACTGTTTCTTAAGGTTTTTAATCGCATTAAACGTTATACACAGTGTTTTCTTGAATACATAATTTCACAAAAATCATTGTTCTCTTGAATCCATAATGTTTGCACGTGAAAATGATATAGTATTAGTTACTTTTTCACCCTTCGCGTTCAACCGCTAGATTTAGCAGTTGTATTCGTTGTTTAAATCAAAACTTGCAGCTGATATGAACGAATGGATGATAGTGCATCCTGCTCGAGCAATTACCATATGACTTAACAGCTATTACAAACACTGCATACACTTCTTCATTTATTATGAAGAATATAGTTGAAGGTTTTAGAAAAACGGGCACTTGGCCCCTAAACCCACTTGTATTTTCGGATGACGATTTTGACTGTGCTTTTGTTACTGACCAGCCACCACCAGGAAATAATGTAAACAACTCAATAGAAGCTGTCATATCTACATCAACCACAGTAGCACCTGAAATTAAAGCCCAATAACACCTGAAATTGTACGACCTTTCTCAAAGGCCGCCTAAAAAAAATATTAGAGCACGAAAAAAGGTTCAATCTAAGAGTTTTGACACAAACACCAGGAAAAAAAATTGAAGAAGAAACTCTAGCAAAACAACAAAAACAACAGAAGTTGCAAGCAAATAAGATGAAAAGAAATATTTGGAAGACTACTCCTACTACTAAGAAGAATGCGGAGTTACTACAGAGTGAAAGTTCGGAATCCGATGAAAACATCGTTTATGCCAGTTCAGATGAATCGGAGGACTTCACAGAAATTGCCAAATATGAACAGAATGACTATATTTTAGTGAAGTTTGTTACAAAAAGCTGTGTAAGTATTATGTGGGACAGATCACTGAAATATTTACTGTGGATTCAGAGTTTGAAGTTAAATTTTTGAAAAGAATTAAGGGTAAAGGGACAAGTTCAACTTTTCTGTCCAAAAATAGAGAATATTTCGATAATTTTCATCGAATATGTAGTTTTAAAATAACATCCACTTGCAGAATGCAATGACTTACTTCTTTTCAAATGTTATGGATAATTACAATGTAAATTAAAAATTAATAGTTTCTTGTTTTAATGTTTATACCTTAGGCATTTAGGTACTTATTGTATTTTTTCACGTTTGTATATTCTATTGTGTCCTTTTATGTCATTGAAATGCGCCTCTTCTTAGTTCAAAGATACCCCTACTAGGAATTACTTTTGAACATTTTTCGTATCATAGGTAAAGTTAATTTTTTTGTATGTTCAGATAATATGCTGGACGTAACTTCAAGCCTTATGGTAATAGGCAATATTAGACAACAACCTAATACCAAAGTGCTTGAAGTTACGTCCATCATAGTCAAGCAGAAGGTTGGAAAACATTCTACATAGATTCAGATAATATCTTGGTTAGTTTGATAGACAATATTACATTATTAGATGTGTTAGTGTTGTTTGCGATGCCTAAAATTAAATAAATAATTTTAGGCAAAATAACATCAAATGTAGAAAGATGGCCTATTTTGGACACGTAGTAAGAGGAGACCGACATAATATTCTTCAACTTATTATGATCAGTAAAATCGAAGGACGCAGAGGAAATGGTAGAAAACAGGCCTCTTGGTTGAATATTATCAGGACAGGAATAAGGAAAGCTGAGCAACTCTTTAGAATAGCTCGAGACAGGGACAGTTTCGCCATGTAAAGGCAAAGTAAGTCATAATACTGGGATCAAATGACGTCGATCAAAATTGACAATCGTGTGACAGCAGAATTGCCAATAAAAAGAGGAGTTCGTCAGGGCTGTGTACTTTTTCCATTGTTATTTAATATATATTCCGAAAAGATCTTTCAAAATGCCCTCGAAAATATTGAAGAAGGAATAAAGATCAACGGAGAATACGTAAACAACTTAAGATACGCAGACGACACCGTCATTATTACGGACAGTCCTGAGGGTTTACAACGACTTTTGAATTTTATAACCAGAGAGGGAGATAGCTTGGGACTAAATATAAACACAAGTTAAACAAAAGTAATGGCGGTTACACGTGCACCAAATTTCTGGATGTTTCCTTCTTTGTATATTTTCTTTTTGCAGGTTCAACAGTAATTTGACCAGAAAGAAAAGTATATCTTTGGATACCATATCTTGGAACCATATCTTTGGATATCCAATCTAGCGAATAAAAATATTGAAATATTTGCTATTGACGATATTCACTTACTTGATCCGAGCAACTTAGATGGCAAGTTCTACAGCAACATTTTGGTTTGCATACTTTTACGAACAGTCTTACCTTTATCTGAAACATGTTATTCTCCCTTTATAACTTTTTGATTTTTTACAAACTTATTGGACAACTTAGGATTTGACTTGCATTTTCGAGTGTTGGATGGCGTTGGGACGGAGATAGCTTGGGGCTAAATATAAACACAAATAAAACAAAAGTAATGGTTGTTACACGTGCACCAAATGTCGACATTAATATTCGTATCTATAACAAACATATAGAACCAGTACAAAGATTCCAGTATCTTGGTTGCTGGATAACAAATGATCTTGACCACGAGGTCGAAATACGTGCTCGTATAGAATATGCTAGGTCCGCATTTCAACGAATGAAAAAATTCCTAATAAACTCTACGTTTTCGTTGGATATCCGATACCAATTTGTAAAAACGTTTATTTATTCCATATTGCTATACGGAGCGGAAATATGGACTCTCGGAATTACAAGTATGAGGCGTATAGGAGCCATTAACATGTGGGTTTTTCGAAGGATGCTAAAGATCTCTTGGACAGAGCACGTGACCAACAACGAGGTGCTAAGAAGAATGGATACTGAAAGAGAACCCCTAAATATTGTAAAAAACAAAAACACGAGTTATCTAGGACATATTTACAGAGGAGAAAAATACAACTTCCTACGACTTATAATGGAAGGTAAAGTGGAAGGAAGAAGAGGTCCAGGAAGAAGAAAATGCTCCTGGTTGAAGAATGTAAGAGACTGGACTGGTATGGGCACACATTCGATACTAAGAACAGCTCAAGAGAGAGAGAGAGAGAGAGAGAGCAATTTGCTGTAGTTATGGCCAACCTTCAGTAATGGAGAAGGCACCTTAAGAAGAAGAAGTCAAAATACACTTAAAAAGAAAAAACGTTCAAAACTGTCCCTCCTCCCCTATTACCTAAAACATATATAACAATACAAACATACTGGGATTATAATCTTACTTGTTAATGTTATATCTGTTTCTGCTTATGTTAATCCTATTCAAACAGAAATACTTTTCAAAGATTTCTTGTATTAAAATAATTTGATATTTATTTTCCAACTTTTGAAAATATTGAAACCTTTTAACTTAATTTGTGATTTTCTGTTTATGTTTAGATTTATCATTAACATTTTCTACTTTTAGATTAATTTAGTATTTATTTACGTGTTTATTTGTTTTTTTTTACTTATATATTTAATGTGTTTGTATTGCATGTTTAAATTAAATATAATAATTATTTTCATAAATTTGCACTCGTACTTTGGTTAAATTTTTGACTAAAGACAACTATAATATAACTTAAAATATTTATTTATTAAAATCTAGTATCTCTATGCACTGTACTAAAATACACAGAGCACTGTCCAGCAAGTTGTTGGAGTGCATTGCATGACAATCATCAAGGCTTTTGTGTACGCGGAAATAGTTGGACTCACCTTGATTGGTCCAAATATACGAAGGAAGCGCTTCCTTAGTGACAAACTTTAACTAAGGATTTTATAACTCCTGGTGATAAATACATGGTCAAGGACAAACGATACTTGTTATCATTTTTATTCAAATTAATTATGAAAGATTTTACCTGGGTTAAACGGCAATGTGTTCAGAGATAAGGTAACTGATAAGTATTATTAAACGATTACCATTCGTAACATTCCGATACAATGAATAACAAGAAAATATGTAAATAATATAAAATGTGCTAATATTTTTACCGTAACTCCATGTAAAGCAAAGTAGGTGGGTGGCAGGATCCTTCAATAATTCTTATCAGATCGACAAAATTACTTAATGACTCCAGACTTAATACAATCGTACTTGGATTCGCGTTTGCATTGCAAACTGTTACTGTTTTTAATGTAGATATTACAAATGAAATTTTTCATATTATTCCGAGTTTTGATCGTGAATAAGTTTTAATAACGTCTGGAAGAGGTCAATATTTTATATCTGATTTTCAAGACACGTATGCATATTTCATTTGATTTTGAGAAGGCATTTGATAAAGTCCCATTTTGTAAACTAATCGATATCCTAAAAACATCAGGACTCGATGTTAAGGATATAAGACTGATCTCAAACTTATGTCTCCAACAAAAAGCAACAGTGCGATTAGAAAATGAGCTGTCTGAGATCTTCACAGTCGAAAAAGGAGTTAGACAGGATTGCATATTATCACCGGCATTATTTAACATATACTCTGAAAACATCTTTAGAGAGGTCTTGAACGAATCAGAAGATGGGATTGCTGTAAATGGCCAACTTATAAACAATATTAGATTCATAAAGAAGAATGATATAAAACCGATTAAGTATATCTACTGACCCAGAAAGTCAAATAATTTACTAATATTTTGATCTACGTAACTGACTAAATCATCTAAAGAAGACATCTAAAATCCTTCAGAAATTATTTGGATGCAAATAAAAGTCTGCTTCTTGTGTCGTAATAAAAATTATTTGGAATATCATAACAAAGAAGTAAGGTAGAAGTATATAATTTTGTATTTTAGTCTGAATACTTTTTGAGATTTTTTTTTTATTTAAACATAGAGAACCCACATCAACCATCAAGGGTTATTAGTGGGGGACATACACAGTAGTATAGTTTGATAAATTAAAGTGTATTATAAATGTTTATGTCTTTTAGAAACTGCAATAAATCCGAAATATTTGTCGAAAGCGCACTTCTCAGGTTTCCACTAATTCCTCGGAATGTTCTCTGAGTTTGGAACTGCGGACAGTCGATTATCAGATGCTTCACGGTGAGTTGAGTAGAGCAGTAGGTACAAATCTGGCTGGTTCTTTATTTAGAAGGTGTTGGTGTGTTAGTATTGTGTAACCGATTCGAAGACCATTTACGATTACTTGATCTCTTCTTTTTCCTTGTTGTGGTAGGCTGGCGTCTACTAGAGGCTTTAATGTTTTCAATTTAGAGTCTGTTGCGTCCTAGGTTGCTTGTCATAAATTTATTATATGATTCATGGACTGTCGTTTATGGTCGGTGTGGAAATATTTAGTAATTTCTGGAACATTTTCATTTCTGATGGATTTTAATTCCAACTGATCAACTTCCTCGTTGCCTTTAATGCCAATGCGTGAAGGTATCCAGATAAATGTAACCTTTTTATTTATGTGGTGTAGTGCATGAAGTCCATTTCTTATATTTTGTACAATAGGATGGCTAGGAAAAAGTTGAATAATTCCATAAATTGTGCTGAGTGAATCTGTGATGATTAAAATATTATTTTCAGTCGTTGAAGAGGAGTTTTTGATAGCTTCTAATATCGCTGTAGTTGCCCCGGTGTAAATGCTGCAGTGCTGTGGAATTCTAATGGCATATTTGTAATTTTTATTTGTGAAGGCTGCGGCATGGCCATTTTCAGTTTTTGATGCATCTGTGTATATTATTTGGTGATTTGGATACTTCTCCATAATTTCTTTGAATGCATTAATGATAAGGTTACTTTTTGAGATATTTACATAATTTGTAGATAATTTAAACAAAGGTCATTGCGCAATACGAAGTCTATTTACAGATCAATTTGCTTACTACTTTTCGTGTTTTCACCATATTTGTTCTGCTTTTGATGTGTTCTCGAGCAAATATAATTTTTACAACTTTAAAAGGTTGTAGAGATATAAAAATGAATCACTATATCAACATATCAAAAATGTAATTGTCTTAATAATCTCTTTTTAAAAGTAGATAATGGAATTGTTATAAAACGTAATCTTTCCGCATACAACATATTCGATTTTTGCTAAAATGAAAAAGTCTAAATTATTGTATTATTACTAGATTGTATAAAAAATTCATAATAAATAAAATAAAGTATGTCATAAAGGGAATAGGTACAATGTTCTATACGTTTTTTTTGCAACTAACATTAAACAAATTATATAGTTAAAACACAACTCAAATTTTGCAAGAAAAATGACACCAAAAGTAAAAAAGATTAGCAAAGATACAAAGGTTCTATGGAAATACGACGGAACCTAAGCGAGATAGTAAACAAAAAAGGATATAGAAAAAAGAATTTTAGCGGAAAGTAGAAAATATGTAAGAAGATATGATACTAATGTAATTACTCAAACAGTAGAAGAGAACAAAGGTTTAAAGATAATGAAAAGAAAACTTAAACAAAGTAAAAAAGAAATATACAAGCTGAGAGATAAAGACGGAAAGGCAACAACAGATAAACAAAACATTCTGAAAATAACCAGAGAGTTTTATAAAGACCTCTATACCAGCCAAAGACCACAAGACAATTTCCCGACACGAGTAAAGACTCTCATAAATCAGGGGTCGGAAATACTTTTACACATTACTGTGTCAGAAGTAAGAACAGCTTTAAAGGAAATGAAGTACCATCGATTTGAGAAAACAAAAAGCTCACTATTAATGAATAATCATCATCACCCAGCCTCAAGAGTCCACTGCTGAACATAGGCCACTTTCGTCATGTTTCCAACCCCGTCTATCTTGCGCCGCTCTTATACAGTTTTATTAAGTGTTCTTAAATCGTGAGTCCATCTTGTAGGTGATCGACCGACGCTTCTCTTGTCTTCCCTTGGCCTCCATTCCAATAACCTCTACCGCTTCATTCTTCTCAGCGTGACTCTCAGTTTGATAGCTGCTGCTTTTGTTAAGGTAAGTGTTTCTGCTCCGTACGTCAAGACTGGGAGGAGGACGCACTGATCAAATACTTTTCTTTTTAGGCATATAGGCAGCTGACTTTTAAAAGTTTCTCTCAGTTTTCCAAATGCTGCCCACCCAAGGCCGATTCTTCTCTTCAGTTCATGAGTCTGGTTATCCCTGCCAATCATAATTTCATGTCCCAGGTATTTATATCTATCTACGAGTTCTATTTCTTTCCCACCAATACTGATGTTCTGGTTGGGTACCAAATTGGTCATGATTTTTGTTTTCGAGATATTTATATTTAAACCTACATTTTCTGTAGCCACAACGAATTCCTGTACCATCTCTCTTGCCATACTTAGATCTTCAGCTATTATAAGTATATCATCGGCGAAACGTAAGTTGTTTAGATATTCTCCATCTATTTTTATTCCCTTTGTCATCCAATCCAAATTCTTAAAAGCATGTTCTAGCATCGTATTAAAAAGTTTAGGTGACATTGGGTCTCCTTGTTTAACCCCCGTTCTATTTTTATGCGATTACTGTTAGTATGTAATCTGACAGTGGTTGTTGCCTGCAGGTATATTTTGTATAATAATTTAGTATCTCTATAATCTAGCCTGCATTCTTTAAGCGACTGTAATATTTTGCTTAGCTCAACTGTGTCAAAGGCTTTGTGAAAATCGATAAATATTAACACTACAGGTTTATTGTATTCCACTGCTTCCTTTATTAGAATTTTTATACTTTGTAGATGGTCATTTGTTCCGTAACTTTTTCGGAATCCTGCCTGTTCCCTTGGTTGATAAGTCTCTAATTTTCTTTCCATTCTTTTAACTAGTATTCGCGTAAACAAATATATATATATATATATATATATATAATATATATATATATATATATATATATATATGGCTAAGGAGGCTAATCGGTCTGTAATTCTCTAAATTTGCTTTGTCTCCTGCTTTGTTTAATAGAATCGTAGTAGCGTTGTTCCAGTCTGTTGGAATATTGGCGCTGTGAAGGCAGATATTAAAAGTTGTTTATTTTTTCAAGTAATACAACCCCTCCAATTTTTAGTGCTTCGGATACTATTCCATCTTCACCCGGGGTTCGATTATTTTAAATTTTCTTCAGGGCTTCTTTGATTTCTGATTTTGTTATATCGGGCATTAAATCTGATCCTTGGTTTAATACCCCAGTTTTTAGTGTAATTGGAGGTTCCGTATTGTTATCTTTTTTTCTTGATCCATATAACTCTGTGTAGAACTCTTCGACTATTCTTAATATTTCATCTCTGTTCATTAATGTTTCATTAATGAATAATGCCGGCATTTAATTCATAATGGATAACCACATTAACCTAGTAAATTAATCAACCTGCTGATATTGAAATTGAATATTTGTGCATATTTATTGTCAATATATAAGTGGATATAGGTAAAACTGGATATTGCAGGGTCAACAACCAGTATCATAATTGTTATGAATAATCTTTACGATTAACAAATAAACCATTATTCATACTCTGAAAGTGACTCACGAAAGGTAATAAATATTTGTATAAATCCGATCATTT
The DNA here is from genome assembly GCA_918026665.1 of Diabrotica balteata. NCBI lineage: Eukaryota > Metazoa > Arthropoda > Insecta > Coleoptera > Chrysomelidae > Diabrotica > Diabrotica balteata. The sequence continues at coordinate 138,124,684 of OU898280.1, forward strand.
TTGAGTAATACTTCTAAAATATTAATTTTGGTGATCATATATCAATAGTCATCAAAAGAAATGATAATTAGGTACATAAAACATTTTATTAATATATGAATCAAATCAATTTTCCAAGTAAAACACACCTTTGACAGGGATTTTGCTGAATTAGAGAATCTTCTAAAATAATTCAGGAATTTTGTGATGAATCACCAAATTTACAATATATTCGGCGCAACAACGTAAAAAACAGATGGAACAATGGGGCATTTATCATTATCTCTAAATGTGGTTAAATGACACCAGTAAAGTGAAAAGACAGCAAATATTTGATTTCACGCAAAAAGCGCCTTTGTATCTGTTACGTATTTCGACCTAATAGGTCTCATCAGAACAGTTATTCAAAGGTGTTCTCGAAATACGTATCAACAGATACAAAGGCGCTTTTTGCATGAAATCAAATATTTGCTGTCTTTTCGCTTTTTTTGGATTTACTCTGTACGAGTACTAGAATGCAAATTTTAGATTTCCCACGTCCCTTTTAACACCTTTATGAACGTCTGTTTTGCTTTGCAATTTTTAGAAAGCACAGATTAAAGCAGAAATCTGAATTGTGTTTCGAAACTATTTTACGGTTTCCGTGACACCAGTAAAGTTTAATATTTTAGCATTACTGGACGCAGTTACTTATTTTATAGTCTTTTGGGCATTGAGGTTAATTTTTGGTGGCGTAAATGTTCTTACTCTTTTCCTATTTATCTTGCCTTCATAATTCTTCGCAGTCCGAGCTCTCTTATGTGTTACTTGTCATCTTGAGTCATGGCTAACAGTACTTTATCCAGGTGGGCGAAAAAATCATTCCGTTCGATCATAGTGTCGATGGCATCAACCAAATGTTTTTCCAAATACCTGGTAGATTGTATTGCTTGGTAAAAGGTTTTAGTTTAGTTTCGTTCAAATGAAGGGTTTCTTTTACTTATGTACAATCTAACAGTTCTATTTGCTTTTGTCAACCACCTTGCATGTGATAAGTATCCAGAATCCCGTGGAACCAAATCTATCTGTGGGCTCTGACAATCAATTCACTGGAAGTTAACCACCGGCAGTTTTTGGCAGCAAACTCACTTTTCACCTGTGGTCCTGTGGAAGTATTAGGCCCCTTTGTCTTGCCATCCAGGTGCTGAAACTTATGGGGCATTGGCAACTTGTTGAAATGGTGGAGACAAATTGCTAATTGTACAGGTTTTCTTAAGTAAAGTTTAACTCGGAGAATCAGACAATTTTCCAAACTGTATTGACAGAAGTACCATCAGATCCTATGACAATTAAATTTTTAAGAGAAATAGTACATGCAGACAAGTAAGCAATTAAAGACTTGACAACCTCTTTACAACTTACAGAATTTGAAGTAACTGCAACCACAATTGGTAAAAGCAAACTAACGGTGACAAAATAATGAGGAATGAGTGGGGCGTGATATTAGGAGATGCACAAAGTTTTTAAGGTGTTTTCCAACGGGAAATACTCAATGTTGACTGAACTTGATTAATTTGTATAAAAAATACTACGGATAGTACTAGAAATACCAGAAATGCGTAAAAATGTGATATTTTCAATATTTTCCGTGCAACCTTTCCGTGCTAACTTCGTTAAAACTTCGAAATATAACAAAGTGTTTTTCGGCCCACCCTATATAATATATAGCATAAAATTTATTGAACGAAACAGCTTTTCTTCTAATTTCCAACATATTATTTAATGAGTCATAAAATTCGATAAAACATACTGTCTACTTAGCACATAGTTACCTTGTACCGTATTTACATGAAAAGGCGATCAATTTTTGTTTAATCGATCATAAGACACCGTATTCTACATACGTCTATGTTAGTTATGACTCACATTAGTCAATGAATTGGGTACGTCGTGTATAACTCCTTTGTTTACTTCATTAATAAGTGTACAATGAATAGCTTGTACCTTTACAATCAAGTGGGTTTTAGTTATCTCTAAATTTCATGGACACGTGAGGAAATAAGTGTAATTATTTGTTTTTCGTTGATACATTTCCGACAGATAGATCATCACATGAAAATTGGGACAATTATTTTTTTGAGTAATGTGTCTCGGTCATTAGGTTAAACAAATTAAAAATTTTGGGTATCATTTCATATTATTTTAGGTCTAGGTTGATAAAAAGTAGAAATAAAATGGATGCTTTTTAATGTATAAGAAGGAAGAGTGTATTGATGAAAGTGATCATATTTCAACTATAAAATTATTAATAAAAAAGTTGAGCACATCTTGCTGTACAGCATACAAAATATTTTCGAGGATCTTATATGGTCGTCTAAGTGCATATTTAGAGGCACTTCTCGGGGAATATCAAAGTGGTTTTAGGCCTGCTCGATCAACAACAGATCAGATCTTTGTGCTAAGGCAAATACTGGAAAAAACCAATGAATTCAATATCGATACATACCATCTTTTTGTAGACTTCAAATCTGCCTATGATAGTGTCCTAAGAAATAAATTGTATTAAGCCATGAATGAATTCCACATCCCCGATAAACTGATAAGATTGGTTAAGGCTACAATGCGTAATGTGGTTTGTAAAGTCGAGATACAGGGCGAACAATCACAGGCGTTTGGAACGCATGTTGGGCTGCGACAGGGAGACGCGCTGGCGTGTCTCCTTTTGAACATACCACTGGAAAAGGCGATCAGAGATGCCCGAATAGACAATAGAGGAAATATTTTTAATAAACCATCCCAAATTTTGGCATATGCAGATGATGTGGACCTATTTGCCCGCACAACACGCAAGCTAGAAGAAATGTATACCACCTTCTCAAATGCCTCAAAATCTATGGGCCTGCAAGTAAATGAGGAGAAAACTAAGATGATGGCATCAACACCCAACAATAGAGTCAGGAACATCGGTCCCCAATTCACAGTTGATAACTCTATCTTTGAAGTGGTGGACAAATTCACATACTTAGGCTCCCTGATCACCAAAGAAAACGCCATAACGGAAGAAATCAAGCGAAGGATAATAATGGCAAACAGATGCTATTTTGGACTGAGTAGACATATGAGAAGTAGAAACTTAAGCCAAAAAACAAAAATAACCATATACAAAACCCTTATACAGCCAGTGTTGACATATGGATCGGAGACATGGACCATCTCCAAGGTAGACGAAGACCTTCTGCTTATATTTGAACGAAGGATCCTGAGAGGAATATTTGGTGGCATCTGTGAAAATGGTGTTTGGAGGAGGAGATACAACTACGAGGTATACCACAGATAAAAACAAATATTTGGTGGTAAAGACGTAGTATCTCTTATAAGAATAGGAAGACTAAGATGGGCAGGACATCTAGCAAGATTACAGCAGAACAACCCTCCTGGAGGAATCCTTATGTCACAACCCGTGGGAAGTAAAAAAAGGGGTAGGCCAAAACTCAGATGGAAGGATGGTGTAAATGAGGATGGTAGAAAGATTGCAGGCGCAGCAAACTGGCAACATTTGGCAATGGATAGGACTGCCTGGCGTAAAAGACTTGGGAAGGTCGAGGCTCTTTCATAGGGCTGTAGTACCATTGATGATGATGACGTCTTGCTGGAGTAACTGATGGAAACTGAGAGACATAATTGATTTGTTGATTATATATATATATATATATACAATATGGATAACAATGATAATAATGTCGTATGGTATTCTTGCTGGAAGATCCTTTCGGATAGATTCTGGGGCGCCAATTGCATCTTTCCCCTGTTTAAAGTACCTAGCGTCGATGCACACTAGCCCAGGGGGACTGACGGCTTTACATGCCCTCCGAAGCACAGTAAACGTCTCGTATCATTTTTAGAAATAAATGTCGTTTTTGGTTCCTTAGAATATCTTATCGCTGAGCCAGGTCATCCTAATTTATAACATGAAATAATTCTATCAAAACAAACATGGCCGTTAGCTAGGGTAATATAGCTTAAGATAATCACATAAAACTTCTTCTTCAAATTTTCAGCCAATAAATATCTACAAAAAACGACATTGCAACAACGACTTGCACTTGTATTTAATCTTCCATAAAAGCTTCAGAGAGTTCTTTGAGTATCCGTGGCTGAGAATTACAAAGAATGAGCTGTCTGAGTCATAATCTGCCATATTATGCGATACATCAAACCATATTAAGTATAAAATTCCACGAGGAAACTAAGTTCCTGTAGCTGGCTGTATACCATATATCACAAAAAAATTTTGTTTAAAATCCTTTATAAAAGGTATATAAAAATGCCTCAAACGGGCTATCACAAACACATTGCAAAACGTTTTCGAATTAAACAATCCATCATCAGTGCAAACCTGAAAGTATATAACCACTTTAATTAAAAATAACGTTAAATGAAAATGTTGACAAAGGTTAGCATGTACAACCGTAAGTATTAACCACATTTTGCTCTAACCTTTGTCAACATTTTCATTTAACGTTCTTTTTAATTAAAGTGGTTATATACTTTCAGGTTTGCACTGATGATGGATTGTTTAATCCGAAAACGTTTTGCAATGTGTTTGTGATAGCCCGTTTGAGGCATTTTTATATACCTTTTATAAAGGATTTTTAAACAAAATTTTTTTTTCATATTAAGTAGGTATGTCTATGGATCTTCTCTGCAAGTTGAGTTGCCTATTGAGACTATTACAGTTGACACTTTTTTAGCTTACGATCCAATATGAGCTAGTCTTTTGGCTCTAGATCCACTCTCCTGCAATCTTCTGCGAATGGTAGACAAACTTAAGGTAATTCCAGTATGCGCAAAAAACCTAAAAGTTAATAATGTAGGATTCTTTTAGATGCCGTAACATCTTCTGGAGGTAGCTTGTTAGTAACCACCTTCGTGCCGTATATTAACCTCTACTAGTTTACTAAAAATGATCTTAAACTAAAAGAAGAATTTCAGATGAAACTTATAAACAAATAAAAACCAAAAATATTAAAAGACATAAATAAAAGTAAAATGGAATAGCAAAAGAACAAACATTGAATGTTAGGGGAAACCTTAGAATTAGTAAAAAAGAAGAGTTATGCTACAACATATGCGTCAAGAACTGGTGCAACATACAATACATGCAATAAAAGTCAGTAACTATTAAAAAAGTTAAATATTGGACCTCTGAGTTCAAGCTTCAATTACAAGCCATTCAAGACCATAATGTAGAAGTAAAACACGGACATAGAGGGCATTGCAAAAAATCTAAAAAAATTACAGCTCAGACTTACACAAAGACACTTTAAAATATGCATCGGTCTTATAACACAACTAATATGCAATCAGGGAGACAGAACTAATCATTTTACGAGTAGAAGTACAGAGGTCTCTTAACTAACAAGCAAAAACCCCCATGGATCAATGGTATACTACCGGAGACTCTAAAAGCAATGGGCGAGATTGGCGTAGATGTAATGTTGAATATGTGCAACAATAAAACTTTATCCCTGTCCATAAAAAATGAATCACTAACCGTATGCAGCAATTACAGATACATTTTCCTTATTTCTTATGCAAGGCTATGAACGGCTAAAGAACCTTATACTTCCAGAGATAGCTGAAGAACAATGCAGATTTGTACCAGGGAAAGTAATACCGGAGCAGAACACTGCAGGCTAGACAGATAATAAAAAAAACGAAGGAACACAACCCAATGCTGCTCTGTTTCGTAGATTACACAAAGGCTTTTGATTCAGTAAAATGGGATCCTCTCCGAAGTATAATTAAAAATATGGGAGTACCTAACCACCTAGTTTATCTAATAAGAAATGTGTATAATAAAAACTCAGCAGAGGAATATATTCAGATGCATTCAAAACAAAGAAAGGAACTAGCCTTAGCTGCATACTATCACCATTAACATACAATAAATATTTTAAATATATAAGGAGAAAAGTACTAGACGAATGATATCGGGAAATCACTATAGTGATGCAAAAAAATAGTAACCTGCAACACGCAGGTGACACACTTATACTAGCAGCAAATGAAGTCGAAATGATTGCCATCACTGAATGGTCTAAGTGAAATAAGCGAAGAATTTAAATTGATACCGGAAAAACAAAAATATTGATCGGTGATAGAGAAAATATTAGTCTACCGCAAATGCACCAAGTGGCAAATTTCGAAGTGATAGACAGATTTGTATACTTGGCTCCCTGGTAACCAATAATGGCGATTGCTCCTCAGAAATCAAGCGTAGACTAGTAATGACACGCATTGCAATAGCTAAATTAATTAAAATATGGAAAGACCGATCAATAACAAGGAATACTGAGCTCAGGTTGATCAATGCCCGTAACTTTCCCATCTATACATATGCAGCTGAAACATAACCTCTCAAAAACATCGATACGAATAAGATCGAAGCCTTCTAAATATAGGCCAATAGAAGAATTCTACGCAAGTCGTGAATCAAACATAAAACCAACCTGTCAATTCTGGAAGAGCTTCATATAAAAAACAGGCTATTAAAAAAGTAATCCGAGCATAATTAATCAGCCATATAGATAGAAGACAGGGACCATGAAACTATTGGTGCTAAAAAGATGACACCAAATATAAGATACAATGGGCAGACCAAATCAAGACTCTTATGGGAAAATCCCTACATGGACACAGCAAGCTAACAATATTAAGTGTGTTAACACGTCCTGACAAGGCTTAAGGAATGAGGAGAAATAATTTGGCTTCTTCAGGGTTGAAAGAAAATCAATTATAATTAGCTACCATATATTATCTATTAAAAAACATTTATCTTACCGTAACTTTAGAAATGTCGAGTTAGAATGTTAAAAAACTTAGCTAGTAACAACATAGTTGTAGTTTTGTTACTATGTGCAAAAAAAGGAATAAAAACCACAACTATGTTGTTACTAGCTAAGGTTTTTAACATCCTAACCCGACATTTCTAAGGTTACGGTAAGATAAATAATGTTTTTTAATAAATAATATATGGTAGCTAATTATAGTTTGTTCCACGTTGTTCTCCGAGTGCAGAGGTTGTCTCTCACCCGGCTCTGGAACCCATTTGAGCCATGTGTTACCTTTGGTCAAATTTAATTTAATATAGAACATCACAGTTATTTTATAACACAATGTACAACATTTCATAACTAAATGTAATTTAAAGGGTTTTTACCCTAATATTTTGGTGCTCAGGCATTATGACCTAGCATTTTCGATTTTAATAACCTGATGATGGACTGTTTAGTCCGAAAACGTTTGTTTATTGATGTGGCCCTTTTAAGGGTTTTTTTAAATAAATATACCCATTTACAAAGATTAACCTCTTTTTTTTTTTTTTTTTCTTTTTTTTTTTTAATTATAGTTTATTCTCTTTCAGACCTGAAGAAGCCTAATTAATTCTCTTTGGCGAAAACGTTAGGTGAAATAATTGATACACATTAGAGTTTTTCTTGCAGATTTCCCCAATATTTAAGAGTTTACTATTATATTAGACAGGCTATCGAAACAAAGCCTCATTTTTGCATATCGTTGCAACAAAAATACTAAGCCATGAGAAAAGATTAATTTTATCTCAATCTTATCACGTAGGATATTTATATTTGTTGTAGATCACTAGGTTTTGAAAAATAATAATAATAATACTCAAAATATACGTAATACTCAATCCGTCGAAATCTGTGTTATGAATTCTTGGTATTGTTGACATTTGTGGGAAAAAATAAGTAATGCATTATCCAAAGTGTTAGTAATATAATAATTGTCCAACTAATAAACAAGTTTTAAAATTATAGGTATTCAATTTAGTTTTATTACCTTGATAAACTACATGTGAACTTGAAAAAATGTTTAAAATTCTACAGAAACGGGTTAGAGGTGAAAACAATAAATTGACTTAGTTTTACAAAAACATAGTTATATCATCACAAATAATAAATATATTTTATTTAAAATTATTTAAAATAAGATTCTGAAACAGTAGAAATACTCGCATCTTGAATATTCGTCTGAGTTGAATATTTTCGGGGTAAACCTTAGACGAGTTAATTGTATATTTCTGTTTTTGCTTTTGTGCAATAAACTTTTACTCAATTTAGCGTACAATGTTAATTTAAGGATCCATTACTATACCAAAAGAGAATTTAACATGGTCCCAATTGGTGTTCGACAATTTGTTTTAAAAATTTTGTATGATTTTGTGTTTGATTTTGTAATTTGTCCAACATGTTAAGTTTGTTCAGATTAAATAAAAATAAAATTGGTGAGTATAGTCAAAATGAGGTTTAATAATAATTATATTTTGATTGTGTTAATATACCGTGATTTTAGTTTCCATTGACACATTTTGAGATATTCTGCTCAGAAAGTATATTTCTTTAAATATTTTTTTATGGATATACTCGAAGTGACAAAAAATATTGTCAACCTGGGGCCCGTTTCACAAAACTACATGTTTGTCAGTTACAATGAAATTCTTACAAGTTTGGCAAAATATCTCGTTATTAGTGTTTCACAAATGCACAAGTATTCACTTGTAACCACTAGTGAATATTACAATTTTACAAGTAAATTACTTGTAAGCTACCAACAATTTACTAGTTCAACACAAGAATAATTTACAAGTTTGTAGTTGACAGTTGTAGGTAAACTAAACATTTTCTACCTAACTTTGAAGGTAGGTAGTTGGTTTGACAAGTGTAATAAGTGTAGGAAAAATGTTGTCTAGTAGCAGCTCTTCGTCAGAAAATGAAAATGAGGTATTTGTTCAAAGAAGAAGGAGGAGAATATTCAGACCAAGAACTAATAGTGATTTTTCCATCAATTTACGAGTTTAATGAACGTTTTCGGATGACTTCTATACAAATGGAACAACTTCGTATAGACATTGCACCTGTCTTAGCGCATCCAACGAATCGCTCTTATGCACTGGCAACAAAAATGCAATTGTGCATAGCATTACACTGGCTAGGCAGTGGACGACAATATCACGTCATAGCAGATACTCATGGGGTCAGCAAAGCAAGTGTCATTAGATGTGTAAAAAAAGTGGTACACGCAATTAACCAAATAAAATTTCATCAAGTTGTTGCTTGGCCGGCAAATATTTTAAATACGACTGCAGAATTCTTTGCAGTAGCAGGATTTCCCCAAGTTATAGGTTGTATTGATGGGACGCTTATTAAAATAGATGGTCCAACTGAAAACGAACCTGCTTTTGTTGATCGTAATGGAAATCACTCTATTAATTGTATGATTGTTTGTGGACCAGACTTGAAAATCTATTATGTTAGTGCAAATTGGCCGGGAAGTGTTCATGACGCGAGAGTACTGAGAAATAGCACCCTTTTTCAGAGAATGGAAGCTGGTTGGCATCCAATTCCAAATAGAATAATTCTAGGTGACTCTGGATACCCTCTATTAGATTGGCTTATGACCCCAATTGAGGTGAATGTGGATGAGGCTGTGGCTACCTACAACAGAGCACATAAGAAAACACGGCGTTTAGTCGAAAATGCTTTAGGCGTATTAAGGGAGAAATTTCCTTGTCTTAACTACTTTCGTTTGAGTCCAGTATATGCAGCCAATGTTTTCAAATGCTGCACAGCGCTGTATAACATTACTCGGGAAAGAATGAATATAAACCGACAAATGGATAATGAAGAAATGGAAGACGATAACGAAATAGCCGGACAACCAGCTCCTTTGAATGCAAGACAAAGACAACAGGAGTTGATAAATTATTTTAGAAATAGAAACTAGTTCCAGTGTAACTTTAAAACAATAAAGAATATAAAATAAATAAATATAGAATAATACACAATATTTACTTTTTATTTAAACGAAAAAATAATTTCCAAAACATTTAACAAATACTTAGCATAATAATGAATTAAAAATCAAAGAAGTAATTCCTATAAACAAAACATTTTTCTTATAATTAATTAAAAAATCAAATATAACAATAACATAACTTCTCAAACAATGGTCGAATATTCCACGCTTTCACTGGTAGGTGACTCTTCTACATTTATGAGGTAGGTTACAGCAGAATCGAACGATGCAGTGAATTTTGAAGGGGTCACATGTAGTTCCCGTTCTAGTTTTAAAATCTCTAATGTTTTTAGATAACTTTCTTTTGCAAGGATTTTAATTTGGTGTTGTAATTTTTTCTTCTTTAAATCGATTAGTGCTTCGCCAATTGGGTCATTTTCATTAGATATTTTCGACTTGTTCCTTTTTGCACAAGATGCAGTAGGTACACTGCTGCTCCCAGTAGAAATAAACACATTAGTGTTTTTAATTTTGTTTGTTGCACCGTGATCTTGCAAATGGTTTGAATTTTCTATTTCTTGTTCAACGTTCTCAGGATCTTGCTCCTTCTCAGGATCTTGCTCCCAAGTTTCGGAAATCCGAGACTACACAGAATTGGATTATCCGGCCAAGAATTCGAGAACTACATTGTCGATTTCTGTAAATTTAGAATCTGTGCCTCTACCTGAACCAGTTTTCCTCCTGTTATCAACTTTCTTCTGCAATACGAAAAAAGTGTCAGATACGCTTACACTTTGGCAAATTAAACGCTAACACTTAACATTGTTGTTTTCTTTAAATTTTGCCAAAATACATCACGGCTGTAAGTCCAATCCTTATTTGGAGGCACAAGCCCTAAACTGGTGGATTTTTGGTGCACAGTTTTCCAACATTCTAGTTTGTTCTTTTTTTGTTAATTTGTCGGAAAAGCTGCCAAAAAGAATTGCTTTCTTATCTCTAATCTCTTTTAAAATGATAATTTTAGTACCATTTAAGACGCTTTTCGACATTGTCACAGAATTATAAATAACCACTGACGTTTAACTAGTAAATTGTCAACAAAACTATTTTAAGGTTATGTTTATTTACAAACTTGTAACTAACATGCCTGAAGTACACTTGTTGCTGACAAATTTACACATGTAACGAACAAGTTAAATATTTTTTTTGTGAAACGCTTGTTATTAACAACTTGTGATTACAAGTGCTGAATATTAACAATTGTTACTAACAACACTTGTAGTTTTGTGAAATGGGCCCCAGCTCCTTTGAAATGCAAGACAAAGACAACAGGAGTGTGATAAATTATTTTAGAAATAGGAAACTAGTTTCAGTGTAACTTTAAAACAATAAAGAATATAAAAATAAATAAATATTAGAATAATACACAATATTTACTTTTTATGTTAAATGAAAAAATAATTTCCAAAACATTTAACAAATACTTAGCATAATAATGAATTAAAAATCAATGAAGTAATTCCAATAAACAATACATTTTTCTTATAATTTAATTAAAAAATTAAATATAACAATAACATAACTTCTCAAACAATAGTCGAATATTCCACGCTTTCACTGGTAGGTGAATCTTATACATTTATGAGGTAGGTTACAGCAGAATCGAACGATGCAGTGAATTTTGAAGGGGTCACATGTAGTTCCCGTTCTAGTTTTAAAATCTCTAATGTTTTTAGATAACTTTCTTTTGCAAGGATTTTAATTTGGTGTTGTAATTTTTTCTTCTTTAAATCGACTAGTGCTTCGCCAAATTGGGTCATTTTCATTAGATATTTTCGACTTGTTCCTTTTTGCACAAGATCCAGTAGGTACACTGCTGCTCCCAGTAGAAATAAACTCATTAGTGTTTTTAATTTTGTTTGTTGCACCGTGATCTTGCAAATGGTTTGAATTTTCTATTTCTTGTTCAACTTTCTCAGGATCTTGCTCCTTCTCAGGATCTTGCTCCCAAGTTTCGGAAATTCCGAGACTACACAGAATTAGATTATCCGGCCCAAGAATATCGAGAACTACATTGTCGATTTCTGTAAATTTAGAATCTGTGCGTTCTACCTGAACCAGTTTTCCTCCTGTTATCAACTTTCTTCTGCAATACGAAAACAAGTGTCAGATACGCTTACATTTTGGCAAATTAAACGCTAACACTTAACATTGTTGTTTTTTTTTTAAATTTTGCCAAAATACATCACGGCTGTAAGTCCAATCCTTATTTGGAGGCACAAGCCCTAAAACTGGTGGATTTTTGGTGCACAGATTTCCAACATTCTAGTTTGTTTTTTTTTTGTTAATTTGTCGGAAAAGCTGCCAAAAAAGAATTGCTTTCTTATCTCTAATCTCTTTTAAAATGATAATTTTAGTACCATTTAAGACGCTTTTCGACATTGTCACAGAATTATAAATAAACCACTGACGTTTAAACTAGTAAATTGTCAACAAAACTATTTTAAGGTTATGTTTATTTACAAACTTGTAACTAACATGCTGAAGTACACTTGTTGCTGACAAATTTACACATGTAACGAACAAGTTTAAATATTTTTTTTGTGAAACGCTTGTTATTAACAACTTGTGATTACAAGTGCTGAATATTAACAATTTGTTACTAACAACACTTGTAGTTTTGTGAAATGGGCCCCTGGAATCCCAAATATTTAACTGTTTTAACCACGTCAATTTTTTTTAATATTATTCTTTAAATTTATGCTCTCAGTACAGTGAAAAACATTGCATTTGTTTTTTTTCACATCCAACTTCAGTTTGTTTAGTTTTAAATATTTATTAACCATATCTAAAATAGTATTTATTTTTTGCATAGCTACATCAAAATTTTCACCACTAAAACAAATTAAAGTAGCATTGGCAAAAAGATTAACAAATTCACACATTAAAAAAATATCTATATCTTTAATGTACAGCATAAATAAAAGGGGCCTAATACACTGCCTTGAGGAACCCCTGCATTACGATTATGTCAGATGACAATTATGGCTTAAAATACACTTTCTTTTTCGATTTTCTAATATTTCGACTCACGCAATTACAGTACCTCCCATATCATACTCTTTAGGTTTAGAAATCAAAATATTGTCCCGTCAGTGGTCTCAAAACTCTTTTTAAATCAATAAATACACCAACTACGTACTTATTTTTATTTAAGTTACTCTTTATGTGACATAATGTAAATTTTAACGCTGATTCACAGAAGAATAGTTTTCGAAAACATGATTAATTATTAACTAAAATTTTATTTTTTGTCGTATGTATTTTTTTAATTTTTTTTAGAACAACCACAGAAAAGCAAGAATGATTAACAAGACCGAGTTATAATGCCACAGGAGAAACAGAATGCATAGAACTAAAAGCAGGAATCCGCCAAGGAGACTCGCTCAACCCATTGTTATTCAATATGAGATAATCAATAATTCACGAAGTAAGAAGATTACATGACGCAAAGTAAGCAAGATGACCTTTAAAGGCCCAAGCTCCACACCTTCAATATCACAGCAAACAAACTTAATATGAGAATATCAGTAGAAAAAACTAAATATAGTGATCAGTAAAGAGCCGCGTAGATGCAAACTAGAAATAGACGGCAAAATTGTAGAACAAATAATGAAATTCAATTACCTAGCAGTAGAGATCACTAGTGACAGAGACCACAAGGCAAGCATCAAAAGGAGCAAGAGTAAGTGGTTGTCTCCGAGAAACCATATGGAGAAACAAATATTTGACCACGGAAAGAAAAATGGTATACAAGACAACAGTAAGACCAATTCGAACATATGCAGCGGGGACAAGGACCGATACAAGAAAGACGAAACAACAAATCAACAATATCGAAATGAAAGTATTAAGATCAATAGCGGGAACGAACATGTAATAGGGACCAGATAGATTCGCGAACTCTGTAAAAACAACAAACCGTATAGCAGAAGACCTTTGGAAGCTGCGAAACAGTGAAAAGATAATATACAGTTAACGACGACTGAAACAGAATAAGAGGCAGACAAATAGGAGTAATCCTAGTCGCACGAAGAAGAAGAAGTTGTATGTTCCATAATTGTTCATAAGGCAGCAATTAATTATAGTTTTTCTATAGGAAGTAAAGTATTGATTGGTCGGAATTCTTTAGCTTTGATAGTACCTATTAGATATTTTTGTTGATATGAGCAGATATAACTAATATCCAAGAACTGGTTACAACAACAAGCATCAATGGAAAGTGGGGTTTAAAGTCAGACATGGTATTTTTCAACATGGATTTTCAGCATGGTGGTAACACCAATAATAATATATAAATCAGTGATATGCTGGCCAACGGTGCAATAAAAAAAATATCATCCTCATATTTTGCTAGGTGCAAAAAGACTCGCTTGACTTGGAATTAGAAGGACTCTGAAAGGCATACCGACAGCAGATTTGGAGGTGCTTATTATTATAAAGGAGGATATTATCTAGAGGGTATTATAAATTTAAAGAAACATAATAAGCGTAATAGTTAGAGAAAGGTACAGTTACATCATAAATAACTTTAGGAATAGATGAGGAGAGAAAAAATAAATGAGGACTTCTGACCAACTATCACTTGTAAAAGAGAAATTGACATAAGGGCTTTCGAACTTAAGATAATAAAGATATACATAGATAGCCAAGCGGTATACTAAAGGTAGACCCTATGTTAGTATGGGAATAGCAAGAAGAACTTTTACTAAGGCTCTTACTAATGAAATGTAAGAGTTAAGAACTTGCCAGAAGAGGATAGCTATAAAATACTTCGTTTCTAAAGCGGGCCAGAAAAAGAACTATACCTAAAAGAAATGTACTTTGAGAAAACATATTTATTTGTAAGCATTTAATGAAATCCAAAATAGAAGACTAAAAACATGGACGAAAAGATGAGATAAAAGAATATACTGCCAATATTCGACAACATCAAAATTGAATAATAAACTTCCAGTTCCAAATAATCCAAAGCATAATGCATAAAACAAAGGAACATACAGATATAAGTTGTGAAATAGGGTTAAAATGCTCATGAAAACAATGATATCATGATACTGATTGTCAAGTATTGATATTTATATCAAGGAAACAAACAATAATTGGTAGAATATTTAATATGAAAGTTTTTTAAAGCACCTAACTTAGAAAAGTTTGTTAATGTGTTTGTAGACTCCGACTATAGTTATATTACCGATTTCATTTTAATTGAATAACCTAATAAATAAATATTAGGCATTAATGTTTGAGCAATAATGGTTACTTTTGAAAATAAAATATTAGTGAACTACATTTCTTAAACTTTTTATACATAATGTATTAATAAAATTTAAAATTTTCTACCAAACAAAGAAGCTTAGCATCGGAATAAAATCAGCTGGGACTATGCCGACAATACAGCGTTCAACTTTTGTTGACATCACGAAATATGTTTCTCGAAACACAAGGTTTTCTTATTGCCGTTCAAATTTGGATAATTTGGGCCAAAAATTACTCAAAATATATCATCCAAGATCCTTAGGTGGAAAAAGTAAAAGTGCCGATATAGATAACAAACCTTTGAGATTCAAAACTGAATATAAGATGCGGAATGACTCAGTAGGACAGACAGCTGAAAACCTGGAACTCCTCAAAACCAACAGTCTCCCTTATTATGAATGTGTCCCTCACAGTATGCTAGAAAATCCAAACTACGAGCTATACTGGTACCGCATTGTGTATGCTGACCAACAGGTGACACAAAATAGACCAGATTTCATACTACTTATAGTTATTATACTAAATACATAACGCTTATTTTTTTTTATAACACAGCGGTATGAAACAACACAATGAGTGTTAAATTGATCGATAAAATCGCCAGTATGTAGATCCTAAAGTACAAATAAGAAGACAATCAGAATGAAAAGTTTCAGAAAACTTTCTAAAGAACACCAAAAATTTTGCTGCTGATCAATTGCTTTATATCACAATGCGTGGAATAAATCTGGATAAGATTTGAATAAATTAAGATAATGACAATTAAATGGTTAAAAAATAACTCATGCGGTAGTTAAGCAGAACATCTAATTAAATAAATTAGACCACATATAGATACAGGAAACATACAAATAGATATAAAGGAAATAAAACAACGATGAAAATAGAAGGAGAAAAAAAATCTGGCTAAATATTAAAACAAATAAAATAAGTTACAACAATTGATGAAAATAAGAGAAAAAAGAAATATCAATTCAACGAATGAAAGATTTGTTTAGAAATTAACTGAAATTCCATGGAAATAAGGAAACAATTTAAATTCTAGAAACATGCAAGGCTGAAACACAACCTATTTTAAGTACTAAATATGAACATACTATTTACTTGTTTTATTTATCAATCGACTATTATTTTTATAATTATGTCTATAAAAGTTTAAAATAAAGACTTACCAATGCATTGCTGTCACTTGGGGCAGTGTAGCTATATTTTAACGAACACAAAATTACAGAAAAAATCACAAAAATCTGCATCTTGACTTCTCGAATCGAACGACTATACTAAAAATTATTAATTGAACCAAAAGTGTTATCAGTCGTTACAAAGATAAAATTAAGATAAGAGGTAGCATCAACTATGTGCGCTAATTCAACTTAAAAAAAAAATAGGGACCAAAAATCATCAATCGCGTATTTGGAAACGATGGTTTTGGACCCGCGGTTTGTGCGATGGGCTGACCGGACAGTCACTCCTTCGGCGGATTGGAGATCACTGAAGTTTTCGCGGTTACACCGCGTGTTTATATTAGTAAGCTCGAAGCACAACCTACCGCAAGGATTCTTACGCGAAAGACAACTTGAGTTTTTGTTTTTTTTTTAATTGCGGTTTGGAATAAAATTGTCTTCCTTTATGATTTTGTTTTCAGTATTTTTATTTTCTTGTTAATTGACCTCATAGTTTTTCCTTACAACAATAAGTCTGCCCTGCTAAAGATAATAGGTCCTAACTTCCAATTGTGCTATTTTGAGAAAACCCCAATTAACTTTAGTAATATTAATGATATCAAACTGTAATTTTGAATAAACTTGATTTGTGTATATATAATTTATGGGATAATCCGTGGAAGTAATTAGTTTAAAGCTTACATGAGTTTTGATAGATAGGACGGTTTAGCTTAGGATTTTATTAAAAATATTAGATAGGACAAGATATTTTACAACGAACTTTTATTGCACTTATAACGAGATATTCTTTTACATATAAAACTTAATATAGCCCTCTAATGATTGTAAAAAAACTTAACATTTTTCATTTTAGCGAAATATTATTAACATAGAAACGTGGTTGAAAGCAAAGTTGAAAAATAGAAAATCTCCTGGCGCAGACCACATCATCGCCGAAGTTTTAAAAGAGACTGGAGATGTTGGAGTAAATGTTATGCATATAATCTGGTGGAGGGTGTGACAAAGAGATACGTAGTAGGTTGACTATTGCTATAACAGCTATGATGAAACTGGTAGCAATTAGGAAAAAGTTCTAGCATAATAATACACACAAAACTAAGGCTGGTAAGGGCGCTCATTTTTCCCATAGCCACATATACATCCGAAACGTGGACCTTTTGAAATGTGGGTATACCGCCGCATGTTGAGAATATCCTGGATTGATCATCGCACTAATGTATCGATATTAGAACAACTTTTAGATAAAGCCGAATAACTAGCCCATGACAGAGAAGGATGGAGGGAAATCGTGAAAAACTGTAAAGACCTGATGGTGTTACCACATCCCAAAAGGGATTGGGACAGAGGAGAAGGAGCAGCGTGGTGTTAACTTCTTTAATTTATATGTAGAACTGAAATATGTCCACTCATATAAATGTCTCATCTCTAATGCTACAAAATCGGTCTGTTCTGTTAAATTTAGAACACATTGAACATAGTCATTAAAATTTCAAACAGTTTTGGCCCTCTTTAATGATTTTTTTTACCTGGTGGTGAAAATGGTCCGCATACATAAACGTGTGTCCGCGCTCAAAATATTTAATGGTTAATTGTTTTAAGTTAATTTCTGTAGCATTTATTGTATAGACAAAAAAGCTGAACAAACACCAATTCTTGTTTTGCCCCGAGTAATTATCCTGCTAAATTGATATTCATTTTTTATCTCGGTTTTTTAGGAAGAATGCTTAGAAAGTAGACACTATATCTTCTTTTTTTCTTCCTGATATTCCTTCGTGCCACAGAATTCCTAAAGGACTGACGTCCCTACCTTTCCCGACAGTAACAAAATTTTGTTAAAAGCAATTATGCGCCTAGTAAAATGATTTCTTTAAACATATCTGCTCTTGGAAGCATTATCACTTTTTTGAAGATCTACTGAAACTATAAAATTTGATGATTTTTTAAATAGGTAAAGAAATAATAAGTAAGACTTACTCACAATCAATTTAATTTAACTATCAGACGACCGGTTTCGCTTTCTACAATATACAAAGCATCTTCAGGTCTCGATACAAAGTTATATAAATGCTGAAAATTAAATATCGATAGCAATTAAAGTAAACTGTATAACCCAAGCTTGATCAAGCCATTCAGAGCGATGCTGAGAATATTAAAATTCCACTATGCATCAACAATTTACCATATAAACTACTATCATTTTTGTACTCATTGCGTCGAGTAAGGACAAGAACAAAATAAATGACGGTTGCGTTTTACTTTAATTGCTATCGATATTTAACTTCATGTTTCCTCACTAGAGGCCTCTAGTAGCATACTCTGGCAATTATGTTTACTATAATTGCCTTAGTAGTCGGTGCGTTTTGATTTGGTTTGAGTCTTCTTACAAACTCCTTCTGATGACGGGTAGACCCAGAAACACGTGTCAGGGAGTGGTAAGAGACTCAAACTAAATCGAAACGCAACCGTCATTTATTTTGTTCTTGTCCTTACTCGACGCAATGAGTACAAAAATGATAGTAGTTTATATGGGTAAATAGTTGATGCATAGTGGAATTTTAATATTCTCAGCATCGCTCTGAATGGCTTGATTAAGCTTGGGTTATACAGTTTACTTTAATTGCTATCGATATTTAACTTCATGTTTCCTCACTAGAGGCCTCTAGTAGCATACTCTGGCAATTATGTTTACTATAATTGCCTTAGTAGTCGGTGCGTTTTGATTTGGTTTGAGTCTTCTTACAAACTCCTTCTGATGACGGGTAGACCCAGAAACACGTGTCAGGGAGTGGTAAGAGACTCAAATTAAATCGAAACGCAACCGTCATTTATTTTGTTATTGTCCTTACTCGACGCAATGAGTACAAAAATGATAGTAGTTTATATGGGTAAATTGTTGATGCATAGTGGAATTTTAATATTCTCAGCATCGCTCTGAATGGCTTGATTAAGCTTGGGTTATACAGTTTACTTTAATTGCTATCGATATTTAACTTCATGTTTCCTCACTAGAGGCCTCTAGTAGCATACTCTGGCAATTATGTTTACTATAATTGCCTTAGTAGTCGGTGCGTTTTGATTTGGTTTGAGTCTTCTTACAAACTCCTTCTGATGACGGGTAGACCCAGAAACACGTGTCAGGGAGTGGTAAGAGACTCAAACTAAATCGAAGCGCAACCGTCATTTATTTTAAATGCTAAACATCTAATTTGTTTATCTGTATTAGACAACACCCTAATATGGGTTTTTATCATTTCAGCATTTATTTAACTTTGTGTCGAGACCTGAAGATGCTTTGCATATTGTAGAAAGCGAAACCGGTCGTCTGATAGTTAAATTAAATTGATTGTAAGTAAGTCTTATTTATTATTACTTTACCTATTTGAAATGGACTCACACAAGCAACACATTCATCATTTGATGATTTTCGTTGTGATTTCGGATCTCTTTCATACTCTTTCCTGACAGTAATATATCTATTTCTATAAGATACATAGTTATCACACACTATGTATCATATAACATAACATAAATATCATAATAACGACATGACAAAATGCTAGAAATATTGGAAACAGCTGGATTGGACGATAAAGATCTACGAATAATTACAAATCTATACTGGCATCAAGTGGCAATAATAAAGGTTGAACAAGAACTGTAGGATGAAATAAATATAAAAAGAGGAGTGAGACAAGGCTGTATATTGTCGCCTTTACTTTTTAACTTATATTCGAAGAAAATATTTAAGGAAGCCTTAATGGAGACAACCGAAGGTACTATTGTGAATGGAGTAACCGTCAACAATATTAGATATGCCGACGATACCTTAGTCCTTGCCAATTGCGGAGAAGACCTTCAAAATCTAATGAACAAAATAAAACAGACTTGTGATCAGTATGGATTAAAACTCAACGTTAAGAAAACTAAATATATGATAGTTAGCAAACAAAATTATATACATAATGACGGTATAAAAGTCGGAGATGCCACACTGGACAGAGTAGAGAAACTCGTGTATCTCGGCAGTAATATCAATGACAGCTGGGATCCAACCGCAGAAATTAAAAGCCGAATAGAACAAGCCGAGTTGCCTTTGTAAAAATGAGAAACTTACTTTGCAGTCACAATCTTAGCATTGACCTTAGAGTTCGTATGATATCTTGCTACATCTTTCCTGTCCTGCATGTATGGAGTAGAAGCGTGGACCCTAACTGAGGCTATGCTTAACAATATGATCTTTTACATCTGATCATTCAGGGAAAGATCCAAGGTAATCGTGGTCCTGGTAGAAGAAGAACATCATGGCTGAAAAATCTAAGGCAATGGTATGGAAAATCAATACATCGTTATTTAGAGCTGCTGTTCAATAAAGTCACGATAGCGAATATGGTAGCCAACATGATATCCAGCGATCGATAACGGTCATGGAACTAGAAGATGTATCTTATGTAGCGTACTTATATAGCGTACTGGTAGCAAGAACTGACCAGATCAAAAACAAAGGACGTCCCAGGCTTAGTGAAATTGAGAACGAAATTGTAAAAGAACAGAAGAGAGGACCTGCTGCTATTGTACCACCAAAGGCAGCTAGGCTTGACCAAACTACCACTGGCCAGTATTTTCTGAAAAAAAAAGGAAGATGCAAAAAACCAGGATGCTGTAATACTCCTAAAGTAATGTGCGATAAATGTAAAGTTGCTTTATGTTTTACAACTACAAATAATTGGTTTTTTAATTGGCATAATAAATAACTATATAACTTAATTCGTTAGCTTTTGCTGCCCACAGTTGCCTGAGGGCAACACACCGAAAAATCTCCCCAAACAAAATTTAAAAAGTCTAAAAAAACTACTAGTTGTTGTAAATGCATATTTGATCATATATACAAATTAAAACATTTTCTTTTAAGTTTACAAAAAAGTCGGGCAATAAAGGGTTAATATCGAAAAAGTATTTGTATTAAAAATGTAGCCTACAAAACAACTATAAAAATTGTGTATTTTTTAAGTCTGTACACCGATTGTGGTAGACTTATAGCTTATGAAAAGTAGGTTCGTTTTGTCAAGTTCCAAATCGAGTATTTCAATGTGAAATAACCAAAAAAACATTTTGGGGAAAAAACTCATCAAACTTTTTGACAGTGTTTCTTCTTCTTCTTCAAGTGCCATCTTCGTTCCAAAGGTTGGCGATCATCAGGGCTATACGTATTTTCGAAACTGCTGACCGAAACAATTCGTTGTTGCTACAGCTATACCATTCCCGTAGATTCTTTAGCCGGGAGTTTCGTCTTCTTCCTATGGACCTTTTTCCTGCTATTTTCCCTTGCATAATTATTCGAAGCAGTTCATATCTTTCGCCTCTTGTAATATTTCCAAGTATTTGACAGTGTTTAAAAAATGCTTAATTTTTGTTTTTTTTTTCACGTTTCTATATAGCATCCAAACTAAGCGATTTACGCTCAAAATGAAGTTGCTCTCTTACCCTTTGGTAAAAAAAAAAATTGTGAAAATCGCCCCTAATTAGCACCCCAAATAAAATTATTTATTACTGCTTTACAATTTACTTTATTCATGTATTCTTTGTATAATCTGTAAAATGGTCAAAAGTGCTTATTTTCGAGAAAAAAAAAATGGTTTTAAAGTAAAGAAAGTAACTTAAAAAGTATAATATATATTATACGAAAATATAAGTCATGGTTTTGTTTATATAATTTTAGCAACATTAGGTTGCGAGAATTAAGAGATATAAAGAACCTCAAAAAACGAATCACTTTAGTGTCTTGTATATTATAACATTTTTACATAATACATGGTTTTGTTAACGTATTTTTCACAGTTATTTCCATTCGGTTTAGATAGAAAATTTATTTTTAAAGCTAATCAAAAAATCAAGTTTGCTTGGTTACAACTTGTGATATCCAATACCACTTCGTAGCTTGATACAATTCTTGGAAAACCCTTGCAAAGAGTTATCGACACTTTTGCGTTAATGCAAAATTATTTTAAAATTAGAATAGATACTAAAACCAATCTAATTAAAAATGTTTCAAGATATACACTTGTTTTCCGTAAGTTGTGGTTTTTGTTACTGATTTTTTAATTTGGTCAATACTATCAGACGAAATTAAATAAATAATATTCTAAGACTAATACTGTTATAAAAATTAGTATTAAACTTACTAGTCTCATGGATTAAACCGCGTTGATTTCCATTGCGCCGAACTTTCGACATCCTCTCTGATGTCTTCTTCAAATCTTCCGAAGTCTCAGTCTTCCAAGCCCCCAGACATTACTACACTGATTACTATTTACTTCACTACTGCAGCACTCAGCACAAACATTCTTCTTAGCCCAATTATTACTAATATTGGAAGTCCAACATACAACCTCTCCAAATATTTTGCAAACATTTTGGTTAATGCAATGCAAGTTTAGATGGAATGACATCAACACATACTTTTCTTCGTCTTAAATAATTCCTAGAGGGTGCATAATTCTGCCTCAATTCAACGTTCTTTTAATATGACAATTAATACTATTCTCAGATTTCTGGAGTGGCCACGGGATCGCCTATCTCAGCACCAATGGTAAACTTAGTAATGGAAATATTAGAAACCACAGTCATCTCTAAATTAAAGTACAACATACATTTATATAAACGATATGTTGATGACTGCTCACTTTGCATTCCGGATCATGAAATCGATCATACTTTTCAAATGTTCAATAATGTCCATAATAACATTTAATTTTTTTATGAACTAGAAGAAAGCAATAAAATTACTGTTCTTGATTTAAGTGTTTAAAATAACAACACTAATCGAATAATATCAACTAATTGGTTGACAAAAGATGTTTGGTCTGAGATATCTAAATTTTAAACCAACGCACCCATAGCCCATATAAGAGGTGTTGTGTTTAGTCTTACTGACAGAGCAATTAAGCTGTCTAGTCCACAATACCATTCCGTAAATTTGAGATAAGTTAAAAATATTTTAGAAAAAAATAATTATTTACCAGAATTTTACAACCCTCTTATAAATACCCAATTAAAAAACGAAGTTATATTATCAGAAATCAATTTAATTTCAATACCAAACCAAAAAAAAACCAAAACCATACCTAGCGATAATAATTATAATAATAATAATGTCGGGAAATTGATCATAAACAAATGAAAATCGAATTAACATCAGAGTTCATACGAAGAGTAAAAACAGCTACTCCGCTCACATCTTAATAGTAAAAATTTGTTTAAGGCATTAAACACCTATGCATTTTCCGCGCTTAGCTACTCATTTGGTATTATTAAGTGGACTAAAACGGATATAGAAACTCTTCAGAGAAAAGTACGAACACACCTCACAAAGGCATAAAAACACAATCCTCGAAGTGCAGTAGAAAGAACGACATTACCGCGGTATTTAGGAGGACGAGGACTTATTGATATAAGCGAGAAATTAGAAAAACAGATTACTAATTTAAGAACTTATTTTCAGGTGCAGGCGGAGACATCTACTCTTCATCGCGCGATTTGTGTAGTAGATGATACAACACCGATCAAACTGAGGGAACAAGAAATGCGCATAGACCATCTTACTAAGAACGAAAAAATGCGCATCTGGATGGGTAAACCTCTACACGGGCGACATTCGAATGAGGTCAGTCAAGACTATGTCGACAATATAGCGTCGAACTATTGGCTGACATCAGGAAAGATGTTCCCTGAAACAGAAGGTTCATTACTCGCCATTCAGGATCAGGTTATACCAACCAAAAATTACCTGAAATATATCATCAAAGACCCTCAGGTTCAAAACGACAAATGCCGATATGGATGTCAAGCGCAAGAAACTATTCAACATCTTACCGGAGGCTGCCAGGCATTTGCTGCAACTGAATATAAGGAACGGCACGACTCAGTGGAGAAGATCCTCCATCAAAAGATAGCTGGGATAGCTGGGAAAAGATAAACTGGGACTTCTACAAACAAACCATCTCCCATATTATCAATACGTTCCTGAGAGTATGCTTGAGAATAACAACTACAAGCTATACTGGGATCGCACTGTGCTCACAGACCAAACTGTAGCACATAATAGACCAGATCTCGTGCTAGTTAATAAACTAACAAGACAAAGAACTCTAATAGATGTAGCGATACCTAACAACAATAATCTGCGTGTTAAGTACAACGAAAAGATCGCCAAGTACAGAGATCTGGAAATACAAATAAGGAGACAATGGAGAATGGAAAGTACCCAGACGATACCTCTTATTCTTTCTACCACTGGAGTCATTCCGAACCTCCTAGAAAACATAAAAAATCTGGGTCTAAATGAACATCTCTATAAGATCATGCAGAAATCTGTGCTACTTTCGACGTCAAGATGCGTTCGAAAATTTTTGGGAGATACACCGACGTACTAAGTCACCTAGGTAGGACTCGATAACATGAAAAGAGTCCCACCAGAGCTCAATCCTTTTGATACCGTAGGTATCTGGGATGAGTAAATTTTCCCCTTAGAGGGAGTGTGAGCCGTATGGCTAAATCTGGGATAATGTCAATTTTTAGGTGCAGGTTGAGACATCTACTCTACATCGCGCGATTTGTGCAGTAGATGATTGTAGAACACCGATCAAACTAAGGGAACCAGAAATGCGCATAAACCATTTTACTAAGGACGAAAAAATGCGCACCTGTATGGGTATACCTCTGCACGGGCGACATCCCAATGAGGTCAGTCAAGACCGTGTCGACAATATTATCATCATCATCATCTAGCCTCTAACGTCCACTCTAACATAGGCCTCTCGTATGCTTTTCCACTTAGTCCGATTTTGCGCCATCTGAATCCAATTTGTAGTCACTCTTTTTATGTCATCTGTCCATCTCGTTGGAGGTCGACCTCTATTTCTGTAAGCTTGTATTCGGGGTCTCCATTCCAAAATTTTTTTTGTCCACCGGTCATCAACTGATCTTGCTACATGACCTGCCCAGTTCCACTTTAGTAAAACAATCGACAATGTCGACGAAAGTCGACAATATAGCGTCAAACTATTGGCTGACATCAGGAAATATGTTCTCTGAAACAGAAGGTTCATTACTCGCTATTCAGGATAAGGTTACACCAACCAAAAATTACTGAAATATATTGTCAAAGACCCTCAGGTCCAAAATGACAAATGCCGATGTGGATGTCAAGTTCAAGAAAACATTAAACATCTTACTGGGGACTGGCAGGTATTTGCTGCAACTGAATATAAGGAACAACACGACTCAGTAGAAAAGATCCTTCATTAAGAGATAGACATCAATCTGGGATTTCTCCAAAAAAAAATCTCCCATATTATCAATACGTTCCTGAAAGTATACTTGAGAATGACAACTACAAGCTATACTGGGAACACACACTGTGCTCACAGACCAAACAGTGACACATAATGGACCAGATCTCATATAAGGTAATTAACTAAAGAGACAAACAACACTTAATGGTGTGACGATACTCAACAACAATAATAATCTTAGTGTTATACAGAACGAAAAGATCACCAAGTACAGGGATACGGAAATTCAAATACGAAGACAGTGGAGAATAAAAAGTACACAGACAATACCTATTATGATCTCTACTACTGAAGTCATTTCGAGAAACTATCTAGAAAACATAAAAAAGCTAGGTCTGAAGGAACATATTATTATCTACAAGACCATGCAGAAAGACCCAATCCCTCTAAAACCCAAGTCTGCGCTTTCCACTTTCGCACAAAGAAAGCCAAGCTAAAACTCCAAATTATGTGGAAATGGTAATGCATTAGAACACACAAACCAACCTATATATCTTGGAGTAACTCTAGGCCGGTCCCTCACTACAGACAACATTGCATAAAAACAAAAGGGAAAGTAACAACTAGGAACAGCATACTCAGAAAGCTAACGGGAAGTAAATGGGGCGCACGTCCTGGCGTTTTAAGAACAACGGCACAGGCACTGTGTTTCTCAACTGCTGACATATGCGTGCCCCGTTTGGAGCAGATCTGCCCACATCAAAAAAGTTGATACTGCGCTACATGAGACATGCAGGATAGTAACGGGGTGCATGAAACCAACGCCACTTTCAAATCTATATAGAGCACGGGTTTTGCAGAACTCTCAACACGCAGAGGCGATGCAGAAACACATAGAGAAAATTAAACAGATCGCGGACGATCGGCATGCCCTATACAAAGCTCGAACCACCACGAAAGCGACTACAATCTAGGAAAAGCTTCCTTGAAACAGTGCAGGATGAACCGCCTGAGTATTTTCCACTTCCCTAGGTTCAATGGACCGGCCAGACCCTAGACTTTAAAACGTGGAACAGCCTGTGAATAGGATAAGAACGGGGGTTGCTACTGTTGCCGAGAGGGGGCATTTGGGCTGTAGGACCCATCGCCGGCTCTTCGGACTTCTTCCTGTCCCCGTGAATTTGATCGGGTGTTGAGCATCTTTGCTTGTCGCTGGTAAAACGTGTTAATACTGCTACTGGTATAAAATAACAGTTACCGTGACAAGTATCGGTTATAGGTAACAGTTCCAAGGAACGGTTACGAAATAACGGATCAAAGATAGAAAACAGAACAGGTACAATAATCTAAGTATTCCTTGACTTACGGAAGGAATAGCTTAGTAAATCAAAATAAATCAAACGGTATAAAAATATAATACAAGGAAATGCTCCTAGGTGTTTCTTGACTTAGGACAGAAATATAAAAGAAAGTGAAAATATGCAAATGTGTAAATAAAATATGGAAATATTTCTAAGTGTTTCTTGACTTACGGAAGAAAACGGCTTAGAAAATAAAACATTCAAAGTATAAAAAACAAGAAATGCAAAAGGGAAATAGATTATAGAAATATGTCTAAGTGTTTCTTGACTTACGGAAGAAACAACTTAGAGCAGAAAATAAACAAGAGAATATGGTAAAATAGATGTACAAATATTTATAAGTGTTTCTTAACTTACGGAAAGAACAACTTATAATAGAAACAAGAAAATCAAATACAGAAAAGATGTGAAAATATTGCTAAGTGTTCTTGACTTACGAAAGAAACAACTTAACGAAAAATAGAAAATAAAATAGTCAATAATATGAAATAATATCTTAAATAAAAGTATCAGAAATAAAAATGCAAATATGAAAAATACTATCTAAGTGTTCTTTCGACTCACGGAAAAGAACGACTTAGACACACACAAATTAACAAGTCGAATAAAATAGCAAAGCAATATTTCTAAGAGTTCTTTGACTTACCAGAAAGAACAGCTTAGATACAAATACAAGAAAATAATCAATCCAAAATAATCAAATAAAATATCAAACAATAAGTACATGAATAATGTGTAATATTCTAACCTGAAAAAGGTCTGGAATATACAATAATGCTAAAATAAAAATGGTATATAGGAAATCAGAAATAAAACAATAACTTAGTTGGAACAATAATAGCACCGACTAGGTCTACAGTAGAAGAGGCAAGCTCGACTGACTGATGAGAGAAATTCCGTCTGCTTTTATATTAAAACAAATCGCTTTGTTTTACTTAGTAAAAGTGGAATTTCCCTACATCGAGTCAATTAGAAATTCGGATTTGCCCACACTTGGAATTTCCAAATATTTCTCCGAATATCTAAATGCGTCGGCACGGCGGTCAGCTTCTCCCTGACACGCCTCCGGAGACACTACAGTAAAATCAAACATGGCAAAATGGGGAAAAATAGACCAAGATAATGTGAACTGTGACTGTGTAGAAACCCAGAATATGGAACATCTTTCTTACATGCAGAAACTGTCCTCATCGATGTACCCTTGAAGATTTGTGGCTCGCCAACAAGATGGAACCGACGTTAGCCCGATATACTGGGCCGAAATTTTATGAATGACATATCCGGACACGATAAAGTAAAGTAAAGTAAGCTGTACTACTTATCCAACGTCCAGATGTGTGTATTAATATATAAATTATTAAACTATTAAGTATAAATATATAAATTATTAAACTTAATAATATTTCACACAAAATAGTAACTTGAAGTTGTTCTGAGTGATAAGTCTCTCTTTTGGTAATATTTTTAGGTATAAAATTAAAACCTTTAACCGCATTAATTAATAACCCTTTAATTATCACGAATATACCTTACTTTACCCTATATCCTTACCATACATTAATGGATTTTCTGAACAAATGTCAAAAATATTGGCAAAGTATGATATTAATGTTGGACATAAATCATCAAAAAAATCTGGAAAATATTTTTCAAAATTTAAACGCAAGGTTAATAAAGACCATCCACCAATCCAATTTTATTTAGAAAATAAATTGTTAGTGACTATAATTTATCATATATAGGGCAAACACACCAATACCTACTTAAAAGAGTTGTTGCACACAAACATAGTGTACAGACCAATGCATTAAACACAACAGACCTATCCAAACATTCTCTAGAAAATAGCCATTCTTTTGATTTTGAAAATGTACAGATTTTGGAAAAAGAACAAAATTACAACAAAAGATGCATATTGGAGATGATTCACATAAAAAAGGTCAAAAATTTATTCATAATAAGACTGACATGAAAGATCTTTCTTAAATGTATCCAAATTTAATAAATTGAGTTTTTTTTAAATGTACTATGGCAGATATGTAAGATACGACCCTGAACCACTGCTGTTTTAGGATACTTGCCAGATGTCATTCAATGTCAGATACCAATTTTTTAATCCCTGTTAAACTTTTAAAAAGTGTTAACATGATATAATTATATAATGTAATGTTTATAAAAAGTAAAGTGCTTATTGAAAATGGCTATTAGCCGAAACGTTACGCAATAGTTAAATAGTTTTATTTACAACAGACCGACAAACCTAAGAATTAAAAAAGTTTTCTTTATAAGTATAATATATATATATTATATATATATATATATATATATATATACGATATATTATAATATAGATATATATATATATATATATATTATAATATATACATGTGCCCAAAATATCCCTTACAATTAAGTGACTATAACCTCAAAATTAAAACCTTAGTTTACTTATAGTATTACTTTAAATATGTCAGTCAATAATACCCAACACTTTGTATATATATAATATAATATATATATATATATATATATATATATATACATATATATAGTAACGAAATGTTATAAAAATGATCTCCTATTTATTCATTGTTAAATAGAAGATCAATGGCCCATAATATGGGCACAGTCTCCGATTTCTGCATAGCAGGTTGAATAACAATTATCCAAATACCCATCAATATTAATATAAAGTATACCTGCGTTGTGATGGATTACGGTATAATGTAATTGATTATGGAAACAATATTTTTCATATTTAGAGACTATTAAAATGCAAATTACATAGAAAATTCGATAAAGACTTGGAGTTGTCCGTATGTAATGTTTTAAAATAATTTTAAAAAAGATAAAAAATAAAACAGTAACAGCAAATGATATTACTGATATATGAAAATCATTCCCTGCCACTGATTACTTACTCAATCTTATTACTGTTTCATTTATTTTCCATTCAGATAGACATTTTATAGTTACATAATATTATATTGAAATTACATAAATCTAACCTGTTCAAGCAGGAGCATCACTGGAAACTGGTCTAATACCTGCCCTCTATTTGTATTTTCCGCTGACCTATTATCATTAACTACCACAACAACAGCCATACTTACTGATGATATAGCAATTCTATCATCATCCAGCCCTTTGCGTCCACTGCTGGACATAGGTCTTCTTCATATTTGTCCTTTGTGCTCTATCTTGAGCACTTTTCATCCAATTTCTTGACATTTTCTTGAGATCGTCAGTTCAGTGAGTAGAGGGTCTTCCTCTACTTCTTTTGTCTAACCTTGGCCCCCACTCAAACAATCTCTTCGTTCACCTTTCATAATTATTCATCCTGTTCTTCGTCTATAAGTCTTCAATTCTAACTCGGTCATGAAATGATATACTCAGCATTAACTTTTCCATTTTCCTCTGAGCTATTTGCAGCGTTTTAGAACTTGTAGCTGTCAATGTCAAAGTTTCGGCACCATAGGTCATCACAGGCAACACACATTGGTCAAATGTTTTACATTTTAAAAAAATTGGTATATCGCTTTTAACGATGTCTTTGAGAATACCATAGGCTGCCCATGCTAGGTTTATTCTTCTTCGTAGTTCGCATGTTAGGTTACCTCTTGTGATCTATATTTCGTGTCCAAGATATATGAATTTTTCCGCTCTACTTCGTTGTCTCCAATATTAATATTTCAGCGAGGTACTAGTTTTGTCATAAATTTTGTTTTGGAGATGTTTATTTTAAGACCCACACTGGCACATACTAACTGAAGTTCATGTAGCACTGTAAATATCTCCTTGAGGTTGTCTGAGAACAAAACTATGTCGTCTGTGAATTTCAAATTTGTTAATATTCTACCGTCAATGTTCAAGCCTTCTCTTCCCAGTTTTTTACAAGCATATTCTAGTGCTGCGTATTCCTATGAAAGGAGGAAATATTTCTAAAATATTTTTAAATGCAGAAAATTTGAGCATAACTGTCAAGTTAACCTTTGGAATATGTTCAATTTCATAGACACTTCTGGAACCGTGCATAACAAAAAACCTTTTTATTCCTGAGACATAAATAAGATCATGTGTCGTCACCATTGAAGATCCTTGTTGGGTCTTTAAGGAATCTTTAATTCCTTTTTTATCTAGAAAAGATTTTATATTGTCAAACCATTTGGTAATGTCTCTTTGGTTAATGTTTAAATTTGCTGATATCACTTCCCCTGAAGTCCTTAGCGAACTGTTGGGATTGCGCTTCAAAAATGCAGATATCCGTGTTCTACCTGGTATATTTTCAACAAATGGATTTACTGTAAGGCTACTCTCTAAATATGTTTTAACGGAGTTTTTAATGTCGTCAACACGAACAGGAAATCCTCTATTTTGACAATGGAAAATCCAAAGTGTAAGTTGTTCCTCTTCATTCTTTGAAAGAAATGGGTCTGGTCGACTCGTTATCTTGTTCTGAAATTTTTTATCTTTACGGTACCTTATGGTGACTTTGGGAAATATTGAAAATTTTTGAAGATTCTCGCTCCTCATACCATTTTGAAATAACTTCAACGCTTTTTGAACATCGTTTTCGAAAATACTTTTTTTATTTTATAAGTCTTTTCAGTTTTAAATCGTTTTAGATAATGTTTCAGATATTGGCCTAGATAACCAATTGATATATTGATAATTTCATGCATTAGTAGTTGGTCACCTTAAAATTTACGTTATTGGAATAATTAGCTTTATATTCTCACAATAACATAAAACATAAAGTAGAAAAAGAATTTCAGTATCTAGTACTTATTGGCTAACAGAAGTTTCTCTAGAGAAATAACAAAGATTCGCTTGCAAACTAACGGCACATAATAGTGCCTCATTCAACGTCGAATACTGACTAAAACATGGTGATTACCTTGAAGCTAGATGTGTCAAACTCTAGCACACATGATGCCAAACTTAAGAAAAGTACTCAGATTTAACAAAATACCAACATTTTCCTAATTTTAATCAAAACATATTAGAGGCCAATACCTCACTTATGGCCAACAACTGGTGCATTTAGCCTATATGATAAAATTATGGGGGAATTGTGGGAACTTTCCCAACCCCGTCACGATGCGTCCCAATTATTAATATGTAAGTTAAGCCTATGAATGCTTATTTCCTATTACTTGGCTATTAGGGAAATATGAAAAATAGAACAGATGTGAGTAAGGTATAACCAAATAATTCTCATGTCTCAACTGAGAACACGGCATAGATGCTACAGCTATGTACTTGTCAATTGAGCATGACACACACATACACACTGACACTCATTATGGATAATGGGACAATTTCACAAACGGCTGGCAAAAATGGTTTCAATAACTTTTCTTTAGTTTAATTTTGTTTTATTATATGAGTTAGAGACTAGTTCGAGTTTATTTTTAACTTTCTTGGCTTGTAGTTTGTATTTTTATGTAAGAAAACTTCACTCAAAACGTGAGCTTCATTTTATCTTGAATACATAAAAGCTTCTTTACATAAATTTCGCATTCTATTGTAAACATCAAACAAGATTGTAAAAATTTTACGAAGTCATGGTGATAAATGTCAAGGATGTTCATAATATTACGTATTGTGGCTGGGAAATTAATTTGTTTAATACAAATCTGTGGTTTTGGAGACTTTCAGTCTAGATATATTATGACCATATCAAAATTAACGCATCAAAAAAACCTTTCAATATTATTTTTTAATTTAGCGTTAGATATTTTTCAACTACTAATCAACAATTCCAAGTTTTGTCGGAAGTAAACTAATATTTTTAATTAATTTGTTAAACATATTGAAAGGGTTATAAGTAATCTACTTTAATCTTAAAGTGGGAGAGTTCCCAGGGATAAGTTGTATACCGGAGTAGTTAAAAAACTTGACAATATATAGTAAAATTTTTAGTGTAATAGGTATGTTTAATTAAATATTGATTTAAATATCCAAATAGATTATAATATTGTTTAAATTGTGCATAACATTTTTGGTCTTATCAGATCATCTTCAATGTTGTATATTAGGATACAACATACACACTGACAGGAAAAAATATCCCAAACAACTAGAATATAAGGACAAAGTTACCGCTTTACACTATAAAATGAACATCAAGTATGCTGATGGTGATTTATTTATTACTGATCAGTGAAAGGGATATAGTTTATATTTGGATTCAAGAAAACATTTCGTTTTTTATGCCAAGTAAACGGCGTGCTAGTGTATGGTAAATTTGACTATTGTCCGAAATATTTTACACTACTTTTTACTTTACGTGGAATTTCAAATGGAAGTTATAATCTGCTTGCTACCAAGTGAGGAAACCGGTGTCTATGAAACTGCATTTCTGATGATAGTAAACAAATGTACCGAAATTAAAATCGTTTAAGGTGTTTTATCCAAGGAAGATTGTCGCAAACCATGAGAAAGCTATACATTTAGCAGTTAAAAATGTCGTGGCCAACAGTGTTGATTCAAAGATGTCGATTTCATGTATCTCGGTCGTGATACAGGAAGATTTAATGGTCATGGTACTCATAAAAGTTTTGAAGCTCTAAAGTTTGCAAAAGAAAACGGTATTATTATGTTTTGTTTTCCTATTCACTGCTTTCATCACGTTCAACCCTTGGACGTAGGATTTTGTAGACCACTTCAAACTTACTATAGCCAAGAAATTCAATTCTGGTTACAACAGAATCCAGGTAAAACAGTTGCCCAATTTAAAGTTTCCAGTATCTTTTCTAGAGAATATTTAAGAAGAAGTGCTCTTCCATCAAATGCAAAAAATGAATTTAAAAAGACATGAATAGAACCGTTCAATCCAGATGAATTCGAGGATTGGCAATTTTTGCCGTCTATAACAACAGATATAGAAAATTATGAACAAAACCCACTAAGGATGTTCTGATGAGAACTCACTAACGGAACATCGAAACCAAAATTTTTCTTCGATTGAAGGTTTATCAAAAATAACTGATCAGAAATCAATATCATCGTCAGTCCTAAACACCTCGGTTCGAAAATATTTGTCCTCCTCCTTTAGCTAACCGAGAACTCACTACTGGAACATCGGAACTAAAATGTTTCGTCGATTTAAGGTTTATCAAAAATCACTGATTAGAAATCAATACCGTCGTCAGTCCTAAATATCTCAGTCGAAGATATTTGTTCTTCTCATTTAGTTATAGTATCTAAAGTAACTCAGAAAAGGGGTAGAAAATGGGGTAAAACAGAATATTTAAATTCAACGCCAGAAATTGATGATATAAAACAAAAATTGCAAAAAAAAAGTTCGTGTTTCAACTACAAACAGTTCTGAAGACGATTGTGAATCTTCTTTTGAACAAGACCACTCGGACGATGCAGTTGGCATTTACTGTAACGAACTATTTT
Source organism: Diabrotica balteata (assembly GCA_918026665.1). NCBI lineage: Eukaryota > Metazoa > Arthropoda > Insecta > Coleoptera > Chrysomelidae > Diabrotica > Diabrotica balteata. The sequence goes on from OU898280.1 coordinate 138,159,025, forward strand.
CGCAATTACGATCCAAAGAAAAATGGATTCCGTTGTCAAGTATGTAAGAGTAGTTTCACAATAAATGTTCAGATGTAAATCTGGACGTAAACAATTTGTGTGTGGATTGTGCATGTAACTCTTTTCTTAAAAATACCTAGTTGTAATATTATTTATCGTTTAGAATATCTTTTGGTTTAATAAAATAATTTGGTATTTACTTATTTTATACAAAATGCATCGGGTCCATCATGGGCATATCAAAGAGCCCATCATAAGCGCACATATGCCCATGATGGACCGTTAACAGGATTTTAGTAAAGTATGAATAACTTTTGTCATCTTAATCATTATCAAAATTTGGAACATATGCGTTCTTCTTCTTAAGGTGCCGTGCATTTCTGCGTAGGCGTCCACCGTACATCGTCTTGTCAGGTGAGATGGTAAATATTCTGGATTAAATAATTCTATTTTTAGCAGCATAGCGAAGCATTTCATAGCTGTGGATTCCTGTCCATTGTCGAATATTGCGCAGCCATGACATTTTTTTACGTCCGAGACCTCTCCTACCCTCTATCTTCCCTTCGAGTATCAGTTGCTGAAAAGTGTATCGTTCTCCTCGTATAATGTGCCCCAATTATGCAGTCTTCTTACTTTTTACATAATTAAAAAGTTCCCTATCCTGTAAGCCCGCTCTTCTGAGTACTTCCTCATTTCTGACCCTGTCCGTCCATGATATTCTGAGCATTCGACGCAGGCACCACATTTCAAACACTTCAAGTTTGTTAATGGAACTGGCCTTTAACGTCCATGCTTCCATTCCGTACAGGAGAACAGGCCACACGTAACACTTAAGCATCTTGTATCGGAGGTTGAAGTCCAATTTGCGATCAATCAGAAACTTACGAAGCCTCAAAAAAGCATTTCTGGCTTGTTCAACTCTGCTCTTTATTTCATTCTGGGGGTCCCAACCTCATTCAGCAAACATCCCAAGTATTTGAATTGCCTGACTTGTTCGATTTCTTCTCCAGAGACATATATCTTTGCGTTGGGGTAATCATTTCTACTTATAATCATTGATTTTGTCTTCTTGATATTTATTTTCAAACCCCGAGCTTCACTTGCAAGAGTTAGATCATTTAAAAGGCATTGAAGATCTTCGATGTTATCTGCCACTATGGCTGTATCATCGGCATACCTGATGTTATTAATAAATATGCCGTTAACGTTAATACCCTTATTAGAGTCTTCCACTGCTTCTGCGAAGGCTTTTTTTACGTATAAATTGAACAGCATTGGGACAGTATACAACCTTGCCTTACTCCTTTTTTAACGGAGAAATCTTCTGTTTCGTTGGAATTTTGAAGACGTTCTGTTGCTGTCTGATTCCAATACAGACATATGCGTATTATACAAATAACAAAACGTTATGTGGTCATAATTAAAGCCTGCTAAGTAAATAACTAAAATTATTATGGAGATTTTTCCTTAAGGGGTCCATCATAGGCACATTCCCCCATTAATTTTTGTTTGTGTATATATATTTTTTAAGTTTGATTTACTTTTTAAGATTTATTCTTAATATTCTCCTATCCTTGTACTATTTTTGAAAAATACTTGGTCATCTCCTCAACCTTTACGAGTATTTAAAAGTAAATACACTTAATAAATCAAAAATGCCTGATAAATATCGTCCTTCAATAATTTGCAATAAAAATTGCCAATAACAACAATTATACTTATTCAGAATAGATAATAAGATGAGAGACTTTCATTAAAATTGCGAACGCGATGAATAGAACATGAAACTGGCTTCCGTACTTCCGACATTGATATTAATATGCAACGTTTGCAGCGGTTATAGTAAGTAGCTATTTATTAAATCTGCGTTGATATTAGTTCTTTTTGTCTCTAAATAGTTTACTAGGAAAACAATAAATGATATAATTCCGTTTACTGCTAAAAGTATTTATGATATTTCTAGAAATTAATTTAATGGTGCATGTAATTCGCAGGACGTGCTAGGTGGACCAAAGATTGTTTATTTCGTATACTAAAAATTGTACAATTTTATGAAGAAAAGCTCACAAAAGGTCAGAAAAATAACAGCAACAATTTAAAATTTACTAAAATTATATAAATCGTAAATATTACAAAATAAAAGATAATAAAATACACAATCTATTCCAAAATTTAAGTTGCTTCATGTGATACCCAAATATAGATATATATATATATGTGTAAATACTTTTTTCTTTTTGGGTGTGGTAGTCAATAAAAAATAGAGCTTTGCTAAGGCGTACTATTTATTCTGAAATCCGAGCTTTCGGTGGTTATTTGCCACCTTTATCAAGGTCTACAATGAAAATTACTGTGTTATAAAATTAGGCTGATGTAATATAAAAGTTATAAAAACTTACCAGAAAGTAAGATTCATAGCATATAAAACACAACGTTAAATAACATAATGTGATCTGAATTATTGAAGGCATTAAAAATTTTAAAAACTTTAAAATAACTTAAAAATTAAAGAACATGTTCCAAAGTTTAAAAGTAAAAAATAAGACGACATGTTTGACAACAAACAGTCGTCTTCGCAGGTTCGAATTCAGTCACATCTCACGATCAGAAAGAGGTAGTAGGTGGAACTATTGTTGTTTAAATAGCTCGATGTAACTACAAAAAACAAACTTTCAAACTGATGTCTAACAAAATGCCGTTTGTGATTTTAAGTACTACCAACCATGTTACCAACTTAGAATTGAGGGGGTAATTTAAAAAAAGTTTATTATGTCAAACAATAAAAAGAAAATAGTATTTAGTAAGTAGGTTTAGAAAAATCAAACAACCAAAACAAAATGAACATCTGAATAATAACTGAAGTTAATCATGATAATTATAGCAATTAATAATGGAATTTAAGAAACATGAAACACTCTGAGATGCAGAAAACCCTAGTCAAAAGTCAAAATAAAATTGTAAATTTTGCTAAGATTCTGGATCTCAGATCTTTTATTCAGATTTTTGTTATCACTCCTGATGATATGTACCATTTCTAAGAATGTTCTCTTAAATTTATTTTTCTCTCTGGCTAATATTTTTACATTGTTGAAATCTATCTTATGGTCTAGATCGATAGTGTGTTCTGCCAAAGCACAAGTGGGTGTATTTAGTCTACAGTCACTCTTATGAGAAATGATACGACTAGACAGATTTCTTCCAGTTTCACCAATGTACGTGGATGGATATTCAGTACATTGAATGCAATAAACAACATCTCTTGACTCTAAAGTAGTTAGGGGTTGTTTTATTTTGCTATATAGCTGACGTATGGTTTTGATGTTCTTGTTAGCTATTTTGATGTTCTTAAATTCCTTGAAAATTTTAGTAAGTTCTACGGTTAGTTTTGGAATATACGCAAGGGCATAAAAATACACACTTGTTTAAGAAGAATTGTTTTAAATAGGTAAAGACACCGGTACACCGGTACAAAGAACTTAACATCAAAAAAATGCTGCAAAGATCGGAGATATTTTTTAACAACCAATGTCTTAAGTTCAATTTATTACCAGTTATGTCAAAGGTAGAATTAGAGCAACATCATGATTTGAAGAATTGTTTTGTGCTGAGGGCACTGATTGAGAATTAGTGAGAATGTTATTTGTGTTAACAAATGGAACATTAAAAATTAATTTATTAATCAGTCTTAGAGGATATGAATTTTCAACAAAAATATTCCGTAAGAGGTTAAGATCATGTTGGAGATAATCTGGATGTGATAACCTTTTGACACGTTCTTTCATTGCTAGGACTAGGTTGGTTTTCATTCATTTCAAAACTAACCGTAGAACTTACTAAAATTTTCAAAGAATTTAAGAACATCAAAATAGCTAACAAGAACATCAAAAACATACGTCAGCTATATAGCAAAATAAAACAACCCCTAACTACTTTAGAGTCAAGAGATGTTGTTTTATTGCATTCAATGTACTGAATGTCCATCCACGTACATTGGTGAAACTGGAAGAAATCTGTCTAGTCGTATCATTTCTCATAAGAGTGACTGTAGACTAAATACACCCACTTGTGCTTTGGCAGAACACACTATCGATCTAGACATAAGATAGATTTCAACAATGTAAAAATATTAGTCAGAGAGAAAAATAAATTTAAGAGAACATTCTTAGAAATGGTAGATATCATCAGGAGTGATAACAACAATCTGAATAAAAGATCTGAGATCCAGAATCTTAGCAAAATTTACAATTTATTTTGTCTTTTGACTAGGGTTTTCTGCATCTCAGAGTGTTTCATGTTTCTTAAATTCCATTATTAATTGCTATAATTATCATGATTAACTTCAGTTATTATTCAGATGTTCATTTTGTTTTGGTTGTTTGTTTTTTCTAAACCTACTTACTAAATACTATTTTCTTTTTATTGTTTGACATAATAAACTTTTTTTAAATTTTCCTCTCAATTCTAAGTTGGTAACATGGTTGGTAGTACTTAAAATCACAAACGGCATTTTGTTAGACATCAGTTTGAAAGTATGTTTTTTGAAGATACATCGAACTATTTAAACAACAATAGTTCCACCTACTACCTCTTTCTGTTCGTGAGATGTGACTGAATTCAAACCTGCGAAGACGACTGTTTTTTGTCAAACATGTCGTCTTATTTTTTACTTTTAAACTTTGTAACATGTTCTTTCATTTTTAACTTTTCAAGTTATTTTAAAGTTTTTAAAATTTTTAATGCCTTCAATAATTCAGATCACATTATGTTATTTAACGTTGTGTTTTATATGCTATGAATCTTACTTTCTGGTAAGTTTTTATAACTTTATATTACATCAGCCTAATTTATAACACAGTAATTTTCATTGTAGACCTTGATAAAGGTGGCAAATAACCACCGAAAGCTCGGATTTCAGAATAAATAGTACGCCTTAGCAAAGCTCTATTTTTTTATTGACTACCACACCCAAAAAGAAAAAAGTATTTACATATTTTTTCCAAACTAGTCAAAAAATTTTGGACTACCTTGTCTATATATATATATATATATATATAATATATATATATATATATATATATATATATATTATATATATATATTATTTATATATATATACTTTACTTACTTGTAATAAAGGTACTGGAATTTTTTAGTTATTCGTTAAGAAACTCTTCTACTGAATATGGTCTTTCAGATAGCTAGACTTCTAGATAGAAGAAGATAGAAGAAGTTGCAGATGTAAGTTCCAAAGGAAGATGGGTGTATAATTTGTTGCCGAGTATAATATAGATTGTTTTACCAACTCAGTGGACGGGATCGGTAAATACACATCGAAGGTTGAATTTCTAATGGGGTAGTCATCCGAACGAGTTAAGAAAATAGTTTCAAAATATATAAAGGGAAAGAGTTAGAATCCCGTGACTTTTTAAGTCCATCAACATGGAATCAAATAAAGCACCTGTACTAGAACCTCAAAAAGTAAAACTACATCAAAGATAAGACTTGAAAAAACTATGTTATTTTGGAAGATGCTGAATTGATTTCCTACGAAATTGACCTTATTGAATGGCAATTGCTAGTTTCTTATTTAACAAATCATTACAAAGGGGTAATTTAAGGTTGTTGTCTATAAAAATTTCAAGAAATTTTACAAAAACAAGATAATGACCTGGCTGTTATTGAGAAGCAAGGGTTGAAGAGCTTCTTTATAGGATAATTACTACTGTCTTATCCACGTTAATAGAGAGTAAATAAGAGTCAGATCAGATTTTTATTTGAAGTAGATCAAAAGTTGAAGTAGAAGAGTTGCAATATTAGAGTTCCTCCAGGTGATACTGGTATCATCAGCAAAAATAAAAAATTTTTCATCGATTTTTATGTAAGTGATGTTATTTATAAATATAAGGAAAGTAGAGGACCCAATACTGAACCTTGTGGTACTCAACATACATTGCTTTTGTGACTAAAATCTGTATCATTTGCTCTAACTAGTTGTTTCCTACTGTCCAAGTAAGATTGTAACCAATTCAAGAAAATACCACAAATTCAGTAGATATTTAGTTTTTTATCAAAATGTCGTGATTTACACAATCAAAAGCTTTGGCATAGGAAAAAACATTGGCAGTTTGATAGAATTTTTAATACCATCATCAACAACACTCCACTTGTTCAATTTTATCGCTCCCCCTTTAACTTTTCGTAACTTTCTTTTAGAGTTAATGTGTTTTACTTAGATTTACATCGATACTTGCTTATAGACTATATATTAGCATTTTTTTCTTAAAACTTGCATATTTCTTAAAAATTTAAATTTTTGCAAAATTTTGTGCTTATAAAAGTGCTATTGATAAGAGACACTCACGGGCGAATATCAAATAATGATTTAACCGACCGTAACACTGCGATAATGTAGGCAAGGGGAAATCACCTGATTATCTTCCCAAGAGTACAGTCCAAATAAATAAACAGCGTAACACAAACAATGAGAGATGCTATGCGATCCGGGTAGTGACCAACGCTGTCCATATTTTGGATTAGACATTGTAAAATGGGACACCGGGTACGAGCAAGCGAGCAACCAGAAGCTTTAAAGTGGAAAATCAATTAATATAGGGACAAGGGACGTCAGAGTTCTTCTCCAAACTGGAAATCTTCAAATAGTAAATAAATATCTAATAAGTCAAAATACAAATATATGCGGTCTAGCAGAATCACACTGAATAGATCAAGGAAATTTTAAAACAAAAAACTACACTATCCTTATATCACGATCTAAAAACAAGATACAATGAGGTAGCCATACTTATAAACAACAGAATATCGAAATATATCAGGCAGTATGAAACAATAAATGATAAAAATTTAAAAGAAAAACCAAAAAATTTCCATATTATTCAGGTTAATATAATCTCAACAAATACCCGAGATGAAGACATTGATGACATTCGCAAGAAAATATAAAATATCTCCACAAAAAGAGCCAGTATATATTACTGTAGGCTTTAACGCCAAGGTGGGAAAAATTGAAAATGAAACTCATTTAGCTCAAGCATTAGAAACAACAGAGGAGAACGTCTCCTACAGTTTGCCAGTAAAAAAATCTAACTATAACAAATACACTCTATAAAAACTACCTAAAAAGACTCTTAACCTAGACTAGTCCAAATAAAGAACATAAAAATCAAATCGAGTACTCATGAGAAAAAGATGAAAAACCTCAGTATGAAATGTAAAAGCTATACCTAGAGCATACTGTCGATCAGATCATAAACTGCAAAAAGGAAATGCAAGCTCAAAATTCATAAAACTAGAAAAATACATCAGACAAAACAGCTAAGGGTAAATAATACATAAGAATTCCACATGAAACTGATAAACAAAGAAAATCCACAAATATTAAAAGACCAAACATTGGATGCCAGGGAAAACATTGAAAGTAGTAAAAAAATAAAGCTTTAACATACCACAAACACACAGAAATTCACACTTAATAAATAGTAGAACTAAACAGGAGCATAAAATTTATGTGCACCAGAGAAAAAAAATATAAATAACGTGTCAAGGACTGGAGCAATACAGGAACAATTTAAAAAAGTATAATATTTGACCCGAGATTTAAGCCAAAACTTCAAGCCGTTTAAGACAATAAGGGAGAAGTAAAAACCTACACAAAAAGCATTGCAGAGACATGGAAAAATTACTTCTTAGAACTGTAAAAAGATGTTTTAAAATATACATTAGTCTCACAATACAAAAACCATGCAATCAGAGAGGCCGAACCAATATTCTTACGAGCAGAAGTCTAGCTACCTCTTAACCAACTAAGAAACAAAAAATCCCCAGGGATCGATGGCCTACCAGCAGAGACTAAAAGCAATGGGCGAGATTGGTGTAGATGTAATGTTGAATATGTGCAACATTGTATGGATCACAGGTTAATGCCTGATGAGTGGTACGAATCGACCTATAAAAAACGGATCACTAACCGTATGTAGCAATTATAGAAATATTACTCTTATTCCTAATGCAAGCCAAATTGTGCTACAAATAATCAGTGAACAGCTAAAGAACTTTTTAATTTCATAGAAGCCAAAGAACAATGCGGATTCGTACCAGGAAAAGGAACGCAGATACTGAACACCAAACTGATAATAGAAAAATCTAAAAAACACAACATACCAATGCTGCTCTGTTTATATAATATATCTATATATTATTTTGAGCTTTATGTCTTGCTTTTTAGCGTCTCATTAGTTATAATAATTAACGCTTGATAGTTAACCCAATCTCATCACTTCCTAAGCAACCTAAGATATTCCATTCTTAATCGCATAGAGGCATAGTTTGAACTTTAAATTATGTCGTTAACTACGAATAAAAAAAAGCAACAAACCCGAAGAATTAAGTCAAAATGCGAAAATTTAACCAAAAGTTAAAAAAAAACAAGTATAATAATAACCGTTTGGAAAATGGAGCAAATGAAATTATACATTAAGATGATTAAAATTTTGATTACCCAATTTCACGAATTAAAATTTTGAAGAATTTAAGACTTCCATTTATCAAGATGACGATAAGTAAATGACAAATCTGAAATACTTTGTTGTTGTAAAAGAAAATAGCGTATTGCATATTTTCTGGAAATAATTTTTTTCTGAACTACATTAATTTTTTTTTTTTTTTTTTTTTTTTTTTATTTCGACTTTAACGTGCTCGGCTGCTATGGCCACTTACACAGGTACTATAACATGAGTTTTCATTATACAAACAATAAATGTTACATTAAGAATATGTTACAATAATACGGAATGATAATAATATGTTACACAATGTCTAAATTAAAATCTAATTATATTTTTTGATATAAGTGTTCATCTCTAAGGAATTGTAGCACAGCTTTTATTTGGTCAGGGTCGCTTAGGATATCTCGTACTTCACTTTTGAGTTTGTATTGTAATCTTCTGGCCGAATGTTGATGGCATTCAGTGAGAATATGTTTGATTGTCAAATATGATTGGCAGCTTTGACAGGAGGGACGGATGCTAGAGGACATTAGGTAGCCGTGAGTGAGTTTTGAATGTCCTATCCGAAGTCGTCTTATCACAATGAGATCTCGTCTTGACAGGGCTGAATAGTCAAATGTAGGCTGACTGGTTATTGACGGTTGTATTTCGTGTAAGATCGAACGGTTATAGTTCCAATGCTGCTGCCAAAGGAGTCTGGTTCTTCTTTTAGTATATAATTTTAGGTCCTTACAAATTTGAATTTTATCGGTGATTTCAGGTGATGCTGTAGCAAGTTTAGCATAGTGATCTGCAGTTTCATTGCCTTCTATACCAATATGAGATGGCAGCCAAATTATGGTAACTGTTATGTTTTGGGACAAGATAATTTGGTAAGAGTCTAGGATCTTTTGGACGATTGGATGATCGGTAAATATATTTTTGATAGAATGGATTGATGCTAAAGAGTCTGTGCATATGGCAACCTGCTTATTAAGTGGAGATATGTGGTTGAAAGCTTGCAATATACTAAATAATTCGCCAGTATGAACGCTGCTAACGGATGGTATAAGTGATGATTTAATTAATGAATGAGAGGTTGTGACAGAGCAGCCTACTCCTGTGTCATTTTTTGAGGCATCCGTGTATAATATTAGGTCGTAACTATTTGTACATATAATGTCTTTAAATGCATTTATAATGATCTCTTTCGGATGTTTATTTTTATCGAAGTTGGTGAGCGAGGTGTTAAATTTGGGCGTGGAGATGATCCAAGGAGGAGATATAGGGGGATAAAGAGGAAGGGTATGTGTAAGAGAGATATCATTAAGTGTCTGTGCTAAAATTAGTGGAATAGGTTTTATTGGTGGTAAGGAATTGGTATTGTGTAAATTGTATGTGGACATTACAAATAAGGGATGCACTGGATTAGAGGGGTTAGCTGATACCGATGCTGCATAAGAGAGTAGCAGTTGTTTTCGTCTTATATAAAGAGGAGGTTCGTTAGCTTCGCAATAAAGATTATCTATAGGACTAGATCGAAAAGCGCCAATACAAAGACGAAGGGCTGTGTTGTGAATTGAGTTTAGAAGGTTAATATATGTTTTGGAGGCGGATATATATATGTGACAACCATAATCTAGCTTGGAACGTATTAGTGATCTGTATATTTTAAGAAGTGAGTTTTCGTCAGATCCCCAATAATGATGTGATAAAGTTTTTATTATGTTTAGTCTTTTGCACGTTTCTCCTTTTATTGCAAATATATGTTGCTTCCAAGTTAGTCGTGCGTCAAACGTTAATCCGAGAATTTTGCATTGTTTAACAACAGGAATAGGGACATTGTTAATCAAAATAAGTGGAGATGGAGAAGGGGGACGTCTACTAAAGTTTATAATTTTAGATTTTACATAGGATAAAGATAACCCCATGTCACTAGTTTTTTTTAAAAGTGTGTCAACAGCAGCTTGAATAAGCTTCGAGGTGGTAAAAGAGTTTTGTCCATGACAGTAAATTACTAGATCATCAGCATACATGATTTGTTTAATAGGGGAAATGAGATGAGAGCATAAATCACTTATTGCTAGATTAAAAAGTGTAGGACTTAGTACCGATCCCTGAGGTACGCCATCAGTTTGAGTATAAGTAGAAGATAAAATACCGTTGACAGAGACTCTGAACGATCTAGAAGATAGAAAATTTTGTATGAAGTTAAATATATTACCATTAATATTAAGAAGGATAAGTTTGTTTATTAAACATTGCCTACTTATAGTATCAAAAGCACCTTCAATATCAAATATGGCAGCTACGACTTCTTGTTTTTTGTTTAAGGCTTCTGATATATGAGTTTGGAGGATTACAAGGTTGTCTTGGGTTGAACGGTTTCGACGAAATCCTGACTGTTCACTAGCGAATATCTTATGTTTTTCAATGAACCATAGAAGTCTTTTATTAATCATTTTTTCAAATATTTTGCACATCGTACAAGTTAGTGATATAGGCCTATAAGAGTTGGCCAAGGAACGATCTAGGTTAGGCTTTTTAATGGGTATTACGATAGAGGTTTGCCATTGTTTGGGAAATTGGTTAGATGACCAGATTAAATTATACATCTCAAGTATTTTGAGTAGGCTACAATTGGAGAGCTTTTTGATAAATATGTAAGGAATGTCGTCAGGACCAGCGGCATTGTTTTTACAGGTTTGAATAACTGATACTAGTTCTTCAAAAAGAAAGGGAGAATTAAGATGTGTGATGTCCATTATTGTATCGGGTGAGGAACAAGGTGGGGCGTTAGGTAATGGATTTCGTAAGGAGGTATCTATTTTACTTTTAAATTTATTGTCGAAGTGCTTTGCTAAGGTTTCGCCGATTTCTTGATTGTCAGTGATTGTAGTGCTATTTACAGCAATGCTAGAGATTTTGAGGTTGGTGTTGTTTCCTTGGATTTGTCTAATCTTTTTCCAAAGATCCACCGGATTGGTTCTTGAATTAATGGAAGAATACATATTCTCTCCAAGATGATTTTTTACTTTGTTTTATAATAAATCGGGCTTTGGCTCTGGTTTTCTTTAGTTCAATGAGATTCTCCAGATTTTTGTTTTTACGGTAATTTTTAAGAGCTAATTTTTGTTGTTCTGTTGCGGTTTGGCAAGATGTATTCCACCAAGGTACTGCCTTTCTTTTATGTGAAATATTATTTTTGCCTATGTGCAAATTTGCAGCTTTAAGTATGGAATCGGTGATTAATAATAGATTATTGTTAATATTGTCGGATAGGGATAGAAAAGGTAAGGTGTTATCTGTTTGTGAAGTATAGTCATTCCAGTCGGCATTTTTTAGTCGCCAGAAGTTTCTGGTTATAGTTTGTTCATGGTTGGAGCTATCAGATGATACAAATATTGGAAAGTGGTTGCTGTCATAAAGATCATCTGAAGTTTTCCAAGATAGTGAAGTATATGTTTTTGGGTCGCTAAAACTAAGATCTATAGCCGAAAATGTGCCAGAGGAAAAGTTCAAATGCGTATTAGAGCCTGTATTTAGTAGACAGGAGCCTGTGCAATTGATAACGTTTTCTATAGTTTTACCTTTGCTATTAGTGTGGTTTGACCCCCACATAAAGTTATGAGCATTGAAGTCACCTACTAGAATATATGGAGCGGGGAGCTGATAGATAAGATTTAGAATTTCGATTTCTTGAAGAGGGTAGTTAGGAGGAATGTATACACTGCATATCGTAAGTTTATTTGGACACCAAGTAGTTACGGCTATAGCCTCGAGTTCCGTGGTGATGAGGAGATGGGATGAATATATTTCACTGGAAATAAAAATAGATGTCCCACCACTGGCTCTGTTACAATTAGTTCTGATATAATGGTATCCTTCGAACTTTTTTAATGTGGGAAGCTTAGATATTTTTGAGTTTGTTTCTTGTAGACATATGATATCAGGTTGTTTTTCTGTCACTAGTTGTTGGATTCTTTCAATACGGGGAAAGAACCCATCGCAATTCCATTGGATTAAATTGAAGGTGAAGCTTGAGTTGAAGGGGAAAGGGTCAACTGAGATGGTTGTTCTGGCTGTTGGGAGAGGAGGGTATTGGTTTCATTATCGGTTAGAAGTTCAGATGAGACGCTGATATTATCAGAGTCATCTGAGTTTAGCTGTCTTTTGATTTTCTTTTGAAGTCTGGTAAGTCGATTTTTAAGGGATCTTTCCTTAGTTTCTGAATGGAGAACTGTTATGTCGTGTAAGAGTCCTTCAATATTTGAAGTAAACACAAAAGCTTCATTAAGTGGACTAGGATTACCATGTGTATTTTCTAGGAAAGCAATAAACTGAGTCTCGGTCAAAGTTAGACCAGATGGATTATTTTCATAAATGGCCGCTACGGATTGTAGTGAACTAGCTGTTAGAATATGTTCCTCTGATTTTGTAGTTTTTGTTTTTTTCTTGTGAGGTTTGGAGACAGTGTTTGTTTTTGTGGATAACGGAGGAAACATTTGGTTAGACGGTGGTTCGGGTGTACTTGCTGAAGATAAAAGAGAAGGAATATCAGAATTGCTGTCTGTTGATATAGCTCTTTTTTGTCTTTTTGTGGGTGGAATTGATGGGAGTATAGTTTCAGTATCTATGTCAGTAGGGGTTTCTGTGCAGTTTGGGGTAGTTAGGTCTAATTGATCAGGAGTGCTTACGTCAGAAATTATATCAGTAGTTTCAGATGAAGAGGGCTCTAGATGGGGTAGTTCAGTTTGAGAAAAAGTAGTTGTATTATTGGTACATGAGTCAGCGGTATGTCCGACCTCTTTACATAAAAAACAATGCAATTTATCCGTAGAAATAAATATTCTATAAGGAGTGTTTTCGTATGTAATAACGAAGTTACTATCTAGTGAAAAGTTCTCCTTATCGGGGATAATATACGTTACTCTTCGGAAGCTCATTATGTGTGCATAACCTTCTCCGAGTGCACCACATTTCACAAATGACACAGGAGAGACCAGCTGTAATCCAATATCTTTAAGGGCTTTCTCAATTATGGAATGTGGAATTGAAGGAGATACGTTAGATATAAGAAGGCGTTTAGCTGGGGTGATAAGTCTTCTGATGGGAACTACTGTAGAGTTGATAGAGATATTTTGATGTGTTTTTAGAAGGTTATCAACAACTGTAGGCGAGGAAAGATAAATACAGATGCGGTTATTTGGGATACGTGATGCAAAGGTAATATTTTTTGGGATTACAATGTCTCCTATAGCTTTAACATAGTCAAATAAAACAGTATTTGGAATAGCGTGTATTAAAATGGCTTGCTCCTTCCGTGGGAAAGTAGGAGGTGGAGGTTTGGATAAAGTAGCAGCGACATATGATTTTGTGGGGTGGACTTGTGGAGTTATGAGTTTTGGATTTGGGTTCATTATTGTGAGTGTTCCTGGATACCAAAAACACTTCACTTAATTTTTAATATTGGAACAGACGTCCTAGTAGGACACTGTGGGTAAAAAATAGTGATATAACAGTTACCTGTATCTGCAGTTTTCGGTCAGTTGAATATAATAATATTATAGTTCAATGATAATTGCTGTTTCCATAACACACAAAATAATTCGAATTTTCACATAATTGTTACTGGTTCGTAAACTGGTAGAAATCGATTATTACCGATAAGGCACGGTAATGTTTACTCGTAGGCTACCTGAGTGGGAATTTCTTCGTATTTTTAACTCGTCGATGGATTAATTTATCTGTTTAATACTGTTTAAATCTTTAAAATCCGTGAGGAAATTTAAAATGTGTATTTAAAACTTTGACGTTTTTTTTTACTACATTAATTTAAACTTCATTTTCTAGTTGATTTCTTTTAAAACAGATTTTCCTCTTAAATAGTACATAAAATGTAGCATGTGGCTTTAATTTACGAAGAAACGCATAAAAACCGCAATTCATTTACGGAAAATAGCAAAAGATCTGCTTGATAGATTTATTGAATAATTGCAACCATATGTTCCTATTTTTTAATAAGACGATGACGTTAATCGCGGATCACATTACTAATAATTAACACTTTAATAAACCGATTATATTTGATAAAAATAATAATTTCATGAATATACTTTATATATATATATATATATATATATATATATATAATCAATAACCCTTGTACCCTAAGGTGTTGGGTGTACAGTCTCTTTTTAGGCTTCGTATTCAAACACTTCCTATAATTCTTTTTGTTTCTTGCCATGTTCTTCGCTTGCTCTTTGGTGACTCCTCTCTTGTCTAGGATAGCAACAATTTTATCGTCCCAGGTCTTCATTGGCACACATTAACACAATTTAACAGAGGACATCAGAGTAAATCAACTAAGATGGTATGGACACGTCCAAAGAATGGATGAATACAGAATACCAAAAAAGTATTGAACTGGACACCGCATGGAAGAAGAAAGCAAGGTAGACCCAGATTAAGTTGGAGAGAAGGAATCGATAAAGACTTAAGGGAGAAGGGAGTTTGAAGAAAACCTCAACCTCTGGAACGACCGAGATAAATGGAGACTGAAAGAAAAAAGGACTTGTTTGGAAAGAAATAAAACTGTTTTGGATGGGTTGGAGTCAATAAAAGGGGCTATTTGTTGACTATTTGGTCAGCAGAGGATTTGGTCGAATATATTGTGCGTAACTGCAAGATATTTGTTCCTTTTGTGTAGTAGCTTTACACTTCTCCCTTTATTGTGTGATTACTTAAGAATCTTCTTTTTTAGGTACCGTCTCCTCTAAGGAGGTTGGTAATCCCCACAGCTATTCTTACTTTTGAGATTACAGCTCTGAACAAGTCGATGGAACTGCAATTATACCACTTTCTCAGATTGTCGAGCCAGGAGATGCGTCTTCTTCCAATACTTCGTTTTCCCTGTATTTTTCCTGTATTTTTCCCTGCATCATGGTTTGTAACAACACATATTTATCCCCTCTCATAACGTGGCCGAGATATTGTAACTTTCTTATCTTAATCGTATTCATGATTTTCATTTCCTTTGTCATCTTACTGAGGACCTCAACATTTGTTATTCGGTCTACCCAACTTATTTTTAATATGCTTCGGTAGGTCCACATCTCGAATGCTTCAAGTCGATCGCTAACCTCTTTCTTTAAGGTCCAGGCCTCCACCCCATATAGTAACACCAAAAACACATATGAAAGTAATATTCTTACTTTGAGTTGCAAACTAAGTTCTCTACTGCATAATACTTTTCTGACCTTATTAAATGTTGCTCTAGCTTGTCCAATTCTCATTTTTATTTCTTCTGTATACTCGTTATTTTCATTAATAATTGTACCAAGATATCTGTATTTTTTTACTTTTTCTATTGGAACCTCACTAATATTTAAAATGTCTTGTTGTTGTGTTTTGTAAATTGTCATAAATTTTGTTTTTTTAGCATTAAGCATTAGTCCGCTTTCCTCACTAGCATTCACTACATTATCTAAGAGTGTCTGTAGTAGATCTTGTATATTGTATTGTAGACTCTGCAATTAGTACAATATCGTCGATATATCTGATATTGTTGATGGGTCTTTCGTTGACTTTTATTCCAATTGTTACATTTTCGAGTGATTTTTTAATTATTTCTTCCGAATATAGATTGAACAATAAGGGAAAGAGTATGCAACCTTGCCTTACGCCTCTTTTTATCTCTACAACCTCCGAAAGTTCTTTACCTACTCTGACTTTTGCTGTTTCGTTAAATTAGAGATAAGTTATTATTCTTAAGTCTTTTTTGTCAATGTGTTTATCTTTAAAGTAACTGTATGAGATGGTTGTGTCGGACCTTATAGAACGCCTTATTGTAATCAATAAAACAAACAAGTTGTTGGTTTACATCCATAAATCTTTGCATGACGAGGTTAAATCCAAATAATGTCTCTCATGTACCCATGGTATTTCTAAATCCAAATTGGGTTTCAGTAATGTCTCGTTCCACTGTTCCGAAAATTTTTAATAATAGCTAGATTAATAATAATAAATCAAGAAGAAATTAGACACCTAGACTATAATAATAAACTCTTATAATAATAATAATATGTTAGAATGAACTGGACAATAAATACTATGCTTAATACACGTAGTATTAATATTCTTGGAAATTCAGACTGATTTCGAAAAAGGAAGGAAATGGTAATTTTCACATCGCTTTGGATTTTAGATAACTGATAACAACGTCAGGTTAACATGATTCACCAAAATATTATTCATGGTTTCTTGTTCCGTTCTATATGACCTCTTGATCATTCATAATTTGCGATGGTGTTAGGTAAACCCACAGAATTATTTCACCCGCACAATAACCATAATTAATACATTATGATTATTTAACTAGACATATGTCGTCTATTGAAGGATCTTAAAATCGTATGTTTGATTAAAATTATTAAAGAGCGTATTTAATATATTTTTTTCTTATTGCCACATTTCTAGCACGCTGAATAATGCCGCCTTGTTCCACCATTATTACGGAAAACAAATTTTATATCAGTAATTTCTCCAAATAGAGGATTAAGTATATTTGTTGGTATTTTTCCGGTATGTTTTAAACAATATCATTGAATCATGGAATAAAGTATTTACATAAAATTTAATTAGAAAAGGCAAAAAGCTCGGGTTCGTTCGGAAAAATATACCATGAGATTTTTTTTACATAATCGCCTTCGTGAGATACCCCAGATAAAGTTCAAGAGGTCGCCCATTCTAAAAGTTATTCAAATTTTTGTAAACAATTTTTTTTAAACAAATTGTAACAATAAATTCTTTGGTCCAGATTTTTTTAATTGTTTGGATCCTTCTGAAAAAAATATGCCTCTTATAATTTTTATATTAATTACGATTTTCAAGGCTCAAAACAAAACTAAAAAATATATTATTTTTGAATTCACCAAGGGCATAAATCATTTAAACCTCTATCATTTATTCATATGTATTTTGGGTTCATTTAATTTTTTTGAAGACGCTTATGACAGGACGGGCGCTCGGGCTGCGGCGTGTAGAAGAGAGAGATACAAGATCTATGGCACAAATTTTTGCCGATTTAAATTCTCATTGTACAAATTAGCGCTCGCCCTGCCATGCGTAAGTAAACAAAAAAAGTCTTGATCTTAAATTTAGGCATTTAATTTTAAAAATTGTATTTTTTACTTGTGTTTTTGAGCTCAGAGAATCGTCATTTTGCGTTTTTTTTTTTCATAACAAGTAAAAACAAGTAGTTGTTTTAAATAGTTGTTTTAAAAATAAAATAAGCCCAGAATTTTTATCAGAAGCGGCTAAAAGAAGGCTCGAACTTAAACTCTAGACACCTGATGATTTCAAAATTGATATTTTTTACTTGTAGTTTTAAGCATTGAAAATCACCACAAGTGGAAAACCGAACCAAAACAATTTATGTTTACAATTAAAAAAATGTTTAAAACAAACTTTTTGCTTGGGTTAGTCCTTGAACCATATTTTGAGTTATCTTATGAAAGTGATTATACAAAAAAATCCATGAGAATATTTTTCCTAACAAACCTAAGCTTTTCGCCTTGCCTAAGTACCGAAATATAACATAAGCTTTAAAAAGAACTAAAATAGTTCTTGTAAATTGTTTCTTGTTTTGTAAATAAACAAAACTGCTAACAATATCGAAAAGAGTATAATTGCTAAATCTATTACAGATGTGTGTAGTGAAACTATGAATTCCTGTTACAAAGAGAATAAAACAGCAATTTCAATTAAAAATAAATCAATAGAAAATAACATTGTGTTTACAAAAGCAGACAAAGGCAACACTACTATTGCTATAGATAAAATAGAATATAATAACAAAACAATAGAATTATTAAATAATTAAAATATTGAAACTTTACACAAAGATCCGACAGAAAAATATCAAAAAAAATTAAGCTAGCGTTAGAAAATTCAAAATCAATAGTAAATCCAATAGAACAGAAATACCTTAATATCATGAACCCACAACCTCCTAAATTATACTTTTCATTAAACTACACAAACCGGATCACCCAATAAGACCTGTAGTTTCTTTTTATACAGCTCCATCATATAAACTTTCAAAAAAACTAAGATTATTTTAGAACACACTAAATTTTCACCTAAATTTACCATAAAAACACAATAGAATTAGTTAATAAAATACAACATTTTCAATTACCTAACAACTCCAGATTAATTTCATTTGACGTAAAAAATCTTTTTCCTAGTATCCCTCCTACAGAAATTTTTATTCTAGTAAAAAACCTTTTAGACCAAAATAGTACAAATCCAATAATTACATCTGAAATTTTACATCTTCTTGAAGTTTGCATAAACTAGACTACTTTGAATTTAATGATCAAATATATAGATACAAATAATAGTGCAGGACTTATAATGGGCAATCCTCTAAGTCCATTACTATCAGATATTTTTATGGACCATCTAGAGACAAAGATTTCAAAAGATCCCGTATTCAAACAATTTCTATATTGGTGGAGATACGTAGACGACGTACTGGTATGTTTCACAGGAACTAACAGGCAACTCGACCAATTTTTATCGTATATTAATTCACTTCATAGTCATATTGAATTTACAATAGAAACAGAACAAAATCAATCCATAAATTTTTTAGATGTAAAAATTATCAGACTTAAAAACAAACATGACTTCTTTATATTTCATAAACCTACACATACTGACACGACTATACACAATTCATCATCCCATCCAACACAACATAAACTGGCACCTTATCATAGTATGTTCTATCTGCTATTCTGTTCTATCTGTATGTACCTTCTGCTCGATTACACATACAGGCAAAATAACAACAAAAATAGCCAAACACATAAAAAAGAAAGAAATAACACCAGCTTTCCGAACAAATAACAACCTAGGCAAATATATTAAAAATAACAAGAGCCAAAATAAAAAACACTTAAATAGTGGTGTGTACAAACTTCAATGTGGCGACTGCCCAAAAACTAACATCGGTCAAACTGGTAGAAACTTTAATAAACGAATAGCGGAACATAAAAGGGCTTTCAATAATAGACAAACAGATTCGACATACGCACTTCACCTTCTAGATAATAATCATTCTTTTAATGGCAAATTTAAAATACTTCACATTCAAAATAAAGGCCTTAAGCTATCTTTGATAGAATCTATAGAAATCAACAAATTAAAAAACACAGATATAATTCTGAATGACCAACTTGAGACAAACAGTTCTCCCCTCCTCAACCTATTTCATTAGAGACTATAAATTGTAAACGCATGCCAAAAATAGATCACTTGAGAAAGGCAATCAGCCGAAACAGCTGTAGTGATAATAGTTAAAATAAATTTTGTGGAAGTTTGAAAACAAAGTTTTCAGTATTTTATTGTTACATAAAATGAGTTTCCATCAAGTAACGGTCGAATCCATCAATTATTTAACTAAAATAGTTCTTTTTAAAGCTTATTGAAATTTTTTATTAATTGAAGGATTTCTTTAACTCCACATTAAGATAAGATTAATTGCAACCAATATGTACTATTTTTTATTTTTAATGAATACGGAAATTCGGTCTTTAGATACCACCATAAACTTCCTCAAAACATATATAACCACAACTTTGTCGATTTCAAAAGATTCTACCAACTTATTATCAAATTTGTCACTCTTATTACCTTTTGATTAAAATATTTAAATATTAATTAAATTTATTAAATACAAATCCCGTAATTAAAATAGGATAGAACACTGTTACAGTAGACAATTAGACAGATTAAAAAAAGAGCATGACACTTGATGAGTGCCAACAGAAGTGAATATGTACTACTTATAGCGTGTTACTATCATATTATGTACGTTAATGAACTTTTATGTCTGGTTATTACTAAATTTTTAATATTTTTTATAAGAACACTCCACATTTAAATTCTTTAAAATTAAAAAAAATTAATGTTTTTTGTTCATTAATTTATTTTATTAATTTTAGTAATTTTCAAATTTTGTTAAATATATTCATTATAATACATTTTCATTATAATCTTGTATGTATGCTTAATTATTCCATTTTGATTATCGTTATATTCTATAAAAATCATGAAGGTACCACAGCGGGTCCCAAGCACGGATAAAATGCGGAGAATGATTGACAAGGTTAGCAACCTACCAATCGTAAAAACAAATACTGCTCGAAGAAACAATGTACAGCCCCAAAACCAGATTGATACTATGAAGACGACTACGGCAAGAAATAAGGACAAGAAAAAACATCCAAAACCCAGATGAGAATTACTACTTGAAATATCCAATCACTCAACTCAAGGGAACGAGAAATAACCCAAGTGCTGAAAGAGAAAGAAATAGATATTTGTGCTCTACAGGAAAAAAAAGAGAAGACCTGAACATCATGGGAGTATACGGCCCAGAAAATAACAAGCCTCAAACAACAAAGGAAGCGTTTTACGACCAATTACAACAAGTAGTAGATCAATCCAAAGGAAATATGATAATATTGGGGGATTTTAACGCTCGAATGGGCAACCAAGCAATATCCGGCATCAAACAAAAACATAACGAGAATGTTAAAAACGAAAATGGAGAACTGATGATCAACTTCTGCACGAATAACGAATAACTAAAAATAAACAACACATTTTTTGACCACAAAGACCAACACAAATATACATTTAACATTAAAACAGTAAATTACTGTTTGTAATTTGAGAACGATTTCCGAAGTAGAAATTGAAACGTCAATAAACGTATTTTTATCTTTAATTGTGGCTTCAGATCAAAAGTAATAATCTTTAAGAAAGTAGCTTCAGAACAATATTAAATTTAATTATATTTCAATCAAATCAAAATTATATAAGATATAATTCTCTCTATTTTTGTTTATGTAGGTACATTCATGTCATAAAGTTAATAATAAATAATTTGCGAGGATGTAATTTAAACCATGCACTTGTTGCTACCATGTTGTCCTTTCCTTCACCCAACTTAGCGTTAAAGTTACCAAAGATAAAAGTTGGATCTCATTTTTTAGTCATTTTTATAAGTTGTTATACCTCAGCCTACCACGCTTTAACTTCCCTATGAGCTTAACGGCCGTGGGGGCATGAGTCTGAGCTACTAGTACTATTATTGTTACTAACTCACTCTTATACTATTGGTGCTACTGATTTACTTTAAAATCCCTAAAAGATAATATAATATCTATGAAAGTTGCAAAATTACCCACCCAACACATAAATTTCACAGTCTGTTCTAATTTATAATGTTTCTGTAAGGTATTATATAAAGTAAAAGTAGCATACAATATAATATAAATATATCGATCATCATTCATCATCATCATTCCTCAACCTCTTGCATCCACTGTTGGATATAGGTCTCCTCCATGTTCTTCCACTGTTCTCTATCTTGCGCCTTCTGTATCCAATTTCCGACTGTTTTTCTCAAGTCGTCCATCCATCTTTTTGGTGGTCTGCCTCGGTGTCTTTTCTCTTCTCTAGGTCTCCATTCTATGAGTCTTTTGGTTCACCTATTATCATTTAAACGTGCTATATGTCCAGCCCATCTCCATTTGGCTTGTGCAATTTTTTCTATGACATCTGTCACTTTAGTCCTCTCTCTCACTATCCTATTTGGTACCATATATCTTCTAGTTATTCCCAACATTGCTCTTTAAATTTTTCTTTGGGTTACTCTCAATTTATTTGCAGAATGTTTGGTTAAAGTTATTATTTCGGAACCATATGTTATTACTGGCAGTATGCATTGGTTGTAAACCTTTTTCTTCAAGCAAATCGGTAGCGTTCCTTTTAGACTATCTCGCATCTTGAAAAATGCTGCCCATCCCAAGCCTATGCGACGCTGGATCTCACAAGTTTGATTGTCTTTTCCTATTCTAATTTCATGCCCTAAATATATATAGCTAAAGACCTGATGTACTTCGTTCCCATCTACCCTCATAACACCACTTGGAACTAAAGTGGTCATGTATTTTGTTTTTTCAAAGTTTATTTTCAGGCCTATTTGTTCTATTGCCTGTTTTAGTTCTTCCATCATTTTGTGAGCTTCATTTAAACTCTCGGCTATAATGACAATATCATCTGCAAAGCGCAAGTGGCTTAAGTATTCGCCATCAATATTTATTCCCCTTTTATCCCAATCTAGTTTTTTTAAATGCATATTCCAGAGCTGCAGTGAATAGTTGGGGGGAGATGGTGTCGCATTGTTTAATTCCTCGCTCAATTATATATTTATCGGTAAAGTCATGGAGTTTAACAGATGCTGTTGCTCTGAAGCTATTTTCTTGTGGCATTGTAAATTAATTACTATTTATAACTGGGAATAAGCCACAATTAAAGATAAAAATACGTTTATTGACGTTTCAATTTCCAATTCGGAAATCGTTTTCAAAATACAAACAGTAAAATTTTACTGTTTGTATTTTGAGAACGATTTCCGAATTGGAAATTGAAACGTCAATAAACGTATTTTTATCTTTAATTGTGGCTTATTCCCAGTTATAAATAGTAATTAAGATGCTGTTGCGTTGTGATAAAACATATATACAACAACGCAACAGCAACAGCAAAATATAACGATATGTGCAAAAAATTTGAACTTACAGTCGTTTTCACTCTACGCAGATGATTTAATAATTTAGAGAGAGGCAAAGACACTGTTGCCACTTGCAAACTGCTTCAGAATGCTACTAACCAATTGCTTGAATGGACTTCAGTAAGTGGATTTAACCACTCTGTTGAGAAGACAAAAATCATTAAGTTTTCTCGCAGGACAGCCAGTACTATAAATCCTAAAATTGCCCTAAATGGTACTTGTCTACCATCAGTAAAGAGTTTACGGGTTTTATGACTTACATTCGACAGTAAACTTAATTGGAAATGCTATTTAAAAGATCTCAAAACTAAGTGCATGACAAATCTTAACATATTAAAAACTCTCAATTATTATTGGGGTGCAGACGAAGACTCCTTACTTCAGTTATAGATGTCTTATTCGTTCAAAAATAGACAACTGCAGTCTCGAGTCTCAACTAATACCGAAATTCCAACCTACAAATTACTAAGTAATGACCTTTAAAACTCTCCTTCTCCATTAACATTGATCTTTTAGCCACAACTCCAATATTATTGTCACCTAAACCTCCCTGGAATAAATTGAAAGCAGATTTTTATCGCTCGGTAAATAATTATGATAAACATCAGACAAATCCACAATTTCTAAGGCAAACTTTTAAAAAATTAATTGCTAACAACAGATTTGACCAAATTTGTTTCTGGTCCTGTTTCCTGGGAGTCTCAATGGGAGTATCCATAACCATGATTTGGATTAGGTCTCATGAAGGAATCCCTGGTAATGAACTAGCCGAATTCTTTGCAAAACAAGATGCATCTTCTAATATGGAGACTGAAAACATACAATTACATAAAAATTTACAGTCGTTTTTTAAAAATATCATCCAAATATCTTGACAAGTTCACTAAATCCCTTCCAAGCTTCGTGATATCCATCCCACCATTAAAAAGCTTGAGTTTCCTTCCATGACACGAAAAAACAAAATCTTAATTCGAAGACTTCGAAGAATCGACCATAGAAGACTAACTCATAAACATTTAATGGCTTCCCAAGATCCACCTACATGTACACACTGTGGTATTATTCTATCTGTTAAACATTTTCTCGTAGACTGTCCCTATTTAAACAACAATAGAAAAAAGAATCTTTTGATTCGAAGCCTAAAAAATAGGTAGAAAGACGCAGTCAGGGAAGACCTGGAGAAGATGGAAGTAAGGCCATGGGAAATAATAGCACAGGATCGGAATCAATGGAAGGCAATAGTAAACGCGGCAAAAACTCACGAAGAGTTGTAAGAGCCAATGATGATGATGATGAGTGATGAGGGATGCTTAACCTGGACAATGAAAAGATCGACAATGGATAAATGAGCGAAGACCCGCTCATTTCACTAAGAGAGTGATGAAAACATGAATTTAGGGATTAGGCTTAAAAGACAAAAAACGTAACGAGTGTATACGAAATATTACGAAGGTAAAAAATGTCATACATAAAGCAAAAGAGATTGTGATCATTTGTAGGCCATAGGTTGTAAAGAGACAGTGGGAATCAAAACGATCCAAAGGAAGACCACCCTATGAGGTAGGCAGATAATTTTAAGCTGGTCCAGGATAAATGCTATGCCGATAACTTTACCTTTATTTTACTTTTAAGTCGCATTACCCTTTTTCTTGTTGTTTGAGACGTTCTAAACGTTTGGCATTTCTTTATAGCTCAGTTTTCTCCGTGGATGTGTTAGTTGTTGCTCTGGAAACCTCAGAGTCTTCTAACATTATTGCCACAAACTGGTCGCATTGCTCCTGTAGTGATCCTTTCCCAAGTTAATATGCTCCTTTTCTAACTTGGCTGCACTGTACTGAACACGACCAATAGTCAGAAATACGTATATATGGTTGTCTTTCATCTTATACACATATTATTTTATTAAATTTTTTTCGTTTGTTGCGAGCTATGCCGATACCTTTTACCTTCTTCGGACATCTTTCGATTGTTCCAAGCTTCTTTGCATATTATCTACAGCCATTCATTTCCCATTCCATCTAGATACTTTGTCATTTCTCTCTTCTGTGTCTTCTTCACATGCTTTTTCTATTTTGAGTCTGCTTATACCTTCATCAATTTTCGTTCTTGTTATCTCCAGTAAGCTTTCCAACACATCGTCTTTCTCTAAGTATTCATCTTACAGTTCGTCCCCAAATATATCTGTATAATGTTCTCAAATTTCTAGTATTTATATTTTTTCTGTTTTCAATTAACTATTTTTGTCTTTTATTACTCTTATTTCTGTTCTTTTGTTACCTTTTAACCACTTTATGCTAGTCCAGAATTGTCTGTTATTTATTTTATATTCATCATCGACGTTACTCACAAATATTTTTTCTATCCTTTTTTGGCATTTTGACTGCCTTTTTTGCTATATTTCTTTTTTGTAACCTATTTTCCTTCTTATTTCTTTCTATACAATAGGACCAATGTGGAAACGTCTTAGAAACAACAGAGATGAATGGCGAGAATTAAGAGAGGCCTATATTCGGTAATCGGAATATAGACTCAAAAAAAAAGTTGGACCAATAAATACACTTTCACAAAATTTTATTGTAATCGGTTCTTTTTCGTCTAAGTATTAATATTTTAGTTTCTCCGCTCCACCATTATGTTTTTTGAAAAATGGTCTTCTAAATTTTCATATTCCACATACCTCTTCCGCGTTATCAGTTATTGTTTTCTTGAATATTTTGCAATTTTATGCGACATTTCTTTGGATTTCTTCTTTTTCTAATTTTTTGAACTTCTCGGTTGTTTCCTATTGGAATTATTCTTGTATTTTTCTCCTTTAGTTTTTATATTGCTATTTTTCGGTACTGGGATTTATCTCCTTTTCGTGTGAATGTGAAATATGTGCCTAAACTCTTAGTGCGACAAATGACTGATTTGTGTTACTTTGGTGGTCAGCTTGAAATTTGTACATGTACACACTGTGGTATTATTCTATCTGTTAAACATTTTCTCGTAGACTGTCCCTATTTAAACAACAATAGAAAAAAGAATCTTTTGATTCGAAGCCTAAAAAATATTCTCAGCTCGCCAGATCAATTCCAAAACCTTATTAATTTCCTCTATTAAACCAGGCTTTACCAGGAAATTTGAAAGAAGAAACTTAGTTTAGAATTATTGAATGAAAGAATAAAATGAATAATTAAAATTAACAAAGCTTATATAATTCCACTTGTGAAAAACTAAATTTGTTTGAAATAGCGTACACAATTATTTATCTAAAACTAATCAGATATCCATACCCAAAATATACTGATTCATTTTCTTCAAATTATGATTTTCAGAAATTGTACGACGTAAAGGGGATTCCATGTCACAAACATTAGAGGAAGTGTTTGTTATATTTAAACATATTTGTCACAACACATGTTTAATATGGTTAAGTATATTGTGGCATTGCGTAAATATAATCAAAAAACAAACTTAAAATAATCTGAAACGCCAAAAGAGGCTTGGTCATGTTATAATCAATGTTAAGGTTAAAAGCTTTATCATAATTGACAATTATTATACTTGAAATATTTTGCTATATTTTTTTAAACGAACTCTGAATTGGAAATCGAAACATCAAAACAAATTTACATATTAATAATTACAAAAATAAAAGTAAAAATCTCAGTGATTGGCTGTATACCAAAGTTGAAAAAACTTCTTCTTCTTATGGTGCCCTATCCACTTAGTGGATGTTGGCGACAATTCTGGCATACTCCTCTCGATCTTGTGTGGCTCTAAAAAGTACATGGACATCGAGGTTTGTCCAACCCCTTATGTTTTTAAGCCATGAGTATTTCTTTCTTTCAGTGCCCCGTTTTCCTTCTATCTTCCCTTCCATAATAAGCTTTAAGAACTTGTACTTGGAATTTCGAAATATATGACCCAGGTAAGGAGTTTTTCTTCTTTTTATTAGTGGCAGTAATTCTCGTTCGATTTAATACTTCATCGTTTGTTGTGTCAGGGGTTGATATGCCAGGGAATTTTAAGTAGTCTTCTTAATACCAACATTTCAAAGGCCTTCAATCGGTTCATAACATTAGCCTTTATGGTCCAAGTTTCTCCACCATATAGCAGTATGAAGAAGAAATCCACTAGTAATAAAATACGGGAAGAAATACATAGACATTTGAATAACAGAACAGTACAATCGACACAAACTCCCGAGGAAGAATGGCACTATATTGAGAAAACACTTACAAGAGTAACAGAAGACTACTTCAAACAAGATACATGAAAAAAGAACAAACCATGGATGACAGAAGAAATTCTAAACATGATGGACGAAAGAAGAAAATATAGAGATAAAAATGAAACAACATACAAGAAAATATACAAGAATATCAGAATAAAGATCCAACAAGCCAAAGAAACCTGGCTAAGTGAAAGATGCCAAGAAATTGAAGAGTTGGAACAAAGACATGATACTTTCAATCTACATAAAAAAGTAAAAGAAGCCGCTGGAATATTTAAACAAACTCCTACGTCTTTCATCGAAGATAAACATGGGAACCCGCTACTGAACATAGAAGATCAAATAGGTAGATGGAGAGAATACGTGGAAGAGATGTTTCAAGACCGAGAGAGGACGAACATTTACATGCAGGAGGCATCGACTGGACCTTATATCACAAAGCAAGAAATTATCAAAGCGGCAAATCAGTTAAAGAACGGAAAAGCTGTTGGGGAAGATAATATCCCAATTGAAATAATAAAGATATTACTAGACGAACATATCGAAGTAATGGAAGATATATTTAACAAAATATACGAAACACGCATAATACCAAATGATTGGCTGACATCGGTGTTTATACCACTACCAAAGAAGAGTAACGAGTAACTCCAAGAAATGTGAAGACCATAGGATTATTAGCCTGATGAATCATATGTTGAAGCTTTTCCTACGAGTAATACACAATAGAGTATACAATAAACTAGACGAACACACTGGTCAAACTCAGTTTGGTTTTAAGAATGGGTTCGGAACAAGAGAAGCACTTTTTTCAATACGTGTGCTAGTTGAAAGATGTAGAAATGTCGATTCTGATGTATACTTGTGTTTTATAGACTTTCAGAAGGCGTTTGACCCGGTGAAACATGATAAACTAATAGATATTTTAAGGTCATGTAATATCGACGATAAAGACTTAAGGATCAATTAAAATCCTTTATAAAAGGTATATAAAAAATGCCCCAAACGGGCTATCACAAACTCATTGCAAAACGTTTTCGGATTGATAAATCCATCATCAGTGCAAACGGTTGTACATGCTAGTAGCCACCAAAATATATGGGTCAAAACCCTTTAAATGTTTTAAATTTGTAGTTGTTTTACATTATTAATAGTTACAATTTGTGATGTTTAAGTTACCGTTGGATAGGTAACATGGCGGCGTATGACTCTACCAAAGAGTCATTTAATTCTGACAAACCATATACCACTGGTATATGGTTTGTCAGATTTAAATGTCATAAAATTTGAACAATTGTTCCGCCAAAATTCCCTTTCCAAATCAATAGAGCTAATGCATTTAGCTCCTTTAAACAATGAAAGAATTCTATCTTTCTGGGTCAAAGGATAAATATCATGAACTGTAACCTCATTCAATGAAGGACCATCAAAACGTAGTATTTTATTCATACATGGAGACAAAGAATATTGTCTTTTCTTAAATGGTTTAGCATCACCTGTGTCAGTAACCATTTCTATTTTGTTGGTTCTTCTGATATATTTAGAACTAGAGATATCTCCAGAATAGTCTACTATTGACTTTGCTATATTCCTTTTAGCGGTAGGCAATAAGTCTACGAAATAAAAAGTCTCTATTTTATTCCTCCTTCGGGAAGAATGGCATTTTTCATCCTTAAAGTTTAATAAAAATGAGAATTTATGCATAAAATTATTTCCCAAAATGAAATTATAAGGGACAGAAAGTACCACAAAAAATTGTACCATGTGACGAACACCATCAGCCTCTACTGGAAGGTCATTGGTACCAACAACTGATTTATTCGAACCATCTGCTAAGCAGACGTGCTTAGTAGATGTGGGATTATATTTATTGTCTTGAGAATTCAAAAATTCAACCCCACCGACACAAGAACTACAAGGTTTTTAGAGAATATGGAAATACTAACATGAGAGCGACTATCAAAATCTTTTTTTTTTTTTCAAAAATTGGCTTCAACGATAACCTGTAAGGTCTGTCGGTCTTAGATCTATTCGAAATGCAACTGCCGACTGGCTGCACACCACCTAGTTTTTTGAACACCTGGGACAAGAAGATATGGACACACCTTTATAACCACAACGAAAACAAGACATTTGCTTGCTCCTACAATCACGGGAGATATGACCGGACGTATAACAATTGAAGCAAATAATCTTCCCTAGTTTTCTGTCATTTATATGAAACAGAAACATTTTAGATATGGGCATTTTATTAAAATATAACTTAGCGATAGCGACTTAATATTTTAATGGAAGTGATGTAAATATTTTAGTCATATAGATAAAATATTTATTATTTATGTGTTGATGAAACTTTTTACTTTTCAAATTTAATTATTTTTAGGGTTACGTCGAATGATCAGTATGTGAGAAAAATTCAGCATACTCCTGTCGACTTTGCTGATATTTTTCATTGCTTTCTAAATTTAAGTAAGAAGTCATTGTCTTCTCTTACAATATAAACTATTTATATACTTGACATATTATGTTTATTATGTTTAAATGCTTCCTGTATCTTGCTTCCTAAAGTGTCGTGCAAGTCAATTTATGTCTAATACTTTTATTTGTCAGTTAGTTACGTTACTCCTGTTAGTGAATTCCAAACCTCAAAATTCCTGTTATTCGGGAAATAATGCACACTAATACACATATTACGCATGTGGTTGCTTACATTTTATTCTTTTGAGAATATTTTTTTATGTAAATAGAAGCAATTATCTTGCATACAGAACATGTATAAAAATATCTAGTAAAGGATCAATAGGAAGTCGAGAAAACTATAAACTCATTAAAAGAAAAACAATTAGATTACAGGTTAGATATAAAAGCATTAAACACTACACTCAATTGAAGTACCATAATTTATTAAAGGTATACTTCTAAAAACCCTAGAATACTTATACAACATACATGCAATATGAATCACCACGAATCAGCACGACAAATTGGTCTTAGGATCAACTGTGAGAAAATAAAACAATGGGTAACATCTCAGAGAACATCACAGTAGAATTACAAGATAATAAGAGACAAAACAAGATTAGTATGGACAGTATTTGGAAAACTATAATAATAAGAAATATTAGAAAACATTAGCTTAATACTTGCTACCAGTGATGAGGGACGGCGATAGAAACCTTAAAAAATGACAAATCCCCGGGACTAGACAATATTGATGTAGAACTGATTAAAAAAGGAGGGCATGAACTTAGAACTAAAATACACCAATTAATGAAAGAAGCCTGGGAACAAGAAATAATGCCAAAAGAATGGAGTGGCTGTATTATCGTGCCAATACATAAAAAAGGCAGAAAGGATACATGTGGCAACTACAGGGAAATCTCACTAATCGGTACTACATATAAGATATTAGCTTCAGTTGTACTAAAACGATTACTGCCATATGCAGAGAAAATTATTGACGATTACCAATGCGGCTTTAGGCCTGGAAGATCAACAATCGACCAAATATTTACTATCAAACAAATGCTAGAAAAGTATTGGGAATATAATAAAGAAGTACACCAGATCTTCATAGATTTCAAACAAGCATATAATTCCATAGATCGCTTAAAACTGTGGAGTGCAATGATGGAGTTAGGCGTACCAAAGAAGCTGACCATGATTGCGCGAATGTGTGTCAACAATTCCTTTGCACAAATTAGAATAGGAGGCAAAACTTCAAAGACTTTCGGCATAAGCACCGGGCTCAGACAGGGAGATCCGCTGTCCCCATTACTATTTAACCTAGCATTGGAATACGCAATGCGAAAAATCTATACCAGAGTCAAACCAGACATAACTGCCAGAGGAGCAAAGATTATTCTCGCATTTGCAGATGATGTAGATGCAGTAGCACAGACAACACTGGAAATTAGGGATATAGTATCGAACTTTGAAGAAGCAACACTAAGCGTAGGCCTGAAAATAAACGAAAAAAAAAAGTAAATACATGGTCGTATCAAAAAAGGAACGACAGCGAATAAGACAAAACATTACCATAAACGATCATAATTTTGTGGTGGTCAAAGAATTCAAATACCTAGGAGCAACAATTACCAGTGAAAACACAGGAGAACGGGAGGTTGAAATACGAATACTGGCGGGGAATAAATCATTCTTTGCCATTCAACATCTAATGAGGTCAAAGCTTCTCTCAAGGCGTGCCAAAATCCAAATGTACAAAACCATAATACGACCAGCAGTGACATATGGAAGTGAAACATGGACATTGAGAAAGAAAGAAATCAATAAGCTATTAGTATGGGAACGCAAATTCCTACGAATTATATATGGTCCTTGCAGGGACAGCGTGACAAATGAATGGAGGAGCAAATACATTAATGAAATAGAGACTCTCTTCGGGAAAGGAAACATCGTAAGATACATAAAAGCTAATAGATTAAGATGGGCAGGCCACGTGGTACGGAGTGAAGACGACAGGCTGATTAGCAATGTGTTTTGGGAAAGACCAGATGGTAAAAGATCGACAGGAAGGCCTAGAAAAAGGTAGAAAGACGCAGTCAGGGAAGACCTGGAGAAGATGGAAGTAAGGCCATGGGAAATAATAGCACAGGATCGGAATCAATGGAAGGCAATAGTAAACGCGGCAAAAACTCACGAAGAGTTGTAAGAGCCAATGATGATGATGATGAGTGATGAGGGATGCTTAACCTGGACAATGAAAAGATCGACAATGGATAAATGAGCGAAGACCCGCTCATTTCACTAAGAGAGTGATGAAAACATGAATGTAGGGATTAGGCTTGAAAGACAAAAAACGTAACGAGTGTATACGGAATATTACGAAGGTAAAAAATGTCATACATAAAGCAAAAGAGATTGTGATCATTTGTAGGCCATAGGTTGTAAAGAGACAGTGGGAATCAAAACGATCCAAAGGAAGACCACCCCTATGAGGTAGGCAGATAATTTTAAGCTGGTCCAGGATAAATGCTATGCCGATAACTTTTACCTTTATTTTACTTTTAAGTCGCATTACCCTTTTTCTTGTTGTTTGAGACGTTCTAAACGTTTGGCATTTCTTTATAGCTCAGTTTTCTCCGTGGATGTGTTAGTTGTTGCTCTGGAAACCTCAGAGTCTTCTAACATTATTGCCACAAACTGGTCGCATTGCTCCTGTAGTGATCCTTTCCTAAGTTAATATGCTCCTTTTCTAACTTGGCTGCACCGTACTGAACACGACCAATAGTCAGAAATACGTATATACGGTTATCTTCCATCTTATACACATATTATTTTATTATATTTTTTCGTTTGTTGCGAGCTATGCCGATACCTTTTACCTTCTTCGGGCATCTTTCGATTGTTCCAAGATTCTTTGCATATTATCTACAGCCATTCATTTCCCATTCCATCTAGATACTTTGTCATTTCTCTCTTCTGTGTCTTCTTCACATGCTTTTTCTATTTTGAGTCTGCTTATACCTTCATCAATTTTCGTTCTTGTTATCTCCAGTAAGCTTTCCAACACATCGTCTTTCTCTAAGTATTCATCTTACAGTTCGTCCCCAAATATATCTGTATAATGTTCTCAAATTTCTAGTATTTATATTTTTTCTGTTTTCAATTAACTATTTTTGTCTTTTATTACTCTTATTTCTGTTCTTTTGTTACCTTTTAACCACTTTATGCTAGTCCAGAATTGTCTGTTATTTATTTTATATTCATCATCGACGTTACTCACAAATATTTTTTCTATCCTTTTTTGGCATTTTGACTGCCTTTTTTGCTATATTTCTTTTTTGTAACCTATTTTCCTTCTTATTTCTTTCTATACAATAGGACCAATGTGGAAACGTCTTAGAAACAACAGAGATGAATGGCGAGAATTAAGAGAGGCCTATATTCGGTAATCGGAATA
The DNA here is from genome assembly GCA_918026665.1 of Diabrotica balteata. NCBI lineage: Eukaryota > Metazoa > Arthropoda > Insecta > Coleoptera > Chrysomelidae > Diabrotica > Diabrotica balteata. The sequence continues at coordinate 138,192,321 of OU898280.1, forward strand.
TAGACTCAAAAAAAAAGTTGGACCAATAAATACACTTTCACAAAATTTTATTGTAATCGGTTCTTTTTCGTCTAAGTATTAATATTTTAGTTTCTCCGCTCCACCATTATGTTTTTTGAAAAATGGTCTTCTAAATTTTCATATTCCACATACCTCTTCCGCGTTATCAGTTATTGTTTTCTTGAATATTTTGCAATTTTATGCGACATTTCTTTGGATTTCTTCTTTTTCTAATTTTTTGAACTTCTCGGTTGTTTCCTATTGGAATTATTCTTGTATTTTTCTCCTTTAGTTTTTATATTGCTATTTTTCGGTACTGGGATTTATCTCCTTTTCGTGTGAATGTGAAATATGTGCCTAAACTCTTAGTGCGACAAATGACTGATTTGTGTTACTTTGGTGGTCAGCTTGAAATATTTCAAACTCGACTTATTCAGAAATATGACAGGTGGATTCAATCATGCAAACTAATGGACGTCGAGTCATCGATTTAAGTAAATTTCTCATTCTCTTCGGAAGTCTCAGGTTAGCATCTTACCTGCAAAAAACCATTATAGATTGGCTAATTTGCATTCAATAGAATGCATTAATAAATTTTCCTTGTGGTTGGAGTCATTTAGATGTTTCAATGCGATCAGTTTTTTTAATATGATATTTCGCTGTGAGTCACCAAATAAAACACAAGGAAATATTTTACTGAACAATATAAATTTAAGCCGCTCTTTGGGATTCTCATTTTTTTTTAATTTCAATTTGAAGCCATAGTAAAATGCGATATGCATACTGATTAATACTAGTCGGTATCATTCTTAGAAGGTACACATTCCGCTTGTGCTTTTTTATTACTTTCTTTTATGAAAATTGTTAATAGCGACGCTTAGATCGTGTTTTGTGGTAAAAAATTTAAAGAACGTGCCCAAACCTCTAGTGATTTGTTTAGAATTTTTTATTATTTTGTACTTTCAATAAATATCGGAAAACGATTCTTCTTGAAAGCAAAACACGCCTTATTACGGCAATATTTGTAAAAGCCATCCATTTGGTTTTACCACTTTGTTTTCTTATTCATTTTGTTCATTAGTATTTTAGTAGTATCGGAGAGGTATTTTTGATGGATTCGACCGTTACTTGATGGAAATGGATTTTATGTATCAAACTCTTATCACTACAGCTGTTTCGGCTGATTGCCTTTTCTCAAGTGATCTATTTGCAATTTGATTGAACCCAGCCTATGAGACATGTTCACCCAGGTAGTACGATCGGGTGTAACAATTCATTGGAGCAAGGTGTTTTAATTCGTGTTTAAAAACAGGAATCACCCCACCGTGCTCCAATGCTCTAGACCATCCCTTTCCCCCCTATAGCAATCTGATTCGCTATAGAGGCACAACAATCAGCCAAGTGCTCTTCATGTGGAGGTCCTGGGTAATTGAACCCCAACATGGTTTCCTAACCGTATGTGAAAACTCAGGACAGCGCATCTCCGCTTTATTCCTGAGTGATCTATTTTTGGCATGCGTTTACACTTTATAGTCTTTAATGAAATAGGTTGAGGAGGGGAGCACTATTTGTCTCAAGTTAGTCAGTTAGAATTATATCTGTGTTTTTTAATTTGTTAATTTCCATATATTCTAACAAAGATAGCTTAAGGCCTTTATTTTGAATGTGAAGAATTTTAAATTCGTCATTAAAAGAATGATTATGATCTATAAGGTGAAGTGCGTATGTAGAATCTGTTTTTCTATTATTGAAAGCCCTTTTATGTTCTGCTATTGGTTTACTAAAATTTCTACCAGTTTGACCGATGTAAGTTTTTAGGCAGTCGCCACATTGAAGTTTGTATACACCACTGTGTAAGTGTTTTTTTATTTTGGCTCTTGTTGTTTTTAATACATTTGACTAAGTTGTTATTTGTTCTGAAAGCTTGAAAGTTGAATTGCAAATGCTACAACAGACGAGTTCATTAAAGAACGAAACATGGGGACATCCCACGCAGTCTGGAAGGTTGTTCTTGTTCTAGGGCTTATACCTAATAACGGCACACACCTAGGGGAGGGTCTGATTCCTTTTCGGAAGTAAAAGGGGAAAGGGGGGTTCGGAAAACTAATGTTATAGAATAAAGAAAAAGAGCAAGATGAAACAAAGAGAAAAGTCTACATCCTTAGTGTCTGTGGTTACCTGTCGATACGGAAGCTGGTTCCTAGCGGAGCACAATTAGGACAGATTAGTTTTCCACTGTAGGTTTAGATTTCGCACTAAAGAAGTTCTTCTCGCTGAGTACCAAGAATGGGGGGAAAAATACATTAAAAGTAGTGTGGAGTAGATATGCGTAACTAATTTTTTACTATTGTTGTCTATTTAATTATTATTCTAATATGTGTGACGTGTATATCCGGTGTAGCTACTCTGTGTATATCTCGTATTAAGTGGAAGAGAATTAGGAAAAAAGGTTGTTTGTAGGTAACAGGTGTATTTGCTATAGGTATATTCAAAAATATTCAAAATGAAAAATGTGAGATAGTGATAAATTTATTTATAGGTATCCGCTTGTGTGGTCCGAGAAAAACCTCTCTCACCCGGCTTGTTCAGCCCTTTCAAGTATATATATGGTTATATATATATGGTTGACCATGGCATTCTTTTATCGCGATTGAATGAGTTTGGTTTTTCGCATGATGCTTGTACATTTATAAAATCGTATGTGGAATCAAGGTTTCAACGATTCAAAATTGGTAGGTGTTTATCAGATAAATTTCAGGCTACATCTGGTGTCCCCCAAGGGAGCAACTTAGGGCCTTTGTTTTTCTTAATTTTTGTCAACTCACTACCACAATCTCTTAAATTTTCTTCTAGTCTGATCTATGCTGATGATTTTAAGCTTTTTAAGACTATACATACTTCAAATGACTGTCAGTTACTACAGAAGGACCTGACCTCAGTTGTGGAATGGTTTAGGGACAACAATATGATCTTGAATATTACGAAGTGTGGAGTCATATCCTTCACTCGCAAAATTGATTACATTGAAAATAATTATAAAATTGACAATTGTGTAGTATCTAGGAAAACCAAATGTAAAGATCTGGGAATATACCTACAGGCTAACATGAAATTTAATGAACACTATATAAATATTGTTAATAAGGCCTACAAAATATTGGGATTTGTAATAAGAAATTCTAAACACTTTACTATAAACACAACCATTAGACTATATAACGCTTTAGTCAGACCAAACTTGGAATATGCATCAGTGGTATGGACTCCTGAAGCCAAAGTTCATATTAATCATATAGAAAAGGTACAAAAGAGATTTCTAAGGTATTTATACCTTAAGAAATACAATGTGTATACTTACCTTACGCCATCAAAAGAGTTGCTTCAAATATTTGGCTTGCAGTCATTAGAGCAAAGAAGAAACATGTATTGCGTTGTGTTTATTCATAATATCATTAACAATGTTAAATATAAGACATGTGGTTTGATAAACTTTATTAGGTTTCATGTGCCAAAGGTCAACCTAAGGGTAAACAGTAATGACCTATTTTCTTGTAGTCCTTATAATTCAGGTGCAATTATAAACTATATGCAATATCAGTGCAATGAGTTAATAAAGATCTGTGATATAGACCTCTTTACCTGTAGTGTAAGCGATATTAAAAAATGTTATAAATAAGTATGATAGTAATGGACTCAATTTTTAATATTTTATTAACTTGTGTCTTTTTATTAATGTGTTTTATTTTGTGTGTTTTTATTTTGTACTTGTGTGTATATTGTATTTTTTGTGTGTATATTGTTATACCAAGTAATGAGCACTCTTACATGTAATTACTACCTAGGTGGTGTTTGTAAGTTTTAATAAATAAATAAATAAATAAATGGTCTTTCTTTTCATTATCTCCGTTATGTGGTCTATTATGATTTCGAAGTTCTCCTTGTTGATCATAGATATCTGTATAATGTTGTTGGGCGTTGTCAACCCTATCCTGTTATGAAGCCTATTTTGTTCGGGGGCGAAAATATTACACAAGAAGATGCAATGCTCAGCGTCGCGTCGTCCCTTTCGCCGCATGTAGAGCATATTTCATCGTTGATTTTCTTGATAGCGTATGTGTAAGGCCCTAAAAAGATCCATGTTCGGTCAAAAATTGTGTAAAATATTAATTCACTTGTTTAAACTTGCAGCTGTACTAAGCCACCACATCAGGGATTAGCTTTTTGGTCTATTGAGCTTTTGTACTCTTCTTCTTCTTGTAGTGCCTATCCGTTTCGGGTGTTGGCGACCATCATGGTAATCTGCACTTTGCACACTGCTGCTCTAAAAAGATTTGTGGTTGTTGTGTTGAACCACGTTCGTAGATTTTTCAGATAAGAAATCCTTCCCCTTCTCGGTCCCCGTTTCCCTTTTACTGTTCCCTGCAAGATTAGTTGCAGCAGTCCATATCGTTCGCTGTTCCTCATGATGTGATCAAGGTATTCGATTTTGGCTGTTTTTATTGTGGTTAACAGCTCTTTTTCTTTTTTCATTCTCAACAGAACACCCTCATTAGTAACGTAGTCCGTATACGGTATTTTAGTCTGTGCCTCCCATTCCTTCTGCCATTCTGCTAGTAGTTGCTCTTGTACGAACGCTCTTACCCGGGGTAAGTGATCGTTCCGGTTATTATATAATATCTGCCGTTCTTTGGCTAAGAGGTGAATGGTGAGCGTACCAGCGATTGTCTGTAGTACCAGGGTAGATGTTGTTCGGTACGCACTCGTAACTTTGAGAACGACTTTCCTCTGTGCTCTGTTGATCACATCTTTATACTTTTGATATCTTAGTACATCTATTTAGATGGGGGTTCCATATACAACGTGTAGGTAAAATCTTCTGTTGTTGCTGCTAGGCCCACCTGTATTGGGTGTTATTCTCTGGATGGTTGCTATCTGTTCGTAAGCCTTCTTAACCACTCTCGAAAGATGTTTTGTAAAGCGTATATCTCTGTCTAAATAAATGCCTAGATATTTAACACAGGTCGTTGATTTTAGCTCAATACTACCTAGTTGGAATATCAAATCTGGCCCGGCTCTCAGGGCTTTCAAGGTGACCGCTTCGGTCTTGTTGCCTGCAAGTTGCAGGTCGTTATTCGTCATCCACCTATTTACTTTACTTAAGCAGCCATTTACAGTGTCTACGATTTCTCAATACATGTCACTTGTTACTTATATAGCTAGGTGGTCGGCATAGGCTATTGTCATGCTATTTCTACCGTAATCGATATCTAGTACCCCATTATATAGTACATTCCTTACTTAGACATAAGTACTTAGACATAACTTACAGCCTTTATACTCCGCATTAAAAAAAATATCCGTAAAAGTTAGTAAAAATTCTTGCAATTATCATACTTTAAAGAACTATATCTTAGTTACCGTTAGCAGTACAATACTTTTTATAATAGACTATTTTAAAGTGCAGCAGAAATAGACTTTCTTTTTTATTTAGTAATGCACATACCCTAAATGTGTAAAAAAATTATGAGATATTTAAAAACTCAGCCGAAAAAGCGAAAAATCGTTAAAAGTATAAACTTTGAAAAATCGTATCTTACTTAAAATTAGTCGTAAGACCTTTTACAATAACCTATTTTAAACGTAATTGTTTTTCTTTCTACTATGTACTATAATATATACGGAAGACTGTGTAGAAAAAAGTAACAAAACAATAGTTGCGAAAAAATAGTGAAAATGGGCCAAAAAATTTTTTACTTTAAAAAGATAACATTTCGATAGAAAATTAAGTTTTATTAAATTTTAAACAACTTTTCTGTACTCCCAAAAAGGCACCCCTTTAAATGGTATCACTCCTCGGTTTTTCCATATTTGGGGGTCCATTGATTATATAAATCAATAAAACTTCTTCATTGTTCTAGTTTCTTTCTAAAGTACATAATCGTTATATACGAAAAAAGAGAAACAAATTGAATTTTTCTAATATTTTTTACAAATTGTTTAATAAAAAAAATAGCCCACCTTTTGAAGTGTCCACTGATGATACAGCATTTTTCATATAAAAATGCTTGCACGTTATTCAAGATTTACGACGTCAGAACCCCACAGCGTTGCCAAAACATCAGAATAGTTAGTAAGTGAGGAAGATTTAAAATGTCAACTATTTGTCAAAATATTATACTAACAATAAATACACTTAGTTTTAAGACTACTGCAACACACTAAAATAAATAAGAAAACATTTTAATACAAAATTATATATTCTAAATTTTAAACTTACCTCTTTTAGGGCTTTAATAGTAAAAACGTCCAGCCATTATTTCCTGTTCAATATAATCTATCTTATATGAAAGCTTATCAGCTATAGACTATTTATTTGTTTTGATATAGCACAATCACAATACACAACAATAATTAGTTTCTAAAGCTATTAATCTAAATTTAATATGTATTTATAAATACAATTTATTATTATTATTATATAGAACAAATACAGCCAGTTTTTTCAACAAATTTTCGTGGATTAAAAATGATGCGATATGTCAAATGGTCTATATCTTTATCTTATCAGCGGGGTCGACTGTCTAACTACATTTTCCATAAGGTTCTATCTTGGATCAAGCCAACATAAATCTAATTTACCGTTATATCCTGCTTAATTGTTTCCCTCAGCTCCTCTTTGCTCTTCCTCTATTTCTCCTTTCAAGAACTTGCAAATCAGCAATTTATAAATAAAAACAGAGATAAATAATAATTATTAAAACCAATTTATTAACTTTAAATGCCATTAATATTGATTTATTAGAAAATGATTATATTTATTCTCATTAGCAGTTTGAAGTGTTTTGAAACTGTTTTATAAAAACAATGTTTAAAATGTTATTTTTAACACCACATAGAATACCATCACTGCATAAGTTTACTTAAAATGCCGATTGTTTACATCGTAATATAAGTTCCGATTAACTCTCAAGTGTATTTATATATAAACTCCAGTCGACAAAGCTACACCTTTAGGCTTGTTTTCTCAAGTAAAAGTGTTTAAATGTTTTGCTTTTATTTTAAACATAAAGTAGCAGCTGTTTTTATGGGGGCATTTGACTTAGTAAGTATTTGTTTATCGCACAATGTCCACTCGTTTCATAAAATAACACATTTTAACTAATAAAGCAATAAGCTATATATATATATATATATATATATATATATATATATATATATATATATATATATATATATATTGTGATTACAATTATTATCAAGAGCTTCTAAAAAATACAAAATATCTTACAAAGTTGAACTAGAAATAAAAAATTTTTTGTTAACTTACCAAATAAAATTAGTTTGTTATATAAAACTGCTGCTTACATAATAATTACAAAAAATATTAATAAAAAAATGTCCTATTCTAATAAATGTTTCTCTGAAAAATTTTGATAGTTTCTAACCAAAAACAATTGAATTTGTTGAAGAAGAAGAAGAATATTTATTCACCATTGATAGATGCCCGAAAAAATGTAACAAATACATGGAAAAAATACGTGTTAAGTTATTTATATTTAATACATTAGAAAAAAGCATCCTATGTAGCATATCTGGAGAATAAGAGTTTTCAATTAAAATATTTTTTAACAAATGAAGATCTTCTTGTAGATAGTCTGGATGAGAAAGTTTTAAAACACGTTCATTTAAAAACTCTTATCCTCCAGATATGCTACATAGGATGCTTTTTTCTAATTTATTAAATATAAATAACTTAACACCATTTTTTGCTAAATCTCAAAACACTGTATCCAACAATCAAAACATATATTATCATTCACTACCTTTTGTACCATCATTAACTCCTAAATTAATACAAACACTAAAGGTTATTGATAATATAAAAATAGCAACAAAGAACATCAAAACCATTTCATCTTTATATTCTAAAACTAAATATCCTATAGACAAATTAGATCAAAGAAATGTAGTATACAGCATTGTTTGTACTCAGTGTGAAGCTGAGTATATTGGTGAGACTGGAAGAAATCTCTCAAATCGCATTATTTCTCACAAGAGTGATTGCAGAATTAAGAAACCATCTTGTGCTTTGGCAGAGCATGTAATAGACAAAGACCATATTATGGATTTTGATAATATTAAAATTTTATGTAGTGAAAGTAATAAATTTAAAAGAACTTTTTTGGAAATGGTTTGTATTAGCAAAAGTGATAATAATTTAAACAAAAGGTCAGAAATTCAAAATCTAAGCAAAATTTATAATTATATTATTTCTATGTAATTTATATATGCAGTCAGTAAAATATCACCTTTTGAATTTTCCATGTATTTGTTACATTTTTTCGGGCATCTATCAATGGTGAATAAATCTTCTTCTTTTTTGTTACTAAACAAAGAAGAATTTTTTAAACAAAATTTTATTTTTGACAATATGTCAAAAATAAAAATTTTTAAGTCAGTATTTATGACATTTAGGCGGTTTGTAGCTATTCAATTTTTGTTTACAAATTCAATTGTTTTTGTTAAGAAACTATCAAAATTTTTCAGAGAAACATTTATTAGAATAGGACATTTTTTTATTAATATTTTTTGTAATTATTATGTAAGCAGCAGTTTTATATAACAACCTAATTTTATTTGGTGAGTTAACAAAAAATTTTTTATTTCTAGTTCAACTTTGTAAGATATTTTGTATTTTTTAGAAGCTCTTGATAATAATTGTAGTCACAATTGAAAGCTCGAGTAAAAAATAGTCAACAAATAGCCCCTTTTATTGACTCCAACCCATCCAAAACAGTTTTATATTTTTTCCAAACGAGTCACAAGTACTTCTTTTTTCTTATATATATATATATATATATATATATATATATATATATATATATATATATATATAATCGGGAAAACAGCTGGAAGAATATTATAAGCTATGTGTAGGTACAATTTTTTTTTAATTTCAATATTTCGTTGGTGGCCACCAACATCATCACTATCATCAGGGAATGCTACCAATGAACTAGATACACGAGAAATCACAGTCTATTAATGTGATATATACTTACAATTTGAGGATAATGCCATATCGATAGCTGGTCATCATTCTAAAAAAAATTCAAACATATAAAACATTAAAAAATGGTACAAAGTCATGCATACCTAATTATTGCTATTGTAAAAGCATGGGCTATTTTCCTCTGTGTTGAATTAACATTTTATTTAATGACTATGAATATGTAGTTTTAACCACATGTTCAGTTCATTGACGTTTGAAGGATATATCCTTCAAAAATTAAAAACTTCTTTTCTCTGTATAGACCAAGAAGTAGGTTTTAGGTTTTTTGTGACCATGGTATTGGCCTAATGTTTTAGCTCACATAGTAAGTCATTTTATTTAAGCATTATTAAAGTTGTTTTACACAGTGACAATTTAAATTTTATTTAAAAAGAAACAAATGGTTTATCGCCACACAAACTTTGAACATGAGGTGAAAGACTCAATTTTGATTGTTGAAAATTTTTTATGTTTATATTTGTTTTCCCAAAAGTCTTTTATAAATTAGGTGATAGTATGGTGAATGACTTTAAATTTAGTCGAAGATGGAATCTAGAAATTTTATCTGTTGTCTGTTTTAACTGTTAGGAGAAAAGAGTAAATTTCACTGAGGTTATTTAAATCTGATTTTTTGTTCATATTGTTTTCTGTTTGTGCTATGAAAGTCATCGATAGGAACAGTCTTGTTTTGTAATTTGTTTCTCTTTCTAGAATTTTAACGGATCCGTAATCCATATAGTGTCCTTAATTTAATACATGACAAATGTATTGATAATGAGAAACGGTCATAATGTAGTCTATTGTCCATATTGTGTGATGTGATACAATTGTTCCAAATCGTAATCTGAACAAAAATTTAGAATAAAATCAGAGGTGGGTGTGCAAAAAATAATTCAGTTGGAGTTACCTGTCCATGGGTTTGTAGACCATGCGAAACTCATGAGCCCTTTTAATAGCAAGTCGTTGTAACCCTACTCTACTTTTACAATGATATTGTGCACTCTTACCATGCACGTAACAACTGTGCATATGCTATTGTGGAATTTAAAATAGATCCAACAGGTTACACATTCTGTTTTTCAAGTCGCATTGTACTAATGGACAAAAAAATCGTAAGGCATCTACTTAAACCCTGCTAGTGGAGGGTTTAAGTAGTACAAACAACCTTACAAGAAACGGTGAAAATTTGCATGATCTTATATCTAACTGTCTATGTACCACCAACTTACTTGGGTTTCGAACATGGGCAGGGTGGAGGCAGGAAATCTGAAAATACAGATTTTAATTCACTTCTCGAGCAAATTTTGGCAAGTGTTTCCCCAGCTGAAAATTGCCTTTTTCCAAATTATCATTAAAAATATTTCATTTGTTGTCGAGAAGAGAACCAAAATGTTCATGTTGTATTTTTTGAATGTGTTTAATAGCAAGGTTCTTGACTTTCCGATAACGCAAGTTTTTATCCGGCCACCGAGATGACTGTTAGAGTCAGAATTCACGTTGTTAGCGGCGTATACAGAACCAATATGTTTGTGCCGCTATGCCACAACCCAGTCATGGTCAGGTAAAAGTACTCTGTATTAAATGTACATTAAAAGGGGGCTCTGACTTTTCACTGATGGTAAACATATTGCTACATGGGCCTTATCATATTAAGAGAGAACAAATACTTGTTGCGATTCCAAAAGCGATACGGGAGATTCTCCAAGGACCTAATTATAGCAGTGCAAAATTTGCTATTCTCGTGCATTTTTCCCATCTTGATATGTGGTATTGCTAACTTTACGGGAACAAAATAAGAATATTGTACATTATAATCGAGGGATTCTTCGTAAAACATAAATGATAAGGATTTTCACCTTAGCACACCTTTGTATAAAAGCAAGTTATACATGAAATACAGTGGAATATGTTTCTAAGCTTTCCGGCACCCGATCTGAGTTTTGTATTGTGCTGTATATAATAATCTACTGTATGACTGATTTGCCAGTCGTCTTTTTTTTTTGGACAACAGGTCTACAGGTATGGCCAGAATGGGTCCGCCCTTATCTCATGATATACCTGGCCTTTCTCTGTATAATATGTGCAACGGTATGTTTTGCAATATTTCTAACGAATCTGTAGGAATGGTTCTCATGGCTCTCGTGACACTCAAACAAGCAAACCTTTATGTGCCATTAAACAGCCAAATTCCTCCAAACTGTTACGTTTTGGTCCACCATGTCTCCGAACCATAAGTCATCAAGGTTCTGTTAACACTTGTCTATAACCAAAGGTTCATTCCTTCGCACACAGTCATCTACATCTGCTAAGAGCCATTGCAGCCTTCTGTGTTAAATTTGTGTTGTGTAGATTCACGTCAGCTTCGGGTCAAATGTTTAAATACTTGGCCTGACTTAAAAATGGAATTTCCACTGCCTAAGCATCGGTGCTTGTAAACATTGTAAAGCACTTTTTCTGGTAAAGGTAACAACTGTTGTTTTTGTGCATTAACACCTAAGCCTTTACCTTTACACTAGTTATTTACCTGTCTCAGATCATTCGTTCTAAGACTGTCTCGGTAAAACGCCCTTTGACTACTACTGCTAGGTCATCCACATAGCCCATGCTGTAAAACCCATACTTAGACAGTTATGTTAAGAAGTCGTCTTCTAGTGTTGTTCACAGAGTAGCAGAGATAATACGCCTACCTGTGGACAACAGCTTCCTACCATTAGCTCGACAATATAAACGTATTAAAGATATTATAACTTTCTTGTTGACTTCTCCATTTAAACTCTAGGATCATTAATAATTCGATACGTTTTATTTCTGATAGAGATAAATGCTTCAATTTACTTTCAGTTTACCTTACAAATAAAATCCACAAGGAAAACAATTCCTGTAGCTCGCTGTATACCACGTATCACAAAAAAGAGGTTAGTCTTTGTAAGTGGGTATATTTATTTAAAAACCCTTAAAAGGGCTACATCAAAAAAACAAACGTTTTCGGACTAAACAGTCCATCATCAGGTTTAAAATCTGCCTAAAATAAGTACAAACCATTTAGTTAAAACAAACGTGATTATAAAATTTTGACTATGGTTAAAAAAGCAAAATGGTTATACTTACTAGGTTAAAATGCCTGAGCCACCAAAAATACATGGGTAAAAACCCTTTAAATTACTTATAGTTATCAAAGATTATACATCTTGTTGTTAAAAAACTATGATGTTCATTATTAAATTAAATATGACTTCAGGTAACATACATTGCAAAAAGTTTTGAGTTCCAGAGCCGGGGAGAAAACCTCTACGCACGGAGAACAGCTAGAAACTGATTTACAATATACCTATGAAAGGTGTCAAAAACAAAAATGTCAATGTAACATAGAGCTATATTAGTTATACCTAGTATTACTACAGCCAAAAGATTCAAAAATTATTTTTGATGATTTTAAAAATAATAACAGCAATATAGGTGTTGGGATTTAAAATTTGGGTTATAATCGATGTGAAATCACCAATGGTGTTAAAGTCATGTTTGAGAGGATGACCTGTGTATTAGGCAACCTATGTTGCTTTTTGTCGTATGGAATATGGTCTAAAAGTGTATTTAATGTTAGATTAGCTTATATATATATATATATATATATATATATATATATATATATATATATGCAAATTATCCTTTTATGTTTATCACATCTAGGAAAGGTAAAAATTTTTAATAGTAAATATTTGAAGCTAATATAAGACCTTGTATTTAAATGACTATTTTTAAGACTGTTAGTATGGTGAGAAATTAATGAAAACAAGTTTGGTAAATTGAAAATCTACAGGCTGAAGAAATCAGAGTTATAACCTATGTGATTAATTTAAAATTGAAGAGGCTGAGCTCCTCAGAGACTTGATGAGAAATAGTAGAGACAATGACTGAAGAAGGAGGGGATGGTTAAAGGAGAAAAGGAGTTAATCAACAATTAGAGATAATAGGGGTCCTTTATGCTTGAAGCATCTAGCACCCTAAACAAAATGTATTTTAGTAGTAATAAATTCGGTTTGTAAAATCTAAAATTTGAAATATGAATGTACTACTTAGTTGTTGATCAAAAGAAGGTGAGCAATGTTGGATAAGGATTTTTTATTAGGGGAAAAATATATGAATTTTGAAAAACAGTTAGATGATGTTTGAATGATTACTGACTTTAAAACTATTGAGTGCAGGTTAGATATATGAATTGGCCGAGATATAATGAAAGAAAAGAAAGGACAGGAATGTGATGTAGATGTGAAGAGTGAAGAAAATGATAAAATATTATGGTATGATAGATGTGGGTGGTTATAAAGTTAACATTAGGGTCGAAAAGTGATGAAGGGAAGGAGTGGAAAAAGTTTAGAGACTGGTTGTTTGAAGAAGCACAAATAATATGAATTTTGATAAAATGTTAGATAATATTTGAGAGAATAAATAGTTAAAAATATTGAGTACATGTTTGATTAATGAGTTTTTTTTTATTGAGTTAATGCCTTGACAACTATGATCATTGGCATGGTACAGTCAGGTACCTAGTGTAGTGTGTGTGTGTGTGTGTGTGTGTGTGTGTGTGTGTGTGTGTGTGTGTGTGTGTGTGTGTGTGTGTGTGTGTGTGTGTGTGTGTAGAGTAATTGTCTTGATACTTAGCAAAGTCGACGTCATTGTCTTTGCTAAGAGACGCTAATTGTATCCGAACGTCTGCGGTCCCTCCGGTGAGTACCGATCACACATGGATAGAAATTATTTTCATTCATTAATTTTTAATAAACGAAAATTTCTCCACCTAGATGGGATTCGAACTCACGTCCTTTAGGTTTAAAGGCAGGCGCTCTTACCACTGAGCCACAGAGGGGGTTGATTAATGAGTTGACCAAGAAATAATGAAAGAGAAAGAGTGGATAGGGATGTGATGTAGATGTGAAGATTGGAGAAAATTGTTGAAATATTTTGTTATGATAGATATGGATGGAAAAATTTTTTTTTTTTTACCTTACAAATATTTAGAATTAGTCAGATAATTCAAAAATCAATTTTTCGCTATATTAACGGAAGATCTCAACACACTATATAAAGATCGGCCAGACTAAAAAATAAAGAACTACAATCTGATTCAATGCTAATTTATATTACAGGTAACGGGAACAATAGGAATAATAATATTTGCAGGACGAAAACATGACGTATTTTGTATAGGATATAAACAAAAATTGTGTGAGAACTATTTAATATTTTCGGTTTTTCATTTGGTTGGAAGTATTTTTATAACATCTGGAATAATTTGGGTAAGTAAAATAAAAGTTATTATTTTTAAAGTGATATATAAATCATTAAATATATTATCATATTATTGAAATATAAAAGCTTAAAAAAACTATAATGGCAGTATAGCAGAAGGTCTATCCATCACTCTTTAAGGTTTAATGTTTCCACAGCTGTTGCTCATTTTAAATGGCTTAATCTTCTTTAAAAAAAGTAAACTTTTAAAGTTTTTTTTCTTGTAGATTTGTAGATTTCATGTTGTTTGGTATTGCAGAACTTTCCACACTGTTACCTGACACATATTTAGATAATATAATATATACAGAATGTATAATAAGTTGTAAAACGTCTAATTATCCTTTAAATCGAAGGTCCAAATTCTATAAAACACAGTTCAATAACGATTCGTAATCTCTACTTTAATATTAGTTCAACCGTATCCAATACTTGTATCCATAATATGATAAAACGGATAGAAACGTCTAATTGTCTCAATATTTTTTATTCAGACTATGTACTTACATGCACAACTAAATTTGAACGACTTTACTACATTGCTAAATTATTTTCTATCTCATCAAGTGTTAAAAATGTCTTCCGTTGTCAATTTGACAGTATCCTAAATGATGGTAGAATGCGTCTTTTACATTTCCCCATGTTTCTCTATGACGGCCAATAAAACCTGGACCAAAACCTAGAAGAAGCCCTTTCTTTAGACCAAATAGATAGTATTGAATAGAATAGTATTGTAGAGAATAATAATTGCTGCTAATTTACGGTGTACCCCAATACTGAATTAATAAACAAAAATGTCAAACTGTCAGTTTCTGACAAATCAATTATGGCCAACTCACAATAATTATTGGTAAGCGTTAAAATATCTACCAAATTAATGCTTTGATGGAAAAATAAAAATATCTAAAAAACTGATAACTAGGTATAGGGAGTACTTTATAAAATTTGAAGTACGATATTAGTACTTTTCGATAGTGATAAAAAATACAGGGTGCTCTATTTAAAATTACCAAGAAAATAATGTACTTGTATCTTGACTTACCCTGTATTTAATTTAACGAATATTATGAAAATATGTTTTATAACTTTAAACAATTATTTAAAAACTATGGTTGAAATAGATCAATGTTCCTATACTCCTTTTTAATAATACGGGGATAAATTTTTAATAATAAAGGGAGTTAAAATAAGGGGGTTAAACTTGATACGATTTTCAGGTAATATTGGTTATAACTTTTTAAATACCCGGTATAACATAATAAAACTGTACGTTATTGTGATTCTATTTAAAAAAACATAAGTTTGGTCTGCCACCATCTTATGGAACACCCTGTAAGATTGTAACTAATTTTAAAATGTGGAGTTTAAAGCTGCCTACAATTTTTGCCCATAACCTTTTTTGAAATTTTTACTATAACAGATCTACTGAGCTTCCTCACACTAATCAATCACCCTGTAGAAAGCACAACATTTTCTAGTCAAATATATTTCAGCGAATTTTCCCACACACACATGCTATAAGGGTATCTTCTAATTTATGACGTGATTATCGAAAGACCTTCCAGGCCGTTATGAAATGTGTTTGAGGGAAATTCAAGGGATATCATTAGCTTTTACATATATACGTCAAAATATTAGAATAATAAAACAAAATATATAAAATATTTAAGTAAACTTTAAATACTTCTCCAAACAGATATATATTTAAAATATTTTTAATATTTACCTTTTTATTTTAGGAGAAATCTTCACTAATTCTATTATTTGGAATTCTCCACTTATCAATGGTCGTAGCTTTCATAGCTCACAGTTTTATGTTTGTGCCTACGAAAACAGCGTTTGTTGCAATTTGCATTTCAATCTGTATGTATATAAATTTGTATATTAAACTAACTGATTTTGCTATCATGATTCAAGATTTTGTCACAAAAATATTACACGACGCAAAATTTTACCTCAACCAAAAAGGAAATGTATAATGACAAAGAAAATAATATTCAAAAAGTGTGCTCTCCTCACTAGTTGGCTACTATAATTGCTAGCTCTTTTCTGTATTCAGCTGTTCTTATCAGCTATTCAAAATTTAGCCTGTTACGTTGTCGCATGTTTCTTCTTCTTCTTCTTCAGATGCAAATCCACTAATGGATGTTAGTGATCACCTTTTGAATTAATTCTCTATTTTTTGCAATATGTATCAGATATTGTATGTCGTTAATCCCTGTCCATTGCCTTATGTTTCGGAGCCAGGACATTTTCTTGCGTCCCATTCCTCTCTTGCCTTCAATTTTACCCTCGATTATAAGTTGGAGGAACTGATATTTTTCATTTCGCATAATGTGATCTAGATATGCCGTTTTCCTTTTTTTGATGGTTTCGAAAAGTTGGCGTTCTTGGTTTAACCTTTTAAAAAACATCTATATTTGTGATTTTCGCTGTCCATGGTATTTTTAGGATACGGCGATAAAGCCACATTTCGAAAGCTTCTAATCTGTTTATATTCCTCGTTTTGAGTGTCCAGCCCTCTACGCCATATAGCAACACTGACCATACGTAGCACTTAGTAAACCTTAGTCTCAGTTGAAGACCGAACTCTGAACAAGTCAGTACCTTCTTGAATTTTACGAAAGCTTGTCGAGCTTGCTCAATGCGACATTTTACTTCCCTGTCCGATGCCCAGTCTTCAAAAAGCCACGATCCTAGGTATTTAAATTTACTCACTCTTTCAATGGACTTAGTATTCAGTGTTATGGTGGAGTTTTCAAGTGCATCCAAGTTTCTGGAGATGATCATGAATTTGGTCTTTTTGGTATTAATCTCTAATCCCATTCACTTACTGTATTCTCCGATTATAGTGACAAGTTGTTGAAGACCGACTATGTTGTCACAAATTAAGACACCATCATCAGCATATCGTATGTTGTTGATCAATACTCCATTCACCTTGATTCCCATCTCTGCATCCTCAAAAGACTCTTGAAATATGGCTTCCGAATAAATGTTAAATAAAAGAGGGGAAAGCACACATCCCTGTCGAATGCCTTTTCTTATATATATGGGTTTGGATATAGAATTGTCTATTTTTAACTGTGCCGTTTGATGCCAGTACAAGTTTGCAATGCATCTTATGTCTTTTTGGTCTATATCAACTTTCTTGAAAATCTGCGTTAACTTGTGGTGTTGGACACGATCAAACACTTTTTGGTAATCTAAAAAGCATAGGAACACATCCTTCCTCTGATCGTAACAATTTTGGACCAGCACCTGTGTTGCTACTATTGCTTCTCGTGTTCCTAAACCTTGCCTAAACCCGAACTGGGAATCACTGATGTCCCATTCACATTTTTTGTATAATCTTTGATGTAGTGTTTTTAAGAATATCTTTAAAGTGTGACTCATCAGGCTAATGAGTCTGTGATCCTCACATCTTTTTGCATTGACTTTCTTGGGCAGGAGAATAAAGGTAGAGCGTAACCACTGTTGGGGATAGCAGCCAGTTTCATAAATTAAATTAAATATTTTGTGTAATGCTGAAATTCCCCTTTCATCTAGTAATTTGAGTATTTCTGACGGGATCTCATGTAGTCCAGGTGCCTTATTGTTTTTTGAATTTAATATTGCCTTTTCTATCTCCTCTTTGGTGATTGAAGGGCCAGTCAGCTGGTCGTCACTCGTCACTTTCATCATGGAAGAGCTCCTGGATATAATTTTCCCATATATCAATTTTCTCCTTTTCATGTTTCATGTTTCTTAGCCATGATAATCTTTTCCTGCCTAGTCCACTCTTTCCCTTGATCTGTCCTTTTACTTTTAAGTTGAGCATATTAGTATTTATTATTTCTTAGTTGCCTAGGTATGATGTTTTTCTAACTTTCACTGTGTTGAAAATTCATCGTTCCTTGCTTATGCTATGCAGTACTTCTTCGTTGGAGGTATACAATGTCCATGAAGTCTTACGGATTCTCCACTAAGTGGTTAGAATTCACGTTTCTACTGCATAGAAGAGAACCGAGTAGACGTAGCATTTTGATAAACGTAGTGCAGTTTCGAGTATTATTCAAGAATCATGTAGGAGTCTTTTGATTTTTTTCGACAATTTTTCTTGTCTGTTATATTCTCGATCTTATTTCTAGATCAGGATTTAGACTTCCATCAATTTAACATCCCAGGTACTTGAACTTATTGACCTATTCTAAAATGTATCCGTCCTCCACTGCCTCTTTAATACATTGGACGCCACGTGACTCTATGGAGACCATAGTATCCTATAGTCTGGTACATGTGACCCCTATGGGAATCACACTGCCATTTGAACTTAAGTACATGTGATCCCCATGGGGGCCATACATCACTGTTGTAATTCTGTACGTGTGGCTCCTATTGGGATCACGTTTCAATGTATTTCTTTTAAAGAAAAAGCCGTGGTACCAGGCTACACCTTGAAGTGACCTAATTTAAGGATTTTTTTCATTGCAACAAGAAAGGCAGAAGAATTTGTCGCAAGATGAAAATTTGGTGATGACTTTTTTGGTGTGAGCTGCATCATATTTACGATCTCGTTCACGCTTAAGACGTTCATAGCAATCAGTGCACCTCCTCTTTACTTTCTAATAAATTCCCTCAACAGCTTGCAATCTCTGATAGATGGTGGGGCTGGCACCAGGGGTGCTTCTTTGGTAGGATAAGGAAGTTCTTTAACAACCTTATGCCTGAAGTCCGTCACACTAAGCTTATTATTTGGATTGTTTGCACTGTACCTAACAAATGCATTTACCATGGTTGTGCCTAGTATGCAATTCAGAATGAGACGGCGGTACCATTTGAGAGTTCTCCTCAAGTACGGAGAGTAGGCATTCATCTGGTCAGAGAGATCGATAAACGCTTTTGATTTATTGTAGCTTACTACGATTTCCGGTTTCATGATTGCAGCTCCGTACCGTCGCGTGACTTCAACCATTGAATCTGTGTGACATGTGCTCAGTACTAACACATCCCTCTTATCTTTCCATTTACAAACAGTTACTCCATGGTTTGACTGCTGAGCTTTGATCTCGCCTTTATTTAGTCTAGAATACCACTGCAGCAGGATTGCCCTTTCGGTTAGATCGCAATGTTCCCTTAAGATGAGTATTTCTCATGAGCAGTTTGGCTGCCAGATTGACACTGATATACCAATTATCAATTGTCAAATACCTTCCAGAATCACCAAAGGGGCCATCAAATCAAAAACAACATCATCAGATACGTTTCCTATCCTTTCTAGATCTTTCTCAGTGTAGACTTTATAACCATATGTGTATCCACCAGCCGCACAAAGTTTAAACACTTTGATCCCATAGGTTTTCGGTCCGTCCAATCGTCTTCTTTGATACGTACATTTTCCTCCCAGGCAACTGAAGGCCTTCATCTTCTTCTTCTTTGTTGTGATATGTAATATAATACTTTCTTTGGCCATCTTCTTCATTAATTCGCTTCACGTGACCATACCACACTAGTTGTCTCGTTTCATTGGTCCTCCTTTTAATATCTTCAATCTTTATATGATCTTTTTAGATACACCCCACGCTTTCCTTAGAAAATCCATTTCTACTACTTCTATTCTTTTTCTATCTTCTTTCGTGATCTGCCAAATTTCTGCCCCTTAAGTCATAATAGGCTCTACCAAAATTCGATAGGTTGTCAATTTTGTTTTTTGTCTAATATCTTTAAACCATAGTAGAGAGTTTAAAATGTTCACTGATTCTTTTTTCTGCTGCGTTCTGTTTTCGATGTCTCTTTTGGTAGTGCCTTCTGTAGATAATATCTAAGTATATCTAAGTAAGTCCAAGATATTTATATTCATTGCATGTTTTTGTGTTTCTAATTTCTAACTCTGAATTTTTCTCATCATCTCCTATTTTAAAATGCTCTGTCTTTGACATATTCATATTAAGGCCCCATTTTTCACATTCTTTCTTTAGTTTTCTAAACATGTAGTCCATGTCTTCCTCATCATTCGCTACAACCAGCTGATCATCTGCGAAAAATAAAGTTGTTGGACATTTATGTCTATTCCCATTCGGGATATTTGTTTCCTCCACTGCTCTAGCGATGATTGAATATATATTTTAAATAAGGTCGGAGATAGGCAACATCCTTGTTTAAGCCCCTTTGTTATTGAAAATGATTCAGATATAAAGTTTCCTTCTTTAACGACACTTCTTGCATTTTTGTATGAATTTGCGATAGTATCAACATACTCTCTACTGAGACCTACTTTCGTCAATGTTTGAAATAGTTTTTTTCAAAGGTACCCTATCGTATGTCTTCTCTAAATCTAAAAACAATAAGTGGGTAGACAGATTCCTTGCACGAATTTCATTTTCTTCTTCTATGTCGTATTCTGATTCTATACTTTCTTTTATTATTCGACCGTTTAACCTCCCCACTGAGCTGATAATAGTTATTCCCCTATAATTAGAGCATTTGCGTTTATCCCCTTTCTTGAATATTGAGCTGATGTATCCAACAATCCAATCATCAGGGATTTTTTGTAATTTTAAGCATGTGTTAAATAGTTGAACCAACATCTCATGTTGGTCCTACTGCTTTACCGTTTTTCGATATTTTGAGAGCATTGTTTAACTCTCCGGTTGTTATCTTAATTATTTGTGTATGTTCGGATATTTCTTTTATTTCGATTTCTTGAAATTTACATCTATCCTCTGTCAGTAAGACCTCATAATGGTGTTTCGACTGTTTCAGATCTATTAACTGTAAGTTAGATTTTTCCTTTCCTTCCCCCGGAGAGACTTTATTACCCTCTACGCTTGCCCAAACATTGTTTCACCCACATACCTATCCACCGCTGCACATCTTCGATCCCACATCTCATTTTAACTTTTCACTACATCTCTTTTTACATCTCGATTTGATTTTTTATATATCTTGTAATCTTCCTCATTTCTCGTTGACATCCATTTCTGATGAAGTAGTCTGAAGCAGTTTACTTCTTACCAGTAGGTACTGAGTAGGTACCAGAGAGGCATTATTCTAATTCAACGTCCTGACACAGAGATGTTTGTATGTTAACCGTTCCCTTTATGAAAGAGATTTAAGGCTAATAAAAAACCTTTATTACAATCACCGAGCAATAGTACGAATTGACAAAGAGACATCTGAAGAAATGGAAATAAAGAGAGGAGGCAAGCAAGGCTGCATAATATCTTCTCTATTATTTAACGCTTATTTTGAAGAGGTAATTCGGGAAAGTGTGGAAGTTGAAACAGTCGGCATAAGAGTAAATGGAGTCTTAGTTAACAACATCAGATATGCAGATGATACAGTGATAATAGCCAATAGTTGGAAAGACTCATAAGTAAAATAGTAATGTGTAGTAAGGAGTACGGACTCTCTCTCAATATCAAAAAGACGAAGTTTATGAAAATTTGTAAAAACAACCACAATACTAACGAAATTTGATAGTAGAGGGCCAGCAAATCGAAAGAGTAAAAAAGATCACTTACCTAGGAACACTTATAACAAAAAATAATGACTACACTGCAGAAATTAAAGTCAGAATCTAAAAAGCGCGTTCTAATTTTATGAAAATGAAAAAGGTCCTATGTAGCAAAGATTTAACATTAGCTCTTAAAGTACGCCTAACAAAATTTTATACAGTGTACTATACTATGGAGTGGAATCATGGACGTTAAATCTAGACATAATGAAACGACTTAACGCCTTTGAAATGTGGACCTATAAAAGAATTATGAGGGTTTCCTGGGTACATAGAGTTACAAACAATGAAGTACTGAGAAGAATAGATAAAGAGAAGGAAGTTGAACTTACAATTAAAGAAAGAAAGCTACAGTATTTGGGACATGTGATGCGGGGCGATAAGTATAGCATCCTGCGACTCATATTGCAAGGAAAAAAGGCGAATCGGAAGAAGACGAATTTCATGGCTTAAAAACCTGAGAGAATGGTTTGAATGCAGCTCAAAACAACTATTTAGAGCTAATGCCTCAAAAATTAAAATAACTATGATGATTGCCAACCTTCAGAGCGGAGATTTGATACCTGAAGAAGAAGAAGTGATAGTTAACAGGTTTTTTCTCTTTGAAATAATTTCAATCACAATTTTTTTGTAATATGTTTATTTGTCTAAAAAATTTAATTTTGCTTTATAAAATTCATATTTTAGGTTTTATTATCTACTGCCTTTACAACGTCTACAGATATTACATCGAATTAAAATTAAAGAAGAAAAATTTAAATCAAAGAATACGCTCTGACGAGGTGATTTATTTTTGTAATAGTAATGTAGATAATTTGTAAAGCAAGTACATAATAAATACATGTTTATTTTAACTACTTTTCTATTATTTCTCACTGATTAAAATCACAATTTTAGCAAAAAGATCAATAAAAGACTTCGAAAATAATACAGACGCCGATTTTTTCACTTAAAAAGCTGTTAAATTGTAAAACGTATTTTACAAAAATTGTAAAGGTCTATAATCTATAAAACTATGAACGACAATTAATAATAATCTGCAATTTTAATCGTATATTATAAGCTAAAATTATAGTTTTCAGAATCTTTCTCAGGGTTATTTTCATGTAGGTATAATAAATCTGCAGAAATTTATAAATTAATTTGTTTGATTTATATAGTTTTACTCGATAGGCAACACAAATTACACATTTGTCATAAGTTTTGTTCTAAACAGAAAACCAAAACATAGAAAAATCGGTATACTCGTACAAATATACCTGAATTTATACAAATATACCTGAAGAATAAATTAAGAAATTTAAAGTCACTGTGAATAAAATAAAGTGATCATCTACAAATAGACACATTTATGAGAGAAACAAGAGTATTCAAAGCCTGGAAATCTTTGAAGAGCTTAAGAAAAAATAAAAAATATTCCACTAATATATCGTTAATAAAATGGCAGAATAAATTGCTAACTGAGGATACACCAGATTTTATGGTAAGAAACGAATTTAAATATCAAGGAAATACTGGGAAAACAGAAATAATAACTTAAAAATAAATTAAAAACAGGATCTGAAGGCTTACCTACATAGACTCCTAAAATATTGTCAGAGATCATTCATCAGTTCAATATAGGTATAAAAAAGGATATAAAAAACTTGCAGCAATTACAAGTAAGTAATTACTTTTTTTTTGTAAGTATAGAGGTATTAGCTTAGGGATATAATATTATATTAATTATTATCAAATAATTTTTATAATCTCCTTGTAACGAATTTTTATTTCTAAGAAAAAAAAATAATTCAGCTTAACCATAAGGCATATTCGAATGATTTTTCAAATGGTTTTATTTGAAGCATATTTTTACATAACAGATAACAGCTATATAAGCGAATAGATAAAATAGCATGAACAACACATTTTGTGTGTGTCGTTGATTATTTTCATAGTCTTTATTAGCTAGCAATATAATTTGCACTATCTACTGAGCAAAAGCTCACCTTATCTTAAAATATTTATTATTGTGTAAAATTTTTTATATAAATTGACATTATATTATTTATTTATTCGCCACGGTAGGTCTTTTTATATAAAGATGATTATAATGTTTTTATAAATATGACATATTTTATAAATAGAGAAGGGGCATTATTATACATTTTTAAATTATTGGATATTGGACATTAGAATTTGAATAAAAGTTCATCTAAATTAATAAGGCTTAACCCTTTAATTGATAATGTATCTTTAAAGATACATATCAAGGAAAAATTTGTATCAACGTATTTTCTTTAAAAATATGCCAGTCTTTGGTAATGTATCTTTAAATACACCCTTTCTTTTATAACTAGTTGTGAGTCGCCATCTATAGGATCTATTACAAACGTTCTACAGGTGACGTAAATTTACCATGTTGCAATTTTTAGGTTAGTGAACTAACTGATCCCATGTAAACAGCGTTTATTGAAAAGTTTTTAGAGATTTTATGCTGATAACTGTTTATTTTGGTAAAGGTAAGTCTACTGAGATGTAATATTAAGTTGTTTGTTCCATATTATTTTATAATTTTTGTATGAAGTCTCATTTAAAACTATGTATCTTTAAAGAAACATTGCCGGGTTCTCAGTTATAACGAACGGATTTTAGTGGTATCTTAAAAGATACATTGCCTAACAATGTGGTATGAATAATTAGATAAATTAACTTGTTATTTTTTGTTTTCAGATGGCAAGTCGCGAATTTGGAGTTTATTCTAAACGAACAATGAATATAATCGCAATGTTACCACCAATAGACTCTGACGATTCGGATGTTTCAGACACAGAGGATGTTTTGGAAACAAATTATGACCAAAATAATATGGACATTGAAATTATATTTGATGATAATATGTATTTAGAACCATTTCAGAGTGAAAATGATGTTGCCACAGAATCTGTTCGAAGATCAGAAAGAGCTTTAAACAATTCTTTGACTTCATTAGAACCAAATATACCGGATCCTTTACCACCTGTACCTAAGAAGGTTAACATTCAACGGCAGAAAATGGATTTTAATTTTAACTCTCCAGAGTTTTGTTATCCAGTAGAAATTCCAGAACCTATTTGCAGTAGTATAACTGATATTTCATCACCATTGACTTATTTCCAAATGTTTTTCAAGGACGATCTGTTTTCGATAATTGCAGAAAATACAAATCTGTATTCAACCCAGAGAACAGGTAAATCCGTAGCCACTGATATTAAGGAAATAAAATCTTTCGTTGGCATTGAGCTGTTGATGGGTATAGTCAGCATGCCTTCCTATTGCGATTTTTGGTCTCAATTATTCCGTTATGATCAAGTAGCTGACGTGATGCCTCTGAAACGTTATCAAAGTCTCAGAAGAAACATTCATTTCGCAAACAATGAAGATGATAATGGCACCGACAGGTACTTTAAAGTCCGTCCATTGTTGGAACATGTACGCCAAAACTGCTTAGCGATTCCAGAAGAACAGCGTTTTTCGATAGATGAAATGATGGTCCCATATAAGGGAACACGAGCAGGAACTAGACGACAATATATAAAAAACAAGCCGAAAAAATGGGGGTTTAAATTATTTGTTAGATGTGGAGTGAGCGGTATTGTATATGATTTTTTTCCTTATGCTGGTGAAAATACCTTTTTGAATCACATTTTTACAAATTATGAGGAAAAATACTTTGGAATACCGCAGAAAGTGGTAGTAGCCTTATGTAGAAGTATTCATGAGAAACCATGTAAAATTGTATATTTTGATAATTGGTTTACTTCACTTGAATTAGTTACATATCTAAGAAGTGAGTTAGGCATATTCAGCCTAGGGACAGTTCAAAAAAATAGAATAAGAAATTGTACTATGGTTTCTGACAAGGTGTTACTTAAAAGAGGACGAGGTAGCTTCGAAAGTGTTAGCGACAACGAAATGAAAATTAGTATTACCAAATGGGCAGATAATAAATGTGTTAATTTAGTATCATCATTTTCTGATACTACAACAACATCTCATGTTCAAAGATACTGTAAGGAACAAAAGAAAAAAATTAACGTATTATGTCCCCAGGTAGTTTTAGAATATAATAAGCATATGGGAGGCGTAGACCTTGCTGACATGCTTGTGTCTTTATATCGAACTGGCCTAAAGTCACATCGATGGTACCTGAAGTTGCTAGCCCAAATGCTCGATATAAGTGTAAATAATGGATGGCTGCTTTATAGAAGACACTGCAATGCACTGAACATTAAAAAAATCATTCCATTGAAAACGTTCCGCAACGACATTATTCAAAGTCTACTAAAATCAAATAAAGCAAAAATAGGTCGCCCAGCTGCTTGGTCATTTCCTAACAAACAAATCCGAAGTCCGGTAGTTACTAGGCCGACCGACGATACTAGGCTAGATAACATTGATCATTTTCCCTTAACAACAACTAAAGGTCGGTGTCGTTTGTGCCCTAAAGGACAAACTACATTTATGTGTCAGAAGTGTAATACACGACTGTGTATTATCTCTGAAAGGAACTGTTTTATGACTTACCATAAAACTAAATTGTAATTATTTTTATTAAAGCATTTATTAGTAGTAATCTTTTATTTTTTAACCCTATTGATGTTATATAATTCAAGCAAAGTATTTTAAACATTCAAAATTAACTAAACGTTATATCTTGACTTTTTGGCAATGTATCCTATAGGATACAATCTGTAAAAAAAAAGTATGAAATGGAAAACAAAAAAAAACTAGAAATTATTTCAAGATGATTGTTTTATGCTACATATTTGAACAAATTTTAATTTTTCAGTAAGTATTTATACCCTTGCCAATTAAAGGGTTAAATTGTGTTAAATTTATTGTTGATTAATAAAGATAAAATAATATTTAAAAAATATTAGAGGTATATGTTATGATGATTGAAGAATACTGTTCAGGTTTTATGTAGTTTAAGTTTTTTTATGTAAATAATGCGTTTGATAAATGAGGGTGCATTTATTAGGATGGTCTGTATGTAAGGAATTATTTCTTCCTGCTGTTTGGTGTGCAACTGCGACAGATATTATCAAAGGCGGTGCGGTGCGGCAATTGTAGGAGGTGTCTTCTGCAAGCTGGTTTTGCTTCTCGGCTAAGTAGTTCTGGGGTGTTTAGTATTTATGAGTTCTGGATTTACATTTTATTTAAATGTTACGATTCTTCTTTATAACTAAGGTTAATAGAAGGTTTTTAGATTCCTATACTCTCCGAGCATTGTAAGGACAAGGAGCAATGAGACCTTGACGTTGGTGTAGGAACTCAGGCAAGCTCAGGCAGCTCAAGCTGGTGCTGCTTCTCGGCTAAGTGGTTCTGGGGTGTTTAGTATTTATGAGTCCTGGATTTACATTTTATTTAAATGTTAAGATTCTTCTTTATAACTAAGGTTAATCGGAGGTTTTTAGATTCCTACACTCTCCGAACATCGTAAGGACAAGGAGCAATGAGACCTTGACGTTGGTGTAGGAGCTCAGGCAAGCTCAGGCAGCTCAAGCTGGTGTTGCTTCTCGGCTAAGTGGTTCTGGGGTGTTTAGTATTTATGAGTTCTGAATTTACATTTTATTTAAATGTTAAGATTCTTCTTTATAACTAAGGTTAATCGGAGGTTTTTAGATTCCTACACTCTCCGAACATCGTAAGGACAAGGAGCAATGAGACCTTGACGTTGGTGTAGGAGCTCAGGTCCGTTTTTGTCGCAGTTATTGTAAAGACAAGCTAAGAATTGTCAGAGAGGAGTTGGCTAAGAGTTAAGTACTATATGAACGTCTGGTTAAAGTGCCGAACAATTACCTACAAGCAGTTCCGATAGTCCCTTTACCATTTGTAAGAAAGGGCGCTTCATGTTTGGTCATGGTCGCTGAATCTGTAGATCCAGTAGAAGCTAAGGATGGCAAGAACAAATATAGAGGCGGGATTTTGATATGAAGTTTATTTCTTTGTTTATACCATATCGTCAACTCGGAGGCTGATGAGAAAGTATTTACCGCACAAGTAAATGGAAACCACAGGAAACATCCCTGTCGAGCCAGTGGCGTAACAACATAGACCTAGGGCTGGGCACAATGCAAGAACTGCGGTCCAGAGCTAAAGGGTTACTTAGTCAGTACTATGCGTAGATTTACGATACGAAGAGCCACCCAAGTTTTATTAGCCTTTTCCTGGCATTTAGAGTTCTGAATACAATGACAATAGAGAGAAACAGCGTAGTCGCATTCATAAAAATCAGAAAACCATCGAACTGTATCATGTTCCAGGACATAGTATTAAAGATAAAGAGGAAATACTGAAAAGTAGCTCCTATAGTCTTAAAAACATCGACAAATCTCAATAAGGACAGAAAGGTGCCAAGAGAGCAAGTGGTACAGCGATAAAAGGGTTCAATTGTCTGATGAAAAAAGTCTTACAAGCCCATGATCCAAATGACTCTCAGCAGCAGGCCCTGAAACCCTCTAGAAGCCACAAAAACTAAAATATGTTGAACCGAAAGATAAAAGATCGAATAGGACCCATTCTAAAGAAAACAGCCTAGAAAACCCCAGCTGAGGAAGGATGGTTGAAATTGCCAAATAAGCACTGTCGAAAATTAAAGTTACAAAAGTTAAGTAAAGTAACAGTTAACAAAACTTTAAAAACAGAAAGAAACAACGTAAACTGATATCGCGTGTTTCCCCTGTTCAACTAATAACAGCTTCACATCGCCAAGGCATGTTGGATATTAAGCATACTATGTGATTTTGGTCTATGAGGTTTCAGTTATCCATAAGCATAGTTTCTATTTCTTGCAAGGAAGCAGACAGGGGTTGACGAAGTCTTCCTATAAGTGTTCAATTGGATTAATGTCGGGACTGTGATAGGCCCAATTCAATGTCTGAATTTTTACCTCAGCTTAATGATCACTAACGATACGCGATACGTGAGGCCTGCGTTATCATAAATATTCCATTATAATGTGCGAAAAGAACAACGTGTTTAAACAAACAAAGTTCATTTACCTTTCGTTAAAGAGCTTTCACGTAAAGACACCAAATGTTTTCTTGCTGTCAAGGAAATTCTACCTCAAAACATCATAAAATCCCCAATAAAGAATCTCGTCTATCTTAAGTTGAACTGTGCATAAAGTTCACCTTAGTCAATGTTCATTTCCTCTTCAGTCTTCAGATCTTCAGTCAGATCAATGATCCTCTTCAGGCTAGAGTTGGATGTGTTGAATATGATACAGTACAAAAGCAAACAGTCCTAGAACCTACTGGGGTGTTAGCGTTCTTCTTCTTCTTTTTCTGTGAGATATTGAATATCTCACAGAGATATATCTTTCCAGAGTGAATGTGTGTGTTTTAGAGCTAGATGCGACAAGGCCGGGTCTCTAGTGACCATTGGTCCTGTGCAGTCTCGAGCTTAACTCGACCCCAAAACCAGTGTATTGTACTGTAATTTTGTGAACGAGTGCGAGAGGCGAGTGGAGGTGCCTCGGCTTTCGAGAGTCGGCTTGCCGCCTTTTGCTCAGTGTGAATGTGTGTCTTCTTCTTCTTCTACTTTTTTGTAGATCTTTCGATCTGTTTAATTCTGAAGCTGCCTCTGGTTAATTTCTTGGGAGGTAGATTGCCAACTATCCCTTTGTTGATCTGACTCCTCAGGTCCTTTACTGGGTCGTGGGTGCTTGATATATCTATGCCCAGATATCTGAATTGCATCACCTGTTCTATGGGGTTGTCCTCAACCACTAACTTACATCTGAGCGGATCTTTTGCTATTGTCATACATTTAGTTTTGTTGGTAGAGATGTTCATATTTAGTAGTCGGCTTGTTTGAAAGAACTGAAAGAGCTGCCTTTGGAGATCATCTTCTGATTCGGCAATAATTGCTGCATCGTCTGCGTAACACATCATACCAATTCTTTTGTTGCCCATTCTATATCCGAGATTAAGAGATGTTACTTTGTTGATAATTTTGCCCATGAGAAGATTAAACAAGAAGGGGCTTAAACTGTCGCCTTGTCTAATTCCTCCCGGTGTTGGAATATTTTCAGTGAATTCATCTCCTGCTCTAACTTTGGTTACGTTGTTGTTATTTAGGTTATGGAGTATATTTGTTTTACTGGTCGGTGTTTCATTTTCTATTAATATATTTAGAATGTCTCCCAGGCGAACTCTGTCAAATCCCTTCGTCAAATCAATGAAGCAAATATACGCTGGCATGCCGAACTCTCTAGCTTTTTCTTTTATTTGTTTTATTATAAATACTGCGTCTTTTATAGACAGCCCTTTTGTAAAACCTTGTTGTTCTTCAGCATTAGTGGTTTGCTTTTCCAATTTGTCCTTGAGAATACCCGTGAAAAGTTTCATTGTTGTATTTAAGAGGGTTATTCCTCTATAGTTTTGTGGGCAAGTTTTTTGTCCTTTTTTAAATACGGGGATTGTGATACTATTATGCCATTCCTCTGGTGTTTCTGTTTTGTTTAATATTTTGTCAAATAGTTGTGCCAGTTTACTTGCAAGTTCCGGGCCTCCATATTTTAAAAGTTCATTGGGTATACCATCCGTTCCCGGTGATTTTCTGTTTTTTAGCTTTTTGATCTTTGCTTCTACTTCTTCGTCATTGATTGTAGCACTCACATCTGTTTCGCCTTCGTTTATATTCAGCGTTTCTTCAGCATCATATAGCTCTTTAAAATGCTGTTGCCATGCCTCTATAGGTACTCCTTTGGTCTGCACGAACTCGTTAACTGGTTTTTTCCTGTTGCGGAGCATTTTCCATACTTTCTTTTGGGCACCATATAGGTCGTAGTCCATGTCGCAAGTGAATTTGGCCCAATGGTCTCTTTTGATTAATTTTATTCTGGCGTTTACTTCGTTTCTTATTTGGACATATTCTGCATGAGCTTCTTCCGATTGCGTGCTTTTATATCTCAGGTAGCATTTGCGTTTTAATTCAGAGAGTTCTTTTACATCTTGGCAAAACCACGGTTTGGTGTGGTTTGTCACTCTCGTGTTAATTTTCCGCTTTCCAATCGCTTCTTCTGCTGCTTCGTTGATGCATTTCTTAATTTTTTGCCAAGTATCTTCTACTCCCCATTCGGGTCTTAAGTCGATCTCTTTTAGTTTGCTGGTAATCCTGTTCTCATAAAGCAGTTTTGTACTCTCTGTTGCTAGCGACTCTATATTATGTTTTTGCATGAACATTGGGGGTTTTCTGTTTCGTTGCGGACGTTCTAGTAGCATCTTGCATAAAACAAGGTTATGATCAGTCCCCAGGTTAGCAGATGTTAGTGCTCTGACATCAAGTACTTGTGAAGGAGTTGTTGCTCGATTTGTGATTATAAAATCTATCATTGATCGCTGGCCTCAATGGAATATGTGTGTGTATGTTAATCCAACAGTAATGGACGCTACCATTTCGATGTTACTTGGCTCCGTCAATCACTTGGATTTTTCCCGGCCGACCACGGACTCCGTGTAAAGTAACGGGGGCTGCAGTCGGTTGGGGGTTCCGGTGATGAGGATGCTTCGGTAGCAGAAAGAGGACCCCTTTTGCTGTTGGATTTGTGTGAGAGTGAGATGTGTGAATTTGTATTTAGTGTGAATGTGTGCGAGTCTGACTCGGCAGCAACTAAAACGATGTTCTCTAGTGACCCTTGTTCCTGCAGCCGTTTATGCGTTTGCGATCAACTTTAAAACTAGTGTATTGCACTAAAATTTTTATTATTGATCGCTCCCGCTAACAGCCAGGTCTCGTCGGAGTTCGATAGACGGTACCAGCAACTGCCGATTCAGGTGAGAAAATAGTTGCGGCTATTTTCTCAGGGACGGACAGGTAGGGGAACCTGGCCCAAAATGACATACTAGGGTAAAATGACACATCCGGTGTATCTCTAACTTGGCAACATGGCTATGCGCTAAGAAGTTTTATACAAGAGCATCACGTGGTGCATAATTGATGTTCCAACGGGCGTCGCGATCCGTTCAGTCGTTTACTTGTTAAAAGGTGGTTTGTGCTTTATTGAGTAGCAAAATATTTTGGTAGGCGACGTATACTTTGCTATAAAACGTTTAAAACTTTAAAATTTTATATCTCTGTTAGTTCCAGGTATGTATTGTTATTCATATTAACAGAAACATCATGTTTGGAAGCTTTGTTTGTTTAAACAAAAAATTTATTGTAAAAAACGTGTTCTTGTTCACACTTGGGTAAAACGACATATTAAATACTCGGGTAAAATGACATAGTATGTCATTTTGCCCATATAAATTTTAATAATAATATGGTAGGTAGAATATTAATGTATGGTATTTTTCTTTTTTAGTATGGTGGGACACTACGAAAGGAAAGGTACACGCCAACCTTGGGATCCAGTACAAATGCAAAGAGCCATCCAGGCAGTCCAGTGTGGAGACATGGGCTGGTGGTTAAAAGCATCGATAACTTTTAATGTGCCCCAAGCTACTTTAAGAAGACGAGCATCAGACAAGAATAAACGGGTATCAGGTACTAATAAAGGTCTTGGCCGGTACGAAACTACGTTCTCTGTAGAATTAGAAAGAGACCTCGTAACACACATAAAAACTCCTAGAATCAAGTTTGTTTGGATTATCTTGTGATGACGTTCGTTCTTTAGCCTACCAGTTAGCAGATCGAAATGGAATAGTACACCGATTTAACACAACCACTAAGATGGCTGGTTGGGATTGGTTACGAGGGTTTCGGTCTAGACACCCCGATATATCCCTTAGAAAACCCGAGTCCACGTCTGCAGCAAGAGCGCAATCATTCAACAGGCCGCAAATTGCCAATTTTTTTAAACTTTTAGAGGATACTGTTATAAATAACAAAATTAATCCTACACGCATATGGAATGTGGATAAATCAAGCCTATCCACGGTTCAAAAACCCGGCAAAATATTTGCAACCAAGGGTCGGAAGCAAGTGGGCCTAATTACAAGTGCGGAAAGAGGGCAGCAATTAACGATGGTTGCTTGCATTAGCTCAGTGGGGAATTATGTTCCACCAACACTTATATTCCCCAGGAAAAATTGGAAAAAAGAATTAATAGATGAAGCGCCTTTAGGAACTTTAGGAATAGCACAGGAAACAGGATGGATGACAGGCGAAGTGTTCCTAACATGGATGAAACATTTTAAAGAATATTCTAATCCTTCTCTAGAAGACAAGGTTATGCTGTTGCTTGATGGGCATGCGAGCCATAAAAACATTAATGTTTTAACTCTTGTCAAAGAACATGGAATAGTGATATTGTGTTTTCCGCCGCACTGTACCCATCGTCTACAGCCGTTAGATGTATGTTTCTTTGATCCATTAAAGAGCTACTATGATCAAAAAGTTACCAAGCGGATGAAGTGTCATCTAGGCAGAACAGTTTCGCAATACCAAGTTGTAGGATTATTTGCTACAGCGTATGGAAAAGCAGCTACACACCAAAATGCCGTTAGTGGATTTTTAAAGACTTGAATTTGGCCCCTTAATCCCGACATATTCCCTGATTATTTATTTAATCCTTCCAAAATAACAGATATTCAAGAAGAAGTTGCAATTCAACCCCTAACAGAGTCAAAAGCAGAGAATGATAATTTTTTGCGACATCAAGATTTCCAGATCAAGGAAACAAACCGGTTTCTACACTTAGACCAAACTCACTTGAAAGTTGTTCTTCAATTAATCCTGGTATTCGTTCACTTGACATTTCACCTCTTCCATCGTGTTAAGGTGTCCAGTCACGCTCCAAAAAAAGAGGAGGAGGAAAATAAGAAGGAACAAAAGTTCTAACGGCTACCCCAAATATGAAAGAACAAAAAGTCAAAGCACTCGAGAAGCGAGCTACAGAAAAACGTCAAGCTGCAAAGCGAGCAATTAAGAATCTGACTTTAATGACACAAGATCGCGAGGAGGAAACAAAGACCATTGTGTTAGATGATGACTAAGACGAAAATAATCCTCCATGTTTATACTGTAACAGTTTGTACTCCCATTCAAGGTCCAAAGAATTCTGGATTAGGTGCCAAAAATGCTCAAAATGGGCACACTGTGATTGTGCTGGTATCTCAAAATCGTGCAAAAAATTTATTTGTGAACTTTGCTAATTTAGTTTATATGACATTTTATCCATGTGAGTGTGTCGTTTTAGCCGAATATACTTGGATAAAATGACATAGCAACGTTTATTTTGTTTCCTTTTTTTAATTAAAAAATATTGTGTTGTTAGAGTTTTATGTTCCATGATCTGTTCTAGTTCCAAACAATATACAACATTTATGTTTTTTTAAATTTTTATTAAAAAAATAAAAAAGTTATTGGACGACCAAAAAGTAGTATGTCATTTTAGGCCAGGTTCCCCTATAAGTAGTGAGATTGGGAAACCGCAAAAAACCAATCTTCCCCTGTCCGGGATTATGAAAAGGATTAGAGGTTACGTGTGGGTTCTGTAAGCTATTGGAGTGGCCTCAAGGACGCCAGCGTATTCTTTCGGAAGTTTGTCGATGCAAGCCTACATCAGAATAGACGGGGATGCGGAGATGGGGACGAATGACTCTTAAGCGTCGATCAGAAATATTATGATAAATGGGAGAAACACGTGATATTAGTTATGTTTCGTTCTATTTTTAAAGTTTTTGTTAACTAATATTAGTTTTTAATGTTAATTCAGTATTGTTTCAGTTAAACACATGTTTAAGAATAAACCCATTTATTTTCTTTGTTTTTAAATATTTCACAAACATAAGATTATAACATGATTTTAATGTATATCCACCCTTGTACCTTGTCCTCCTACCTTGTACCTTGTACCTACAGGGTGTCTCAAACTTATCATAAGAAAAACATTTCTTTTCTTCCATCTGGTTTAAGCACAAAAGAAAAGTTTAAGTAAATCTTTGCCCAACAGTGTAAATATCAAAAAAAAAATCTAAAATAATAAAAAAAACTATGGACATAACTTTTGTTGGTGCAAAACTTTTGCGGTTAAGTTTATATTGGAGTTTATAGAAGGCTACAAAATCTATTTCAATAATTCCTAACGCTAAGTACCTAAAAAATAACAAAAAAAAAATAGTGACCTTGCTTCAGATCTGAAATGGACAGAAAATGCAATAAAACAATTGCACAGTTTGCTTCACAGTGAATAATTGCGACTAACAGTTAGGTACAGAACTCTTTAAATGTGCTTAACTTACTGTCAAGTAGCATAGATATCAGCAGAATATATCCGTGAAAAATACTAATCTCGTTCTGACCCTCCCCACCAGAGCCGGCTCATTCTGCCCCGTATTCCCCTATGCTTTAAAACATTATTTCTACGATTTATGTACTGTAATGAAATATTCGATTATAATACTAACAAAAATAGTTCCCTACTGTTCTAATGTTTGTTCAAATATTAATTTATAAAAATATCTATGAACAGGCACATTTGTTTTTCTAAGTTTTAAAGTTAGTACTGTTCGATTCTCAGCCAATTATCGCTTAAAAACGTACTAATGCCTTTCTCTTAACTTTATTCGTTGGTTTAAGTCTTTATATTTACATTCAAAAATAACTGTTACTCTTAAAGACACGATGTGGACTTATTTATAGGAACTTCTATCTATTTAGACTATATTGGATAAACCATTTTAAAAACAGCTGTATCTATGTATTAATTTTTACGACTGGAAATTGAAACGGCAAAATAAACGTATTTTAACTGAAATTTTAGATAATTCCCTTTAAAGATAGTAAATATTCTTGCAATGCTACAAAAAATAGCGTCTGAATAATATGACATATTTTGTCATTAAAAAAGGTCGATTAGGTACTTGGGTACATCAAATTTTTGTGACATATTGACATCACTTAACTGATGTCAATAAACACAAAAATTTCATTAATAATATGTAAAACCCGAAAAAATAAATTGACCTATTCAAGCGTTTCCCATGAATACTGAAAAATACCAAAGTATGTCCAGTCGGATTAGATGAAAAAAGGCCTAGCTTTGCTTGGCGAATTACCACAAATTTAATTGTTCCAACCTTTAGGGTCAATAGTAGTGTAAATTTAAAAATCGCGACTACATCCAACCGTTGCGTTAGCCGCCATCTAGATTTTAAAGGATAACCGCTTTCCTTAATAACTATGCCATTTTTAATTTACAGACAGATAGATAGATATTTTCTGAGTTAAAGAGGAAAACATTGGCAAAGCATAGAGGAACCGCATTAAATTTGGACCTCTGCTGATAATTCGGACTCTAGAGAACTAGCAAAAGCAGTTCTTGTTAGGGCAGGTACTGTCTTGCTTTCCGAATTGGAGGAACAGTTGGTTAAGTAGTGTTTGGTCATAAAATCTATGACCCTTTTGTTAAACACAACAAGGCAGGTAAAGCGTGGCTAGACTAATTTATGAAAAGGCATAAGGGCCGACTTCCAATTTGTAAACCAACAGGAACCTCATTTGCAACAGCTGTCAGTTTCAACAAAGACAATGTGTCGATTTTTTTGACAACATTAAATATGCGTTTGAAAACAGCTATCCAGCAAAAAAAAATGTCAACGTTGATGAAAGTAGTCTTACAGTAGTTCAGAGAAAAGTAGAATTAGTCATTGGTTTCCTAGGAAAAAGGCAAGTAGGCTTTCTTACATTAGCAGAAAGAGGTGCCTTGATAACAATTGTAGTCTATATGAGTTCCGGTGGCGACTATGTTCCACCCATGGTGATATTTTCTCGGAAATACATGAATATTCAGTTGCTAAAAGAAGCTGCTCCATCCATCAGGAAGGATTACATACAACAGAACTGTTTACGAAATGGTTCGTCCTTTTTTGAGCGCTACAAAACCTACAACTGAATCACCTATTCTCCTAGTCTTCGACGGGCATTCAAGCCACACCAGAAATATTGACATTATCGAGAAGGCTATGCAGAACCATGTTACAATAATCTCCTTACATCCTCATTCAACTCAAGTTGTAGCCCTTAGATGTCTTTTTTGTCTCCTTTAAAGACTTATTATAATCAGGAGATTAGGCAATTGTTGTTAATAATCCAACGTCCTTTAACAGCATTTCACGTAATGGAGTTGTTTAACAAGGCCTACATAAAGTGTCAAACGGCAGAAATAGCTATCAATGGGTTCAAGACAAGTGAAATTTTTACACTGGATAGAAACAAGTTTTCTGATGCCGAGTTCATGGCAAAAGCCCAAAAAGAGGCAACGGATGGACATCTGATGATCCTGTTAAAACTTATTCGAACAACACACTTGATGAGGAATCTGAGTAATCCTGAATCTTCTTACCTGGTGACACATTCTTCTTCATGGATTGCACACGAATAAGTGTTCACCTCAACTCAGTTGGTAGAACCTCCTCCCCTACCTCTCCCATTCCCCTCATCAAGTTTTCTTTCAAATTCTTCTCCAGTACACAAGTCTTACAAGGGGCTTACACAAGCCCTTTTCAAATCTTGCCTGTGCCCAAACTGATAAAGAAATCATCTAGAAGAGGCCGCAAGCCCTTCAAGTCGGTCACAATCACTTCGTCTCCTCAGAAAGCAGAGTTAGAGGCAGAAATTGCTAAAAAGGTTCTGTCAGGAAAAAAGATCAAACACATAAAGACGCCAAAGGACAATGAAAGAAGACTGGAACAAAAAAGAAGATGTTAGAAACTGAAAATAAAGAAAACCTTAAGCCGCCATTGTACATTGAGCAGTCGCCATTTTTAAACGGTTATGTCCGAATTACACAAAAATCTAGG
Organism: Diabrotica balteata; assembly: GCA_918026665.1. Classification (NCBI taxonomy): domain Eukaryota; kingdom Metazoa; phylum Arthropoda; class Insecta; order Coleoptera; family Chrysomelidae; genus Diabrotica; species Diabrotica balteata. Next base: position 138,229,927 of record OU898280.1, read on the forward strand.
AGCGCACTGACGGACATTAACGCTTTTAAACAATTACTTGACATGTGATCGTATTTAAAACTACCTTAAAAAATAACATCTATCCTCTATTTTGAATAATTTATTTACTAAACCCCATAGAAAAATATAAAAATTTTGGTTACCGAAAACTTTATTGATTTTTGTTTTATGGTTCAAAAAATAAATGAAAGGGCGCATTGGATACAAGAATATATTGAATTATAAGACACTTTTACACGGAATTGTCAAATATTACCGATACTTAAAATATATAAGAATATCTCCGTTATTACGTATCATGTTGAAGAGTTTTATTGCTATTATAACTATTATGCTATTAATTAAATCTATAATATCATGTATTTAGAGGAACAGTCGATTTTTAAATATGTTTTTATAGTAAAGTACAAATTTGTCAGAATATTTTTGTAAGTTAAAGTTAAATTTGTCTCTAATATAATTAGTACAGATTATTTACGGAAGAAGAGCAATCTACTATACTTTATAGAACTAAAGAAATTTTTTGGTCTTTTTACGTGTAAATAGGAAAATTCTTTTAATAGTTTCATTTCATCTGCCTTAATTGGAACAACAATTCAGACATATGTATAATACACATTTCAGTGCAGTGGATTTTATTGTCAGTATTTTAAGGTTCCTAACCAAAGACACAGAAATTCTATATAATAAGGAAAATGGACACTTCCCGGAGACTAAGTCCGAAGTAAGATCACAGATGCGCTAATTGTATCAAAACGAATGGGAGGCACAAGCAACTAAAGCTCAATGGATAGAAAATTGAATTGAAAGAATTGTATTGTAACAAAGAGACTTATACAAACTATTTCTGGATTTAAGCTCCACTAGCCTGTATAACGACATTCTTTCTTCTGGGCATAGGTATTGTTAAATAATTTTAAATCTTCATTTTGTGAAATTGCTTCCTATTCCCCACTTTGTGCTAACCTAAAGTAAGAGGAACAGGTACCCGGCTTCGAATACTTCTACAAAGCGTGTACCAAACATACTCGATGGGATTTAAATCAAGACTGTGCGCTGGACATGCCATACGGGTAATATAAAATTCATTTAAGTATTCTCTGACAATGAGAACATCAGCATGTGGGCGTGCATTGTCATGTATCAGTGTGACGACGTTTTCTTTAATAAATGTTGTATGTAGGACAACATAATTTTGCAGTATCACATTTATATACCTATCAGTAGTCAGAGATCCACTAGAAACAATGTACAATTCTGTACGCATCTCCTAACATATACCAGCCCACGCCATAACTGAATCTCCTTGAAAACTTACTCTAGAGCTAAAAGTGTACTCGGTATATTATGATTCACTACCTCTTGTCCAGATTATTCCGTGACCATTTGGAAAACGCAGATAAAATCTGGACTCATCGGTAAACATCACATTTATCCAGTCGTCTGCATTTCAATCTCGATGCTCCCTAGCGAAATGCAATCTGGTTACACGATGTTCCCTGGAAAGTTTGGTTTCTATATGAGTTCTTTGAGCCTTCAGATTAGCTTCATTAAATCGTCTTGTAACGGTTTGTTCGTTAACATTTACCTTTCGGACATATTGAAGACTTTTTCTAACTGATATAGCAGTTGAATGGCGATTTCTTAGTAATGAAGACACTATAAAACGGATCTCGATGAGTAGTTTTTCTCTGGGGACCTTTCCAGAAAACGAACAAAGACACGTTGCACTCTACTGCGTCAAACTCAGTATCTGTTAGCTGCTTTAACTTTATTTAAGCCGTCCTGACTAAGAGCAACAATCGATGCAAAAAATTAGAAATTAATAAGGGTGTCCGTTTTTCGTGCTCAAAAAGAGTTTATTTACACATTTTATATTCATTTTTACATTTATTTTAAATTAGTTTTTTTTATATTTGACATTCTTTAATCAATTATAGACAGAGCGGGAATAAACAGCGTTGATTCACTAAAAGTTTCATCTGTCAAGGACTTGTCCACCGAGTTCATTAGGTAAAGAAGAGGGCTGATGGTTTTAGTTCGTAGGCAGGGAGTTATGGGGACATCAACGGCAGGGGAAAATGAGCGATGATGAACTCTTTCACTCTGAGTACAACACACGTTAAGAGTCATTCCTAGTATGATCTCTAGAAGATTTTTCCACCTCCTCAAAAAAAAAGTAGGTATATTTCAGGTGCTTTCTTGGGACGACTTCATAGGAGGATAGCTCATTTAATATACGAAATCAAATTTAACAAGTACTTGTATGAAAAACTAATCTAGGGCACATCCAGTAGATCCTTTCAGGTTAAATAATCCCTTCATTGCTCATATTTCCAAGGGTGATGACATAGGGGTTTTGAGGAATATAAAAAAACTTAAAAAGACAGAGACTGCACAAATGTGGTAAGATATGAAGGACAATATTAAGAAAAGCTTTAAAAAAACATTAAAAAAAACAGCCAAATCATGGTGAAACTCATATTTGATCAACTCTGGGTAGAATCAGTAAGATACTCTTACGATGAGCAGTTAGGCTAATGTGTGTGATAGAAAACGAGACTGAAAGGTTATTTAAAGACTGGAGAATCAGTTAAGACTTAAAGATGGAGACAAAGCAATTTGAAAATTGAAACAATACACATGGAGTCGGGGGAAGTACCAGTATAGGAGCCGAAGAGAATGTCCTGAAGTCTTATGATTATTATCCCGGTTTTTTATAGCGTTCTCCGACTTCCAATTTCCAGTTTCCAGCTACGTCGGTCATTCCATTCGCCAGGGTGAAGGTTTCTTTCCGACATTGCCTTCTGAATGCCGCCCAGTTAGGATTGTTTTGGCCTTCCTCTCTTCCTTCTTTCCCTTGGCGTCCATTTTAAAATTTGGTTTGGCAGCCTGTCGTCCATTTTTTCACATGACCATACCAGATCAGTTGTCTCCTTTGAATTTCGTCAATGATGGTTGACTTGACTCCCATTATATTTCTGATATGGTCATTTTGTATTCTATCAAGCCTTGATTTTCTAGCTGATCTTCTCCAAAAGTCCATTTCCATTGCAAGTAGGCGTCGCTCAAGGGATTTGGTAAGTTGCCATGTTTCGCATCCATAGAGCACTATACTTTTAAAGATGGAGTTAAAGAGGAGATGCTTTCTTTGATTTGATAGTTCTTTTGACCATAGCATCGGGTTTAGGCATCCTACCACCCTTTTTCCTTTCACGATTCTTTGCTCTCTCTTTTTCGGTGCGCCCACTCTTATTGATTGTGGTTCCCAAATATATATATTCCTCACAGTTATTGATTGTTTCATGTTCGTTGACCATTAGATCTTCTACTTCATTCCCGATACATAAGTATTGCGTTTTGTTTCTATTTACAGAGAGGCCCTATTCTTCATATGTTTTAAACAACCGTCTCGTCATGAATTCTAAATCTTCCTTGTCTGCTGGCACTACTACTTGGTCGTTCGTAAAATGTAGAGTGTATAATGTTGTATCGTCGTCAAGTTGGATCTCCATTCCTGAACAGGATCTTCTCCAGTTTTTTAGTGCTTCATTTTAGGGCCTGAAGTCTAGATATTATAATGTAGGAAGGATACCAGTACCAGTACCAGTATAGGAGCCGAAGAGAATGTCCTGAAGTCTAAATATTATAATGTAGGAGGGATACCAGAAGTCATAGGAATAGGCAAAAATTAGACTTAGCTGGCACCTTACGATGTCGATATAGTACCACAATATCTAAGGCCAGATGGTAAGTGGGATACAGATTTTTAAAATATAGAGAGGTTTTTGTTGCTTGTGTGAGTCCATTTCAAATAGGTAAAAAAGAAATAAATAAGACTGACTCACAATCATTTTAATTTAACTACCTAGACGACCGGTTTCGCTTTCTACAATTTGCAAAGCATCTTCAGGTCAGTCGATTCAAAGTTAATTAAATGAAGCTGGTACACGATTTATTAATGATTGGGGACTGATAATAATAAATCGTGTACCGGCGTCATTTAATTAACTTTGTATCGACTGACCTGAAGATTCTTTGCAAATTGTAGAAAGCGAAACAGGTCGTCTAGGTAGTTAAATTAAAATGATCGTGAGTAAGTCTTATTTATTTCTTTTTTACCTATAGAGACATTTCTTATCGACATCTTGAAGCAGAGAGCTGGCGTTTCCAGTTTTATGATTGTAGATGAAAATGTAAGAATAGGGAAAGAGTCTAGTTTTAATAAATGTGTACAAGGAAAGAGTACTTTTGATAATTAGAACAAGTAAGATTTCTAAGAACAAAATATCGAATACTCATGAAAGAGAATTATAGAACTTTGGGAGAAAAATTATTTAGTAGTTTTGAATGGTAGCATTCCAGGAGATCACGAGGGAAGATTTACTTTTGTAGCTACCTATTGTTGCTCTGTTTCGAAGCGCATGCATAGTAAGATGCTTAGTCTAGAGATAAAAAAGTTTTTCTTAATAAGTTGTGAACGTTTCTCAGATCATCAATCCTAAATAATCCCAAAGCTTAAGATTGCAATGTATCAATGTCGTAGGCCAGATAAGAACTTCTGCAGGGAACTGTCTAAATTTACGTGGACAAAACAAGATGGAAGTAAACATTAAAAGACGTGAAGTTTTTGTAAAGCAACTGCAAAGAATCATTATGGATTCAACAAAAATAACATCAATATTGTTGGATATGCTGATAATACGGCCATTTTTGCAAACGACATGAAAAAGTTACACCTGTAGAACATTAACAACATATAAATACTTATTAACATGGTTAACGAAAGATGAAGAGCAGAAAAAAGCAATTATATAATGATATACTATCTACAATACCAAACACAATTATAAAAATAAAATACTTATTTTGCAACCGTAACCTTAAGGTATATATCTTAAAAGGCCGAAAACGTTTTGAATAAATTTTGAAATCCTTTTGGATATTTTCCTTTTAATATTATATTATATCAATTACACAAGAAGTTTTCCACTTCCTTTTCGTTTGAGTTTCTTTTTCATTTTTTTCATATTAAAAATATCTGACAAACGGTACTTTTTTAATTTTCGTTATCTAATATATAAATCTACTCATTAAATAAGAGAAAAATTTTAAACGTTACTAACTATTTACAATATTCAGGGACATTTTGCCATTCTCGAGCCTAAAATTCGTATATATCCGGTTTGAAATACTGCTTTATCGTCTGCCGTATTAATATACAGTGCCAATAACTTCTCTGCTGCCAAAGGATGCCACACACCAAATGTGCAGGAAGGATTGTCTTCAGGGTCATAGTAGTGGCATCTCCTGGTAACTCTCGCCGAAGGAACGTATTCAAAAACGTCTACGAAACTGCAGAATGGTAACAGCAAACGAAGACCTGTTAATATACATATACAATATATACGTAAATATACTTGTATATTTAATAAACATGTTACATAACATTTTTCACATATTATACACATTAAAAATTATATTTTAGCACTACATTGACAATAACCAACGAAAAATTGTCTAATAGCGGCTTCCCACGATCGGCGATTCTACAGATCATTAGCTGATACAGATTCGCAGCCGATTAGCACGGACGGCAACGCACCGCAGACAGATCTCTTCCTATAGTCCGTGACAGTCTGTGTAGGCGCCGTAGAATTCCATATAAGTACTTGGTTTATTTTGATACAAATTCAGGAAAATGAATATCAGGGAAAAGTCTGTTGGATAGGGAGAGAAGCGAAAACATAAAAAGAACATGTAATATAGAAGTAGAAACACATTAGTATAACGGCAGATGATAGGATAGTACTAATAGCACGAGATAAGTCACTAAATGGACGAAAAAATATTGGCAGACCAAGAAAAAGATGGTGCAATAATTTAAACAATTTAGATGGCAAATATTGAAGAAGCAACTTTAAAATCTACATACTAGAAGGAAGAAGAAGAAAAAGAGTAGGAATAGGTTTTAATAGTCATAACACTAAACCCTCAATAGCCCTCCTAAATAATCGCAGAATTACTTTCAATAAATTTTGATGTTCAAGAGGGCCGTGAAAACCGACTTAATGTAAAAAAAATCGATTGCCGCTATTGAATTCCAGGACATAAAAGAATTTCTGGTAAGATAGTCTTGAGGACGATATTTTCTTAATAAAAGGTCTTAATGTTGAAGGTAACCGTATGCCGTCATCTCTTTTTTGAGTCAATTTGGCGTATAGCATTAGATCAAAATTATTCAGCATTATCTAAGTAACAAAAAATTTTGCGGGGCTGTAAAGAATTTTTCTTGTGTTCTTAGGATCTGGTTTTCAGTACATGTGCTCAGAAATATCTAATCGGGATATCATGGAAAATAATTTTCATAAAACTTGAAACGATGTTAATTTTGGTCAACCTTGTGATTATGAATCCATATTGCATTACAATCTTAAAGCATTTACCACAAACGGAAATTACACAATAGTTCCAAAGGATAAAACGCTACTAAGAAACATGGGCCAACGAATAGGATTGTCGAAGATTGACATAGCTAAAATAAATCTTATGTATAACTGTTCTGAGAAAACAAGAAAAATTCTTTACAGTCCTGCAAAATGTTTTGTTGCAAAAGAAAAGAAATAACTAAGGCAATACATTGGCTTTGAAACTGATATAATTATCTAAGTAATCTTAAAATTGTTTAAATATACCACTAGTAAAAAAAAATTATATATACTTCATCTAATTTACATACCGATGCACGTCATTATCTACGTCAGAGATCGAAGTTGACATAGTTGCCAAAGTATAAAAAAATCCTGACTCCATTTTAAATCAAATAGATCAAACATTTATTGCAAAAGTATTACCATCTCTTCACAACGACTATTTAAATTCTTACGTGACATTTTTGAAATAAAACACACTAATTTTGTTCTAAAAAGAACAGATTTTATTAAATAGGTAAAAATATAAAACAAGAGGTATTCACTTTAAAATTCAAAATAGTAAAGTACAAAAAGTGTCAACACCGCAACTGTCAAATAAGTGTTACCAATTTATGCCAAAATGTCACCTTCGTTAGATTACAGTTACAGTGTGGTCCGAACAAATGTTCTTGATAAAAACGTTTTATAATGCATTTATACAAATTAAATGAAACATATTATTATGTATTTCTTTAAGTTAACATTAATAGAAATTTTTAAATATTATTTTTACGCGTATATAATCAAGTATGTCTAGTGGCTGTAATGCCAGTGTACTCGGCAAAGCTATTTTAAAAAAGACCACACCTACCGCCTAAATATTTCGTGCTGGTATCATGTGACGTCACGGGCTATGACGCCGATGACGTGCATCGGTATGAAAATAAGATGAAGTGTATTTTATATTGTCAAAATCTAAAGACAAGGCAAGTAGTGTATAAAGATCGTCCATATTATACACCCTCTATAAAACAAATTTGTTTACAAACATATTCTCTACCTATTGTAGATATGAAGGGCCTTCCGTTCTAAGAACGAAAACAACACGTGTTTCTTCTTCTTCGTCTTTATGTAGACATGACTCTGTCTGTTTGTCAATGTGACTCCAGCCGTTTCCGTGGTCTTCCTACTAATCGTCTTCCTATTGGGGAATCGTCTCTTGCTGTGCTTTACAACTCTTTTTGTTGTCATTCGGCTTATATGATCGTTCCATTCTACTCTTTCCCCCAGTTCTTTATGTTCTTCATCTTGTTTCTACGTCGTATATCTGTACTTCTAGCTCTGTCCCATAGTGTCTTGCCATCAATTTTTCTACCTGTTCTCATCTCTGCTGTCTCTAACATCATTTTTGTCTTCTCTGTGTCAAGTCGTGTTTCTGCCACGTCATTCTGTCATTATTGGTCTGATGACTGTTTTGTAAATTCTGCCTTTCATTTTTTTTCTCCCGATATTTTTATTTCTCCATATTGTTTTATTCAAGCAGCCCGCGGCTCTGGAGGGTGATTGGCAATGTTAGAAATCTAGCAATCATAAAAACAAATACTGCCCAAAGAAACAATGTACAGCCTTGGAACCGCATTGACACTTGTTACTAAATTAATAAATTTTTTTAACATAAAAATATACGTCATAAATTTCTTTTGTTTTTATGTATTAGGAAGTGTAATCAAATAAAATTGTTTACACATTCTATTTTGGATTTTTTAATTATCAAACAGTATTCAAGAGCTTAAAATCTTACCCAAAAATCCTGATGAAGGTGGATTACGTCGTAGCATGCTCGGTGAATTATTCTGAAGGAAATCCCAGACATCCCAAACACTGCTCGGATTTAAAAGGAACGTTCTAGACTTGGGGTCAGTTTTTCTAAACGCCATGTAATTAGTAAATAAATTAAACTCTGGTTTTTCTAACCACTCATTTATGGTAGAAGAATAGTTACTGGGGTCCCATGCTACTATGGTTACATTTTTGTACAGGTTTGCCTTTAAAAAATTAAATTGAGGCTTCGATACAACTTGAGAATTTAACAGACGAATCGTAGTTTTATTGCCGACATCTGCTTCAAAACCTTTGGTGGGAGCATTGTTAAACCTTAATACAAGATCATGAGCATCTAAAAAATATTAATCAATAAGTTTGCATGCACTATTTACTAATCGCTAGATAAATCGCATACACACAAAGCGAAAGTATATGTGTCCGTACGAAAGTGAACATCCGGTGAAAGAGTAGGTACTATAATATATCCAGTATAGTACATTCAACCAACTTACATCTCTAAACGATTAATGGAATTCGCAGAATACCTGTGGTTGTAGAAAAAGGCACGGTAAACTGCACTGGAGTTCTCCATAATCTTTTTAATTACTTACTTTGTTTAGAACATTTTTGCCTGTATTATCAGTTAGAGTTAATTTGTATAAATTGGGGAGCAAAAATTCAAATGGAATTTCAAATATTATTGTTTATTTGGCTAATAATGAATGAATAAATATAATAGTTAACCTGCTGTACAATTATTTTGTAAATAATATTATAATTGTGTACTTATTGATTATTTAAATGTCTACATCATCATCATCGTCATTAAATTCACTACTGTGTATTATGTAAATCTATAATCACTGGATTAATTTCACTAATTTTATTTTCCCGGATCCACCACTCTTCTATTAATTTTTCACATTTATTTACAGTTTTGTCCCATATTTCTGGAGTTGCAGTTTTAAAAGCTTCTTGCCACATTTCCCTAACTGCATCGTTACTCATGGTACAATGAATACAAGGTATGATATTGCGCGTGACATTTGACAGCTGACCCATGAATGTGACGTAGTTACAGACGCTTAAACCTATTATTATAGCTTAACGTACACTTTAACCCATTAATTTTAAAATTATGTTTAAAAGTGATCAAATTTTTTTTTAATGTTTTTTTTTGCTTATAATTGAAAAAAAATATATTTTCAGTAGCGTAAAACCCTTACTTTTTCTGGGGGTTCAGGCGAAATAATTATTTTTGTGTTCATACATATACTAATAATTTACGAACTCTTTTTGTGTAGGTAAATAGTAGTAGCTTTGCATATTTTGATTCACACATTTCCAAGTAGTTTTACTGAAATAAAAACAAAATAGATTACAATAAAGAAAAATCTGATATATAATGCAATATGGTATTTTAGATTTAATTATTTTTAAATTTAGTAAAATAAAAAATATACACATTACTATAACCCACCGATTTTTATATGCAACATTTACTTACCAAACAATATAATAATAGATATAAAAATAAGGAACAAATTAGTTCTAATGCAAAACACAATAAATAATAACTTCAGACGACTTTACACTGGCAACACAGAAGGCTTGTATAAAAACAAAAGTTCGACAATAATATCGGTTATCAATGGTGACGATAGCAAATTGCAAGTTATGAGATAATAAATCTATTTTAAAGTAACTCAATACTGACATCAATAAGTCATCAATGAGTTGTCCAAAACTATATCTGGTGGTTCACTCCAGTGGCGCACCCAGGGGGGGTTTGGGGGTTAAACCCCACAGGGCACTATTCCGACACTGTTACTTACAAATTTTAAGGACTTATGGTGAAGGTAGCATAAAAAAAATGAATGCCCAACCAAACTCCCCCAGAGCAAAATTCTAGGTGCGCCACTGGTTCACTCAGACTAGGTAACAGTTTTTCTTCAAGCCATTTAACAAACATATCTGATTTCATGTTTTCATGCTAATCAGCAGATTTTGATTTTGAAGAAAAAATCAAATCTGCGTTTTCTATAAAGACTTTTTTCCCTCCTGCATGAAGAATGATGTGTCTTTTGCCTTCGCTATGTATGTGTTTTATTGATTTTATGCTGTCGACTTGCCCAATTATTTTAATTCCACCATTTGCAGATATCTATGTCTCATATTCTCTCAAAAATTTAATTATTTTATGAACCACACTATTCTTTTCGCATAAAAGTAACCTATTATTTTCTTTTTTTTTAATTTAAATCGTAAATCTCCCAACGCTTTCTAAGGGCTAGTTTTCTTAATTATAGTGACTAAATCTAAAGTGACATGTTGATTGTTTTCACGCATTCGATGCAAAACATTGCGAATTTTAAATTAATTTTTCCCCATCAGGTAAGTCAATGCTCCTATAATGTTTACGAGTAGTTTTCTTGTCTTCGTGATACTCAGTCACAGTAAGGTCTTTTTGTGAATCTCTGACAGTCTTCATTACAATTTTTAGCTTACTTTCACTTATCCCGAGTGCGTCAAAAACGAGTTGATTTATATTAAATAATGACTTTAAAGGTCCACCATTGTCTCTTTTCATGGTAAAGTATTTGTGCATATTTGCAATTAATTCATGAATATCCAAATTACGTCTTGGCATGATGATCCAACTTGAAACTACACGTTTGAATTACAATATACTGAGTTTAGATCAATATGCCTATAATCTTATTTTTTTAATAACCTATAATCGCAGAGGTCTCAAAAGCAGTACACTCTAACAGAAATATGGTCAATCTAATTACCACTATTTAGATTAACAAAATGTTCTAGTTTACTCCGAAGTATTTTTTAACAAAAATTAAAAGTGATATGTTAGTTCTTTGTACATCTACTTTGAATATAAATTATCCTTAGCACGGTAGAATTTGTTTCAGAAAAAAATTATAGGTGAGAGAAATTTACGCTAAACATTACGCAAGAATACTATTTATTAAAAAAATGTAACATAATATGCAAAACTATGAACAACGGGTTAATGACACATATATTTATTTAAAATTAATGGGAAAAAAACCCCGTAATTGGCTGTATACCATCGTTTAAAAAAACACAAAAGTTAAAACACTTCACACATGTGTATTGTGGTATAAAAACAAACAAATATTTAAAACTTTATAAAAGTGTCGTCAACATTTAAATTCTGGCAGAACGTTTTCAATCTGAACAGATCATCCTCAGTGCCTTGTGTATTTGTTGCTAACAGTAAAGTTGTCTATAAGACCTACATGTATAGATTTACAGTATTCCAAATTTTACATTTAATAATGTTTTGACTCCAGGTCGATGACAATGGATATATTGTAGTCATATATAGTATATAGGACATGTAGTCCCTAAAGTCATCATCATCAATGGTGCTACAGCCCTATGAAAGAGCCTCGACCTTCCCAAGTCCATTACGTCAGGCAGTCCTATCCATTGCCAACCGTTGCCAGTTTGCTGCGCCTATCTTTCTACCATCCTCATCTACACCATCCTTCCATCTGAGTTTTGGCCTACCCCTTTCTCTGCTTCCCACGGGTTGTGACATAAGGATTCTTCTAGGAGGGTTGTTCTGCTGTGATCTTGCTAGATGTCTTGCCCATCTTAATCTTCCTATTCTTATAAGAGATACTACGTCTTTACCACCAAATATTTGTTTATATCTGTGGTATACCTCGTAGTTGTATCTCCTCCTCCAAACACCATTTTCACAGATGTCACCAAATATTCCTCTCAGGATCCTTCGTTCAAATATAAGCAAAAGGTCTTCGTCTGCCTTGGAGATGGTCCATGTCTCCGATCCATATGTCAACACTGGCTGTATAAGGGTTTTGTATAGTTATTTTTGTTTTTTGGCTTAAGTTTCTACTTTTCATATGTCTACTCAGTCCAAAATAGCATCTGTTTGCCATTACTATCCTTCGCTTGATTTCTTCCGTTATGGCGTTCTCTTTGGTAATCAGGGAGCCTAAATATGTGAATTTGTCAACCACTTCAAAGGTAGAGTTATCAACCGTGAATTGGGGACCGATGTTCCTGGCTTTATTGTTGGGTGTTGATGCCATCATCTTAGTTTTCTCCTCATTTACTTGCAGGCCCATAGATTTTGAGGCATTTTTTAGAGACACGCCAGCGCGTCTCCCTGTCGCAGCCCAACATTCGTTTCAAACGCCTGTGATTGTTCGCCCTGTATTTCGACTTTGCAAACCACATTACGCATTGTAGCCTTAACCAATCTTATCAGTTTATCGGGGATGTGGAATTCATTCATTGCTTCATACAATTTATTTCTTAGGACACTATCATAGGCAGATTTGAAGTCTACAAAAAGATGGTATGTATCGATATTGAATTTATTGGTTTTTTCCAGTATTTGCCTTAGCACAAAGATCTGATCTTTGTGCTTATCTGATCTTGTAAGTTTAAAAATATATCCATTGTCATCGACCTGGAGTTAAAACATTATTAAATGTAAAATTTGGAATACTGTAAATCCATACATGGAGGTCTTATAGACAACTTTACTGTTAGCAACAAATACACAAGGCACTGAGGATGGTCTGTTCAGATTGAAAACGTTCTGACAGAATTTAAATGATGATGACACTTTTATAAAATTTTAAATATTTGTTTGTTTTTATACCACAATACACATGTGTGAAGTGTTTTAACTTCTGTGTTTTTTTATATAAGTATTTATTTTATGCCTAAAATTTAGCAAAGTGTAAACATTATGGAGAACACCAGTGCAGTTTTCCGTGCCTTTTATTACAACGAAAGATTTTCTGCGCATTCCGTTAATCATTTAGAGGTGTAAGTTAGTTGAATGTACTGTAGTGTTGGACGCGCTACATGAAATAATGGAATTTACAAGTTATACTCTTTCCAAAGTCAATTTACCAACATAAACACGCTTCCTAATGTTATCAAAGAGACCGGCTTTCGAATCAAGGTTGTCAGATATGATTCTTAAAATTCCCAAGTTTATATATTATGAAAATGTTCTTTTTACTTTAATATTCACTTTTTAGTCAATGACAATGTCAGTGTTAAGGAGAATAGGCAGAGAAAAGAAAATGGAAATGGACAATAAAAGAAAGGAAATTGTAATATCTTAGACATGTAATGAGAGCCGAAAGACACAACATCTTGAGACTCATAATTTAAAGAAATTAGAGGGTAGGGGAAGCATAGGAAGGAGACCCGTTTCCTGGTTAAAGACCCTGAGAGAGTGGTATGGTTGCAGCTCAAGACAATTGTTCAGAGCAGCTGCCTCGAATATCAAAATAGCCATGATGATTGCCAACCTTCGTCGCGGAGATAGCACTTAAAGAAGAAGAAGTCAATGACACTCTTGGAAAAATATAACTAACTTTGTTACTTATACTTTATACTTTATTAAGTATATGTTATTAAGTATAAGTATATATCCAATATTCTGATTTATAAACCATTAAGAATTTACTAAAATATTGAAACTTACCTATAAGTGAGCCAAGATTGGAGTCTTTAAGAGATCCAGCGCTAGCGACAATCGCACAGCTATTAAACCTTTTATTTTCAAAAAGCGCTCTTTTGGGAATAAAATCCTTGAGCGGATGATGTTTTACATCACCTCGTTTAAGCGTACGTAGAGCAGTGTCATGTAACTGACATAATACTTTCTCAGGGGGTTTCTCTAAAAAATTTCCTCGGAACCCTCTAAAGTGAACATTATAAGGGTTTTGTTTTCCCATTCTAAGAATATTACTCTCATCCGTGAATACTCTTCTTAGTTCGTTGACTATATTTTCTTTAAATTCCGCCGTCTTTTTATCACAGTTTGTTGAGCTATCATTTTTTAAGCAAACATACCGTTTAGCATCGAGCTCAAAATCTTTTGGTTGAAGATTTGGAAATCTTGGTTTGCTATTTTTTATTAACAGGACACTTGAATTTTCCTTAAAAAGCGAATGCTTTTGTCTTGACTTTAAATCTAATGCATTTGACCTAAAATAACAAAATAATACAAATAAGTGTCAAATAAAATTATATATATACAGTAGTCTATGTCTATAACGATTCCCTATATAACGCTAATTCCCCTATAACCATGAAAATAGTAAATGTTTGGTTTGTCATAAGGACAATGTATTAATTCTTTCTGTATACCAATATGGTTCTCTCTTTATAGCGATGACTTTTCAGCGTTCGCTAGTCGATGGCAAATGTGTTATTGTGTTTGAAGCACAGACTACCTTATTCACGAGTGGCATTGTCATTGTTCAACAGTTGTTTCGATTTGCGCCACCACTCCTACTCATTGTAATCCAAGGGTTGAGTGCCAACTGTTGTACACACAGATGTAATCTATTGATGACTTCTTACCTCCAGTTTCAGTTGTATCTCAGTGTGTGAATAGTGAACATGTTCTCGAAAAAGCGTAAAGTGCTCTCGGTAAAGAAAAGTTATCGATAACTCGGGCAACAGACAAAGGTGAAAAGCAATCGGATGTCGTTCCCCGTATGGAGCTTTCTCAGTCAGCTGTGACTGTGATATGGAAGGATAGAAAAAAATAGCTTGAAGCGGAACTGGACGGCGGTAGCAGGAAGAAATTGCGGAAATCTCAGCACGAATATTTAGATCGCGCTATGCTTCAGTGGTTCCAGCAGCAGTGTATGAACCATATTCCACTTTCTGGGTCTGTGGTAAGAACAAAAGCTTTTTGCAACTGAACATGGAATTGAGAATTTCAAAGATCTGAGGATTGGCTGAGCAAAAGGAAGCTGCTGCATAAGATCAACTACGGGCAGATCAGTGGAGAAGTTTACGATGTTAACAAAAACGAGAAAATTGTTAGTGATCGGTAAATCGAAAAACCCACGTTGTACAAGAGTACGTGAATGACTTCGGAAATTTTTGAAAAAGCGGTTAGAAAATGGGATGTCGAGCTTAAAGGGAGAAAATTCTTCTGCTTGTAGACAATTGCCCTGCTCATCCTGTACTGTGCGACCTTCAAAACATTACACTTTGTTTCCTGCTAGCAAACACAACGAGTGTCTTTCACCCCATGGATCAAAGGGTCATCAATTGTTTGAAAAACCATTACAGAAAGACTTTTGATGGAATTGATTGAGAACAATGGCGATCTCAAACTAAACGTTTCTTCAAATACGCATGATGGATGGAAGATCAAGGATTGACTGAGGTTGAAGATGGCCTGCCGTTAGTTATTTGGGCCAGACAGTTTGAACTTTCTATCACCTACGGACCGGAAAAGATAACAGATTTTCAACAAGTGAATCAAAAAGTAGCTTAAATATCTGGATTTTTTGACGAGGACATCCTACAAGCAGTTCGTATAGAAGAAGAAAAAAACAGTGGCCAGGAAGTGAAAGCAGGGTCAGAATCAGCTCCGACCTCTCGGCAGGCATTGGATACGGCAAAAGGAGTTCATTGATTTTTTATCCACTAGAAAGACGATACGAGTACTGTAGAAGATTCTATTCGTCTTCAGGACAAGGTTAGGCCAGTTCTGTGGAAAGTGAAAAGGAAACAGACCAAGGAGACAGACTTTTTCGTTAATGTAGGCTAAATATATAATCCCAGTAAGCACAAGTACGTACATAAGACATACTAAGTACGTACTTATGGGACATAAAGTACGTACAATGTACGTACTTTACTGTACGAAGTACGTACTTAATACGTACATAAAACGTACATTTTCCAAATTATGGTACGTACCTAGTACGTACTGAAAGTACGTACCTGGTACGTACTGAAGGTACATACCTAGTACATATTGAAGGTATGTACTTAGTACATACTATATATATATATATTATATATATATATTATATATATATATATATTATATATATATATATATATATATATATATATATATATATATATATTATGTACATACTATACACACTTATGATGATTTATGTAAATAAAAGTAAATATAGGTGAATATATTTTTATTTTTTTCTAAATAAATTCAATTTTTTTTATTCTTTTAAAAATAAGAAAGAAAGTTTTTAAGCGATCCCCGACTCTCTTCAACCATCGTCCAATTTCTTGCTCTGCCACTTTCTTATCACATTTTTGACACAAAAAACACTCGACTGAATAAAATAACAGGAAACCACAAGCACCAAACACCAAAAATAAGTAAAAACAATCTAAATGAAACTGCCTTGCAATGAATTATCACATCACAACTGTACTCGAGGTGTAAAATTCCTAACTAAATAAATTAGGTTAGGTGAACATAACCTAACATAATAAATATGCTTTAAATCTTCTTTCTCATGGTACATACTTAAGACGTAATAAGTACGTACTCTTCTGTACGTACTGGTATGTACATACTTAAGACGTAATAAGTACGTACTCTTCTGTACGTACTGGTATGTACCCCAATGTACGTACTTAAAACGTACATTTTACATCATGTACGTCCAGTACCAAAATTGTACGTACTCAAGACGTACTGTGCTGTTTGGGATGTAATCTTTTTTCCTACAGAAAATACTGTACAGTACAATATTATTTTGTTACTGTACAGTATACATTTTTAATTGTACAGTTATTGTTTTATACTATTTTGTTTATATCATTATTTAATAAATCTATGTTGTGTACAGTATCTATATACAGTGTTAATTCACTAATAAGAGTTTTGATCAATTCTTTAAATTATAATTGGCTATTTATACAGTATTATTATTATTACAGTAACGATTTTGGTCTCCCTCTGTATAACGATCTCTCCTTATAACGATGAAAATTCCCGGTCCTTATATTACTCGATGTTTCGGCATCCATTTTTGGAGCCATTATCTAGAAGAGGGCTAGAAATACAAAAACCGTCAAACGACACTGAGGTTAATCTGCCTACTCCTCAATATCGAGTGTCGAGTGACACTCGATTGTCGAATCGAATCGATTATCGAATTGAATCCATTGTCGAATCGAATTATATATAGAATCGAATATCGAATCAAATCTATTATCGAATTGAATCAATTATTGAATCAAATCGAATTGATTATCGAATCAAATAATATATAGCAAATCAGAGATAATAGTAGCAAATCAAATATAGAATCGAATCAAATATCGAATCAATTACCAAATCAGTTATCGAATCGAATTGATGTATTTAATTTAATTTTTATTTAATTTAATTCGTATTTAATTGATTCGATTATCGAATCGAAATACAATAAAATAAAATAAAGTACAATAGAATCATCGAGCAATAAGACAAAAGAGGGAATCTAATCCTTATGAAAAGGAGACCAAAAAAGTGGCCTCTGATGGCGGACATATCCGGAAATGCGAATGCGCCAAATTTAAATTTTCCGACACTTATCAACAGTAGCAATATTTCGCAGAATGTGTCTTAGACGAGAAAGTTTTAATTAATTATTAATGATAAGAGTCTAAAATGCGACACAATTGTTAAAAAACTTCAATATAAATAAGATTTCATGTGACATTTGGGACAAACAATAACATAACCCCACTAAATTTGATGTCAAACAAGGAAAGAGACTCTCTTTCCTTGTTTAATGTGGCCTCTAAAGATCGCACTTCCTGTCTAACAATATGTTTGCCCCCACTACCTTTACATTCCCTCTATTGTCTTTTTGCTCGATGAATAGAATACAATAAAATAAAATACAATCGAATAAAATCGATTATCAAATAGAATTGATTATTGAGTCAATTATTGAATCAAATATTAAAATTGAATCGAATAGATCACCAAATGCGAATCGAATCGAATCAACTATCAAATTACTTACTCCGATTTACACTATCGAGTCACTACCGGCACAGAATAATAAACAATCAGAATGCCCACTCTGCTTGAAAAAAATAAGTACGCGCATCTCTTTTTTTTTTGTGTGTGTTTTGGCTTGGACAATTGTCATTCAGCCAGTCTCAATCAAGATAAGTTTATTAATGTAGTGTGTGTGTGTGTGTTTGTGTGTGTAGAGTAATTGTCTTGATACTTAGCAAAGTCGACGTCATTGTCTTTGCTAAGAGCATCGAGCAAAAAGATAAAAGAGGGAATCTAATCGTTATGAAAAGGAGACCAAAAAAGTGGCCTCTGATGGCGGACATATCCGGAAATCCAAAGGCGCTAAATTTAAATTTTCCAACACTTATTAACAAATAGCTATAAAATATTTTTCAGGCGAGAAAGTTTTAATTAAATATTAACTATAATAGTCTAAAAAGTGACACAATTGGTAAAAAACTTCAATATAAATAAAATTTCATGTGACAGTTGGGACAAACAATAACATAACCAAACTAAATTTGACTTCTCAAACAAGGAAAGACTATCTTTCCTTGTTTAAAGTGGCCTCTCAAGATAGCACTTCCTATCTAACAATATTTATGCCCCCACTACCTTTACATTCCCTCTTTTATTTTTTTGCTCGATGGCTAAAGGTCAATTCAGACACATCAGTCACGTCTCGTCACAGTGATTGCGCGGAATCGGACAATCCGTCATACAAAATATTCTTTAATACAAATATGTTGCCGGCATTCACACTCATCAGTTGACAAACAGTTTCCCAGCTGTCAGATAGTTGATAGTTCTGTGACCAAATAGGACCGGTTCGGTACCGTGACTGTGACGTGACTGATGTGTCTGAATCGACCTTAAGAGACGCTAATTGTATCCGAACGTCTGCGGTCCCTCCGGTGTGTACCGATCACACAAGGATAGAAATTATTTTCATTTATTAATTTTTTTTAATAAACGAAAATTTCCACCCAGGTGGGATTCGAACTCACGAACTTTAGATTTAACGGCAGGCGCTCTTACCACTGAGCCACAGAGGGGGTTACGCGCATCTCGTTCGCGCAGACGGAATCAGCCATGTTATAGTCGGCACCAGTGCTGTTCAGTGACATTTTATCTGGTGTGCATAGACAAAGTAACCAGGTTTAATTTATTTACGGCAACTACAGACATAATATTGCACTATTTTATTCGTACTTTTAATTAAAGAAGATATTAAATTATTTCAAATGTACTAAATTATTAATCCCTACAAATTTAAATTACAGTTCTGTCACAGAATAATAAACAAACAGAATACCCACTCTCCACGGAAAATTAAGTACGCGCATCTCCTCCGCGCAGACGTTCCGCCATGTTTTAGGAGGATTTTAAAGAAATTAGTGTTGTTTATGTGGTGTGCATGGAAAAATTAACCAGGTTTAATTGACTTACGGCAATCATAGACATACTATACAATTATATTAACATTGTTAAATATAATAACATAAATATAATATAATTAAACATAAATATAAACAATTACATAACCACAAAAATCATATGTCTGTGTCCTCCTAAAACATGGCGCGCGTGCTGAAAAACTTCAAAGGCGGCATCTGAGAGTGGCCCTTCTGATTATTTATTATTCTGTGGTTCTGTCGTAGCTTGTCACAAATTTCTCAATTCGAGTATGTTTTCGTTTAAAATATGGAGATTGCGTGCTGACAAACTTCAAAGGCGGCATCTGAGAGTGGGCATTCTGATTGTTATTTTATTCTGTGCTACCGGAGTACCACATCCCGTTTTTTTTTTTGCTTAGGTTTCTCATGGTTAAGTCAATTTCACATTTTTGTTAGATTTTCAATTAAAAATTTCCAATGCCCTACAATTACTTCTATTTTTACATTATTTACGGCATTTTTTATCACTTTATTTTAAAAATTCGGCATCATAGTGCGTTCCTTTATATTATTACCAATTGAATACTAAACAAGATTTTAGTTTTATTACTAAAATGAATAGGTCCCCGTAACTATTTACACGAACTTAAAATAAAAATAAGAAGGTTTAACAAATACATACGTATTATTTGGGTAGTAGCCGCGATTATAGAAAAAAATTTGCTGATCATAAGTTGATGTTGTTGCTGTTGCTTGTCTCTCCATGTACAGCCAATATTGCGACCATAATAGATACATGTATCCGCACATTCCAAAAAATACTAAATTTATAAAAACCCATATTGACACTACCAAGGCACGCATTGCCCTCTTCTATGTCTAAAACATATCGAAAAAAAAAAAAATTTAATCCTTGACTATTTTACATTAGAAAAAAATATAATATCATTCCACCACACTAAAGATTTATTAGGGTGGTTAGAGTGAGATGAAAGGTAAAAATGTAAAGCTTTACCTACAAATCAATAATAGATATTAAATACAATAAAACTAAGAGAAAACAACGTTTAAAACATTAGCTATTTTATAAAAATCATAAAGTTTAAACAGTAGAGTTTATAAATAACAACTTACAAGAAATATTTGTATGCAGAATTCCATCCTTTTTAAAATTTTAGTGTATTGCACGCACTCACATGCATACCCCTAGAACTTTTGTGACGTTTGAGAGGCATGCGCATTACCCTCGATAATTTAAACTGAAATAAAATGAATTGATATAAGAACTAAAAATATAACAATGAAAATACGGCAAAATATATATAAAGTATCTTAAACATTTAATTCATGTAGAACATGAAAATAAAATATGAATACTTTATCAGAAGAGTTTGAAAGAAGTTGGGTAACTTCTCTAATAGGAATATTTTTGCTGTGTTTTGGAATTTGGTTACTCACTTGGAATGAGGTTAGAAAATTATTTTAATATTATTTTTGCATGTACAAGAATCTTAAACAGTTAAGTAATATTATTATCTATAAAAAGGAAATGTACTTTAAAATCATATAGTCTATTTTTGACCACATTGGTACTTAAATTAATTATGCATGTTTTAGGGTAGGGCAGTTCATCATGCTCACTCCTTGGATGAAACATACAATAACGCAATAATTCTGAATTTATATGAAAAACCATCAGATGAACATAATGGCAAAGTAGTCCATGTAACCGGCAGTCTGCAAATTGAAGAGCCTTTGACAGAGGTCGAATATGGTATAGCGATCCAAGCAGTTAAATTGAAAAGAAGAGTCCAAATGTACCAATGGGTAGAAGAAAGAACGTAAATATTTCTTGTTTATTTCTTAAAATAAATATAACATTGGATTTTATTTTTTAGACCAAGACCAGATGATGATAATAATATAGAAACCATGGGTACAATGACAAATGATTATTACTATATAACAGAGTGGAGGGACAAGTTGGTAGATAGCAATAATTTTTATATCAGACATGGCCATGAAAATCCAAAGTAATGTTTTTTTTTTTGTTATGTAATTTAACAAAAATATTTTACACTAGAATGTATGTATAAGCTTTTAGCATTATAGACCAATTGCAGTTGTTATTTTCCTAAAGTTATTCATTAATTAGTATTATGTAGTATATTAATTACTTCAAAAACTTGTAGTACCTAGATGTTTTAATGTATTTTGCAAATTTTGGTAATACTCTTCATGTATCACATTATACTACAAGTACAAATTACATTATATTCAATCCTTCTAGTATTTAACTCTCAAAGGAGTGTTAACTATTGGCATGCCATTACAGATTTTATGATAGGTTTAGCCTCATTGTCTATTTAATGTCTTCAAACCTTTAATGTAATTACAAATGTTTGTAATGTGCTTCATAAATCTTAAAATTAGGCTACAATTAAGATTTTATTTTCCATCTGTCCAATATTCAACTCGAAAACAGGTGTATTAGTTCTATCAAAATTTATATAATATATCAGCTAGCTGGTATGGCTGTACATATTTCATAATGAGCAACTGTGCTCTCTATTAGAGTCTTGAAAAATATAATGCTGTATTTTCAAATACCACTGTTATTATATTAAATTTTAATTCTATTTCTAAATTCGGCTTTTGGTTTTTATTTTTTTTGCATTAACTTACAACCTGTTCATAAATTTTACCAGTGCTTTTGTGGTTCATATTACTTAATTAATAACAGTTAGCAAAAGCTCTTGGCAGATAATACTACAGCATTCTGCTGAGATAATAAAATGCAACTTGACAAAACAATATAATAATAGTTTTACTTTTAGGGAAATACCATTGACATCAGTAACTTATGTTTCCCCTATAGTACAACTAGGGCATTTACTAGTAGGAAATGAAATAAAAGATAAATTTGATGATTTCATAGAAGTTACCAGTGATGAAAGACCAGACAGAAGAGATGTTAAACTTCATATGGGTATATATTACCACTGTGATGATATTTGGAATCCAGAAGTAGGGGATATAAGGGTTCAGTTTTATTATGCTGGTGCCTCAGGTGAACCTGTATGCATCAGTTTCCTGAATGATTTCTCTGTTTTTATTTAATACTTTTTAGGTCACTATAATAGCAAAGCAAGAAAGTGGGGCATTAATTCCCTATGAGACATCAAAGGGTCACAAAATTGCTTTACTGAGACAAGGAAACCTAAACATAAATCAGATGTTTTCTGCTGAGCATTTTGATGCGAGATTGGAAACATGGAAGTTACGAGGATTAGGCTTTTTTATACTTTATGGCGCTGCTGTTTGTTTATCAAGGCTTATAAAAATAATGGGTGAGAATTTTTTGCATTTATCAAGGATAACTTTAAATCAAAAAGTGAAATATGAAAGTTTTTGTTTTAATACTGTTACATTCCTTACTTATTGTGCACATCCGATATTTTTCTCAAATTGATTAGTTCAGTTGTGTCATACAGGTAAACATATTATACCTTAGACATGCTTAGTGCGGATGACAAGCCATAGAGAGATATTGTATTTCTTATCATATAATTAAATTATCACACAATATTGAGCAATTATGATCTGATGATATACAAAACTCAATGGTTTCTTAATCTGGCTGTTGTTTAATTTATTTGGATATATTTTCACATAATTCTAGTCTTGGTCGAGGCCATCATCTGACGCACAATTTTGTTGCATGGTTAGGCTGTAGAAGAATTAGGGTTCACTACCACTTCTGCAATTGTCAATTTTTTGTCCACCAGATCGTTTGACATCTTGGACACTACATGTTTCTTCAAATTTCCTAAGAAATAAATCCTCGACATAGGGCCATCGGGGTACCTCTCATTAAAAAGATGTTCTGCTGCATGAAAATTGTTTCTACATTTAAAGAGAAATGAATGGATTATTTCCACCAATTTCCCATAGAACACCAAACCCTCGTGGTGGCCTGTCAAGTTTGTGTTACAGGATTTGTTTTTTAACGGATTCATTGGTTTCCCTCTTATGGGGGTGTCGACGACAAAGGGACGAAGGGGTGTGCGGGCTGGAGAGGTATCAAAGATGCTGACGATCGTTTGGGTTTTTATTAACCACAGTGGCAGCCTTAAATTAAATTGAAGTAGTGACGAATTAGTTGATTTTTCAACAACATTCACCAATAATCAAGACAGCTGCTACAGTACTTATTACTGTCATTGAAACATCTCGTTAAACAATAATTAAACTAAATATTTAAGGTACCAACACTTTTAGAATAACTTAGCAATGTAAAAACAACTAGAGAAGTGAAAAACGTCAACTTTTTTGACAAGTCTTTATTAATTGAAGTGCGAAACTATATCACCATGATGATGAAACCAAACGATTATACTATTTCACGCATTCCTTTTCTTTCCAAGGACGTAATCATATAAACCAGCGAAGTGTTGATAAGTTTAACGATGTTTCAAAGTATTCAACGAACTTGTTCAACTATTCACTGAATCGCACTGATATGCAGAAAGTATATTGTTGTGGGGACCAATTTTATGGTACCATCCTACTTTTCACTTATCCACATGGGCGAAGCATACACAATAAAAATGACCCGGTAAGTGCCGGTAACAATTTACTTCTGACATTTAACATTGTTATAGTATATATCACATACCGATTCTGTCAGTTGGCAGAAAACAGACATTTAACTAATGTCAAGGGTCATTAGGAAATCGAAAATGTATGTACTAGGACAACACAAACGTAAACATGGCGCATTCTTGGATCAGATAACAGGAAAACAGATAAAAATAGCGATTGATTTCTTGTCATAATGTAATCAAAATACATTATTTTGTTTTGATACAACAGGGGTAATTCCAGAATATCTAAGAAATTATTAAATGAATGAGAAAATGGGTTGTTATCTCATTTATGCTACAAAATTGATTTGCTAAACAATATTTTTTGTAACTACATTTTTTATGTGCTTTTATCAGGAATTATTGAATTAATATAAAAAACATCTTTTATAACCAGAATCTATGACTGTATTGAAGTTAAACATAAATAATGTTTTAATCATAATGATAAAAAATAAGTCAAAAATATCTTGTGTGCAATAAATTATCTATAACATTTCTTTTTTAGTATTCCAGGGTTCATTCTTAAGTTTCTACAGCGGAGATCCACTGTCTTTTAGTAACTTGGTTCTAGCATTTTCTGTAACTCTCTGTGTAGTAGCTACTGCTTGGATTATGTACAGACCGATGTTAGGTGCAAGTTTATTCTTTGCAGCAGTAAGTCCGTTTCTCTACTACACTATGGGATTAGATCACGGATATAATAATATGCGCATAAACTGAGTAGAAATAAAGTTTTATCGTTGACGAATGTATAGGCTTTAACTTATTTTTGTTTTGTTTATTATGAATCTCAGGTTGTATATTTATTGATTATTAAATATTATTTAATACAGTAGTACGAATAGATTTTAAAAAGTAAGTACTTATTATTTAAAAAATAAACTCTTTGTTAAATATATCATGGTTTTTATTCTATAATGTTTTAATTCGTAATTTTAAAACTTTTAACCTACAGAAAGCTGTGGAGTTTGCGCTAGTAAGCAAACCGGAAAGTAAAACCGAAGATTTTTATGATAGTTTCCAATATGCAATGGACATAATACAGAGAAATGAACAAAAAAAGTAATTGTTTGAGATCTTAATGTAAGATTAAAATTAACTTAACATACTAATTTCAGAATAAACGATTTACTCTCTACAAACCCAAACACAAATACATTTGGCAGAATAAACAAGTTCAACAGTCAACGATAGACTAGATAATAACAAACAGAAATATCACACACACTTTTAACAAAAATTGAAGCACTAAAAAATAGATGTCTACGCCTATGCATTGGGTATCTTTAATCTACACAATCAACGAAATGCAAATTGAAGCAGTTGAACCCCCATTGAATTTGCGGAGGCAGTATTTTACAGCCAAATATATAGCTTGTACAATTAGGAGAAACCCGGTATTTCCCAAAGATATAAACGATTTTAGAGTTGAAGGAAAGAGACCTAGGGGAAGATCTCCAAGCCGTTGGGTAGATCAAACAAAAATATTGATTAACCAAGGGTTACATGAAGCCAAAAAACTAGCCCAGGACAGAAGTATGGAGGGAAATCGTGAAAAAACTGTAAGGGCCTGATAGTGTCACCACATCCCAAAAGGGATTAGGACTGAGGAGGAGGATAAACGATTTATCTATCTTGAATTTGACTATTGGTTTAAGAGAAAATCTCCACTTCTGGCGGAAAGCTACATAAATCTTTTAAAATATAAAGAAATTTTATATAATGGTTATCTTACACCATATTATACTGAAAATCCCCATATATTGTTCTCAATAAAAATCAAGACAGAATTTCTTAACCTTTCACGGTTGGCGCGCGGACGAAAGCAGCACCGATCTAAACTTCTTAATTTTTCAAAAACTATCCCAAGAGAAGTCCAAATTACTCTTAATCAGGACGTATATCATTCTAGAGGTAAAGAAGACACTTCAAATAGTTGAGTAGGATTCATTATATATAGAAAGCATACACAATATATAGTTGAAATTATCAGCATAAGCCCCAGAATTGTATATCTCATCTTCAAACTAAATGCAAAGTAATCCAGATATATTTTAAGATGAAAAGCAGAGGTACTGATTTCTTGAAATCAGCACCACCTGATCTTCGGCATTTTTTCATTCTTATTGTATTATATGCATGTATAATTTTATATATTTTGTGTATTGTATGAATTTGAAGGAAAAATAAAGACCTTTATGATTATTATTATATTATATGCTCCAACGACTACCCACTCGGATGAAGGGCTTGACGAAAGCTTTCAAGACTAGTATGACGAAGAAGAATTAAACTCAGAACAAATGGATGAAAATACTGATACAGAACAAAAAATTTCTGATATGGAAATTATTGAAATTATGGTTTTCGATGGTCCTTTCTTTCTTGGTAAATACTTTTTCTTCGTGCGACTAGGATTACTCCTGTTTGTTTGCCTTTTATTCTGTTTCAGTCGTTGTTAACTGTACATTATCTTTACACCTTTTTGGCGGCTTTCCATAGGATCTTCTGCTATTCGGCTTGTTGTTTTTATAGATGTTCGCTAATCTATATGGCCCCATTAAGTTTACATGTTCGTTTCAGTTTTTTTTCTTGTTTTTATCCACCTGTTAATATTTTGGATTTTGCATTGTTCGTCTATAGTTCTGTTGGTTTGTCTGTCTCTTAATGATATGCCCGCTATTGATCTTAATACTTTCATTTCGATATTGTTGATTTGTTGTTTCGTCTTTTTTGTATCGGTCCTTGTCTCCACTGTATATGTTAGGATTGGTCTTACTCTTGTCTTGTATACTTTCATTTTGCTTTCCATAGTCAGATATTTGTTTCTACATATGGTTTCACGGAGGCAACCACTTACTCTTGCCGCTTTTGATGATTGCCTTGTGATCTCTGTTCTTATATCCCTGTCACTAGTGATCTCTACTCCTAGGTAATTGAATTTCATTACATGTTACACAATTTTGCCATCTATTTCTAGTTTGTATCTACGCGGCTCTTTACTGATCACTATACATTTAGTTTTTTCTACTGATATTCTCATATTAAGTTTGTTTGCTGTGATATTGAAGGTGTTGAGCTGTCTTTGTAGGTCATCTTCGTTATCAGTAATTAGTACTGCATCATCAGCATAGCATAGTATCGTGATTTTATGCTCTCCCATGTGGTATCCGTGTCGTTTTCTTACTTCATGAATTATTTGATTCATCATCATATTGAATAACAATGGGCTGAGCGAGTCTCCTTGGCGGATTCCTCCTTTTAGTTCTATGCATTCTGTTTCTCCTGTTGGCATTATAACAACTAGGTACTTAATTGATGACACATATTCCTCCAAGAAATTTTAAAACACGTTCATAAAACTTAATTACGCATTTGGCAGGGTCTAAAGAATTTACCAATTTAAAAGGTGATCTAGAACTTTGGAAATATTTTTTTTACATTAAACATTATTGTTGGATCTACAAACATATAATACACTCTAAGAAAACTACAATCGAGAGAGGAACACAAAGGAAATAGATGCTTCCGAAATTTTATTGGTTTACTCTATTTGGCAGGTGTATTGAAAAGTGGTACGTTAATCAGAGACGAACTTTAAAATAAAAACTGTACATGAGTTGAGATGTTTCTACTAATAATGCCCAGGTACCGATTTAGATTAGGAGTGAGTGATGAGTTACGTAAATGAGTTAGATGAGTGAATGAGGTGTATGAGTAGATGAGTCAGTAAAGTGAGTAATCACTCACATAGAAATTGGAATAAGATCAGTGTCAAGTTCTCATAATTATACACTCACGAAAGATAATTGAATTACTAGAGCGGATATACAGCTGCAGATGCAACAAAAAAGGCAGAGTTTGTCGAAAGCAGAAGCAAAAGATGCTCTAGATATAATATCGACATATTCCAGAAAGTAGAGAAGAGGCAAATTGCGACAGAATAAAAAACAGACCCACCAGTCGCAAATGCAAAAATTGTGGAAAATTTATGTATGGCAAACACACTGCCTATGCTTGACCAGATTGTTTTAAGGATAAATTTTTTGAATAGAATTAAAACTATATGTAAACATTAAAACTTTTATGTTCTAATCAGTTGTTTCGATTTTAAATAATTTTTTTGAGTGTATTCCCGATATTACATATTTTAAAATTTTATAACATTTTACTCAGAATAAATACTCTAGCTGTAGTTTATTATTTTACAAATAGTTAACTAACATCTACTTAAATTATTTCTGAAGTTAAAACAATAAATTTAAGCCAGTTTTCAAAAATATATGCGGACAAATACTCCGCGCTCCTGCCGCAGTATCCAGATTATTAAGCACTATCCGTGATGTCCATTGTTCCTATTCCAAAGCAGAAATTCAAAAGAGATGGTCTAATTCTAATATTATTATTATATGTTTACTGATGGTTCGAAAAAAGGAAATGACACTGCAAGCGTCGTATACCTACCAACATAATTCTGAACAACAGTATAAATATATAAGTTAATTGATGAAGCAACCATATGTAGGGCCGAACTGCTGGCATTAAAGTTTGCTCTTTGTCGCGTTTTAATAAAGAAAATGATGGGCTGTGTAACATTTAAAGACAGTAAAATTACAATAGAAAGAATAGGCTTAACAAATAAATCCAAGCAATTAACCCATCTTAATACAGAGATTTTAAAATTGTGTTATGAGATGGAGAAGTTATTATTGCTTGGATGAAAGGTCATTTCAAAGGAAAAATGCATGATTAAGTGGAGAAAATATAGACAACAATATTGTTTGCAAGTATCCAAAAATCTCTTCTTATTTATTTTTAAAGATGTTATCAAAGAATACAGACGCTGCGTCAATATTCTTTGATATTAATTCTACTATTATATATATTTGTCTATGGATATTACGTTTATTATTATGGAAGGACAAATATTTCAAATTAAGAACCCAAGTGCAGGCAATACTTTTTACACAATAATAACCCCAAGCAGCGTTCTGTCTCTATTAACCTACATGGGATAAAATGAAATAAAAGATCACATGACTTAAATGTCATTTAACTTCAATCATAGTGTCAGGTGCTGTTGGTGTCAGCTGACTTTTTGGTCCAGTCTTATATTCAACACACTTTAGTTACAGAATATTTTATTCTAAGTCTCAAAAATGGCCTCAAAAGATAGATTAATGATTTTTCCATCTAGAGGGTAAATATATTTTTAAATAAGTTAATAATTTGCTAAACCATTAAAGCTAATACATTGAAACTTATCATATTTTTATTGAGGGAGTGACCACTTATAAATTTATTTTAGAGCCCAAATGACGATGAAATCCAGGCTAAAGGGAGCCCAAAAGGGACATAGTTTATTAAAGAAGAAAGCTGATGCTTTACAAATGAGATTTAGAATGATTTTGAACAAAATTATTGAGGTTGGTATTTACATGTACCATATACATTGTTCACTACCATTAATTCTATAATTTGATGTACAATTTTAAAATATGCTTTAAAATATTTTAATAGGAGAGAAAAATAAAAATTACAGTTTTAATAGGAAAGAGTAATCATATAAATATGGTTTTAATAATAAAATCAATAATTTTTATTCCTTCTAAAGTTTTCTAAAAAATTAAAGAGTTTTAGTGATCATTATGTATTATTTTAATGCTGCAATCACAACCAAACTTAACTGTTTCATTTACATTAGAGTACTCAGTATTATCCATGGATGTAATATGTCCATGGTATTATCATCTTTTTCATTATTACTTCTAAGGTATCATAATCCTTCGAACTTTTGTTAAAGATATTTAAATTAATAATACTTAACTACTTAATCTTACTACTATCAACAACTAATGTCAATGAGGGAAGTTCTTGTAAATCACCAATATTTGTAAAATTATTTGAATTTCTTCAGATTACTGATAAGTCCCTTTAATCATTAGTAGTAGTAGTGGTTACCAGAGTAATTTTAAGAATCAATAATTGATAAACACATATTTTATAACTATAGACTGTTCAATCTTAGTAAATTTTTATAATAATACAATTTCTTGCAGACTAAAACTCTTATGGGTGAAGTAATGAAGGAAGCTGCTTTTTCTTTAGCTGAAGCGAAATTTGCTACTGGTGACTTCAATCAAGTTGTTCTTCAAAATGTCACCAAGGCTCAAATAAAAATAAGAACTAAGAAAGACAATGTTGCTGGCAAGTATCTTTTTTAGACAATATTGTTTTTTTTATATTATTTTTGTAGAAGTCCATAACAATAAGTAATTTATTTTAATATTGAATATTAGACCTTTTTTATCTATCAGAGAAATCTATTCTCTCCTTTCTAAAGTGAAAATTTTGTGTTCATATTCTTTACTTCTAAATATTATTAATTCATACATGGATGATAACTTAATTTTTTTAGGTTTCAATATATTTTGTTGATTTTAGGTGTTACTTTACCAGTTTTTGAATGCTACCAAGATGGTACAGATACATATGAGCTGGCTGGTTTGGCTAGGGGAGGTCAACAATTGACAAAACTAAAGAAGAACTATCAAAGTGCTGTTAAACTATTGGTTGAATTAGCTTCTCTGCAAACTTCTTTTGTAACACTTGATGATGTAATCAAAATAACCAATAGAAGAGTCAACGCCATTGAACATGGTAAGTTATATATATATTTATATTGACCAAGTGTGATTTGTTGACTTTTCTTCAATTGATTATAGCCATATTACAGTATTTGTTAATTTAATCCTGGTTTTCATGGTAATGCAAATTTTTTGGTTCAGTTTTTAGTTTATGGATATGGACATAGAAATCTAATCAGAATGATCAATATCCTCAAAATTAGGTCAGTTTTATTGAATAATGTTTCTATAAGATGAAGTTGACTTACTGTAATTTGTTGACACATTTTACATATGGATGCTAAACTGCACTATTCTTTACTACCTACAGTATTCATCTTAACATTTAGTTAGGTTATATTCTAGTAGTTATCGTGTAATATGTTTCTGTATCAGAGGTAAAACACCATTTCTGGTATACGAACTAATCATATTTTGGAATATATGAATACTTTAGTTCAGACTATTCTATTGGTAGGGCTCTTTTTAATTTACAAATAAGATTCTTATCCCATATCCTTGTCAAATGAGAGTATCATTAAAAAAATATGCTTAACAGACTTTTTCTAGGATGTTTTCTATCATATTGGATATTATATGAACCTAATCCACAATATAGTGATTTGTCTACTGCCAGTATTAAGATTTTACTCTTTTTACCAAAAGTTTTTCAGTTTTTATAATAATAGCAAAGCCATGTGTATCTCTACAAAGAAACTTCATATTGTGTTATCTGATGCTGCAAGCAATATGATGTCTGCGATTCTTCATTCTAGATGGACAAGTTTGAATCTGAATGAGGCATTTATTATATTTGTATTTTTTGCCATAGTATTTTAAGAAAGTGTATCTCCTTTGACAATGTTTACCTCAGTTGTTGCAGATGAAACACCAAGAGGAAATAAATCTGTATCACAATCTATAATCCAGATACAACTGTTTTATTACAATATATCACATAGCAAACCCAAATGCCAATTCCAGTCATTGTTATTTCTAATATAACACAAAGAAAAAGTCCATAAACACAGGATTAAACAGATAAAAAATTGTAACAATAAAACACTGAAAACTTAGTTTTCAAACTTCCACAAAATTTATTATAAATCTTATCACTACAGCTGTTTCGGCTAATTGCCTTTCTCAAGTGATCTATTTTTGGCTTGGATTTACAAATTTATAGTCTCTAATGAAATAGGTTGAGGAGGGGAGAACTGTTTGTCTCAAGTTAGTCATTCAGAATTATATCTGTGTTTTTTAATTTGTTGATTTCCATAGATTCTAACAAAGATAGCTTAAGGCCTTTATTTTGAATGTGAAGAATTTTAAATTTGTCATTAAAAGAATGATTATGATCTAGAAGGTGAAGTGCATATGTCGAATCTGTTTTTCTATTTTTGAAAGCCCTTTTATGTTCTGCTATTCGTTTATCAAAGTTTCTACTAGTTTGACCGATGTAAGTTTTTGGGCAGTCGCCACATTGAAGTTTGTACACACCACTATTTAAGTGTTTTTTTATTTTTGCTCTTGTTATTTTTAATATATTTGCCTAGGTTGTTATTTGTTCGGAAAGCTGGTGTTATTCCTTTCTTTTTTATGTGTTTGGCAATTTTTGTTGGCAATGTGGCGACTGCCCAAAAACTTACATCAGTCAAACTAGTAGAAACTTTGATAAACGAATAGCAGAACATAAAAGGGCTTTCAAAAATAGAAAAACAGATTCAATATACGCACTTCACCTTCTAGATCATAATCATTCGTTTAATGACAAATTTAAAATTCTTCACATTCAAAATAAAGGCCTTAAGCTATCTTTGTTAGAATCTATGGAAATCAACAAATTAAAAAACACAGATATAATTCTGAATGACCAACTTGAGACACACACACAGTTCTCCCCTCCTCAACCTATTTCATTAGAGACTATTAATTTGTAAACCCAAGCCAAAAATAGATCACTTGAGAAAGGCAATTAGCCGAAACAGCTGTAGTGATGAGATTTATAATAAATTTTGTGGAAGTTTGAAAACCAAGTTTTCAGTGTTTTATTGTTACATAAAATGAATTTCCATCAAGTAACGGTTGAATCCATCAATTAGATAAAAAAAATTCAAATTCTGGATATTTATTTAGTTTCCACTCTTGATTTTGCGGATATATGTATCTTAAATAAATTAAGAACATTATCTATTTATTTTTAATGGGCTGCTGCCCAATAAGATTAACAATGTGTACAATCTATACAATAAAACAAAAAAATATAAGTATAAATATAAATATCAAAATAATAAAAGTATAAACATCACAAACTTCATCACATGATTTAGTTTTACACATCAAAATAGTGATTACCTATTCCACAGCCACTCAAATAAACACATGCCTAAGACTAGAAATTAATTTGGCCTTCAGTTCAAAAAAGTTTAGCATCTTAATGCTAGAGATAAAAAACTATTATATGCATAGTTGGTTCTGTGAAGAGGTACATGCAGACCAACCTGCTCAAGTAGCTGAGGAGACAAGACTGTAGAATTAATTATGCCATAAAGCATCTTTGCATCTTTAATTAATCATCAGTCATACAATGAGAGCATACCAAGTTGGGTTTCAATTTGATCATAATTTACCTGATTTAATTCAAAATGTATACCCTGTTTATTTCAATGTTCGAAATGCCATCCATTGGTTTCTTGACAATATGCGAATCTATGGACACATCGACCTGTTTCAGGATTTCCCTCAAAACTCGACGGTTCTCGAAATAATGATAATATTCCATAATTTAGCTGTTCCCTGTATATACATCAGTCTCCTCCCCTCCTTTGCTTGCATTCTTTATGTTAGATGTGCTTTTAACATCCACATATAGGATATATATTTTGTCAACTGGTCTTTCGGTGTTTTTGGTCAAGTGGTTTTCGGTTTATATCTAGCTTTTTTGAAAAGTACTTGACATTCATGTATAATCTAAAATTTAAGCTATTATTATTTTAAATTTTAGTTATCATTCCAAGAATAGAGCGTACTTTGGCTTACATCATATCCGAACTGGACGAGTTGGAAAGAGAGGAGTTCTATAGATTAAAGAAGATCCAGGACAAAAAGAAGATACACAGAGCAAAAGTCGAAAAACAAAAACAGGCTCTTCTCGCGGCTGGGCTACTTAAAGAGTCCCAGGCAAATATGCTTTTGGATGAGGGCGATGAAGATCTACTTTTCTAAAACATCAAACGTAGCGTAAAGTGTGGTTCTGTACATATGAATAAATATATAACGCTAACTTGTTTTTAGATGGTAACTGTTTATTTTTCGCATTAAGTAATACATTTTTAAAAAAATATCTTAATCTTTAACTTGTCTGTATTGTTATGAATAAATAGTAAAAGATATTATAGCAACCCGTATATTTCCAATATAAATAACTTCATACTTTTTATTAACTTCAGTTTTTAGTATTTTAATACAATATTTAGCACAACTTGCAATACAATTCGAAGTGAATAAAAGTTGCGAAAATTAAAAAAGTACCAAATATTTTTCTTAATATTGAACGCATATTCCAGAATAGTATTATAAAAGTTTTGATTGAAATTCTTGTACGTGACACTATGAACTCGTAGATTTTAGAGAAAGCAGCTTTTTCGATGGAAAATGCTTTATTGATATGGGAACTAGATAATGTAAATACTTGTTAATATACTATGAACAGAAAAAATAGTTTATTCGTGACTTTCAAATTGATTTTCATAAAATATATACATGGCCTGTAAATTGTTGGTTAGAAATAAAACTCTGTTCAAAAAGCAAATCTTTTATTGGTCGGTATATCTAATGACTATCAGACAACCGATGAACAAAACGTATTGTCCAGTAGAAACGAAGACGAGAAGCACTACGGAGCAGAGATGGACTGATGACCTCTGTTTGACATTAATGTAAGATAGGCTTAACG
Organism: Diabrotica balteata; assembly: GCA_918026665.1. NCBI lineage: Eukaryota > Metazoa > Arthropoda > Insecta > Coleoptera > Chrysomelidae > Diabrotica > Diabrotica balteata. The sequence continues at coordinate 138,264,623 of OU898280.1, forward strand.
TAAACCTGGTAACTATGTCAAATATGTCAATGTCAACACCACTTCCCAACGGGGACAATGGGCGACATGATCATGTTGTAATGTATGAATATTCTTAATATATGTTCAGCCAATACAGTAGTTTAATTGAGACCTTATTAACATACTTTAAACAACCTCAAGCGTATTAGCAGTAATTTGATGCAAGCCGCAAAAGACAGACATATGGAAACTATACAGTCTATACTTTTCTGTGTCGGTTTTACACTAGACACCCTCAGGTGATTGCGAGTTCTCCAGATAGGATAGGGAAGGTCAGTATCAGGTGAAAGTAGGTACTTTGTATGTATGTAGGGGGGAGGGGGGTTAGTGTGGACATGGGGTTAGTGTGGACATAGTTAATTATTTAAAAACTCGCATTTAAAATCTGCCGCCCAGTCTGTTCAGGAAGTGACTATTAACGCCACCGAACACCACGTAAAAGTTGGTTGAAATATTTTCTATAATATGGCCGCCAGTGACAGAAAGTGATTTTGTGTGTTGTATCCATTTATTTCACACGGTAAGTAAAATTATACTAAAATTGAAGTTATTGAACTAATTGTATACCTAAGTTAGTGTATGGCTTCTGGAATATTTAATTACTACATTTGACATGGAATGAGATAAAATTATCATTTTTCGAAACGTCATTCCATTGTTACTGTCAAACATGGCGTTCGGGGTTAGTGTGGACAAATCATCAGCTGTCCACACTAACCCCACAAATGATTATATTTCCAAAAATCATGTGATAAAAATCGCTTTTTGTTTCAGATGAGGACTTACAGTAGAAAAACGGCGAGAGCTGATATTGATGAAAAAGTTGTAGAGCGTGCAATAAAGGATATCCTAAGAAAAAAAGGAAGCTTGAGAAATATTGCAGAGAAATATGAATTGAAAAAAAGTATGCTTCACAAAAGCGTCATTTCGGCTAAGAGGAACCTTCAAGATGCTAATATACCCTCTGGTGATGATTCAGGTAACGAAGATGAGTTAGAAATTGTTAGCTTGAATGTTTCTGGCGTCAATAAATTTCGAGGTCGCCAAATATTTTCTGATGAACAAGAACAACACATTGTCAATTATCTTAAGAAGGCGTCTCGATTACATTATGGCTTGACTTACAAGCAGGCTTGTACCCTAGCTTTTGAGTATGGTAGTGCTCTACAAATAGAAATTCCTTCGAATTGGACTAAAAATAAGATAGCAGGAAAGGACTGGATATATTCATTTATGAAACGACATGGTGATTTATCTCTTAGAAAACCTGAAAATACAAGCATAGCACGAGATGCAGCCTTTAACAAATCCAACGTGGATTTATTTTTTGATAATTACATTGGAGTTTTAGATAAATTTAAAGGAAGGGCCAGAAAGGATAATAAATTTAGATGAGACAGGTATACCCACGGTCTTACCACCACCTAAACGTATAGCTGAAAAGGGAAAAAAACAAATAGGAGCTGTGGCCTCTCAAGAACGCGGTGAAAATGTTACAATGTGCGGAATTATAACAGCCACTGGACAAGCAATACCTCCAGTTTTCATATTCCCCAGGAAGAATATGAAAGACCGGTTCTTAGATGGTGCACCAATAGGGAGCATTGGTCTGGCTCATCAGTCTGGCTATATGACTGCTGAATTATTTTTAGAAGTACTAAAGCACATAAAAATGCACTTAAGTGCTTCTAAAGAAAACCCTCTACTGATATTAATGGATAATCATTCAAGTCATATAAGTTTGGAAGCTATAAACTTAGCTAGAGAATCTGGAATTACTCTTTTATCGTTTCCGCCACATTGTAGCCAGAAACTACAGCCGCTAAATGTTGCAGTATATGGTCCTTATAAAGCTGCATTACGGGTTGCAATGGGAGACTGGCTTCAAAATCATCCAGGCAGACCTATACAAATATATGATGTTGCTCAACTGTGTGGTATTGCTTTTCCTGTGGCATTTACAATGAAGAATATAACATCTGGATTCAGATCTGCTGGTTTATGGCCAATAAATCGTCTTGTATTCACCGATGAGGATTATGAAGCTGCCGAAACAACAGATAGGAATCAAGAACCACCAACAGCAATGAACCCAAGAAATCCTGAAGATCCTGAGCGAATATTAGAAGTTGCTTCAATCTCCACAAGACTGCTACCTGTAGCTCCCATTACGCTTTCACCATCAGTAGCAACTACATCAACAGCTGTAATTACTCCTGAGAGCTGCCGCCCTTTTCTAAAAGCAGATCGCTCATCAAACTCCAAAGCAAGAAAAAATAAAAAGTCGACTATTTACACGAGCACACCAGTGAAAGATCAGTTGGAAGCTGAAAAAGAGGCTAAAGATTTGAAGGAAAGACGTGCGCAAGAAAGAGCTGAAATGCGAGAAAAGAATAGAGTGAAGAAATCTCTTTCCTATGAACCAAAAAGGAGTAGGAAAGAATCTGCCTCTTCCAATTCTTCTACAGAAGTAATACTTGAATCAGAGGATGAAGGCTGGATGGAAGATGATGGTCAGGACAACGATATTTTTATGAACAAACAAATGGAGAAAAATGATTTCGTACTTGTAAAATTTATGGGTAAAAAATCGGTAACACACTATGTTGGCCAAATCGTAGATATTCGAGATGTGGAGGTACAAATTAATTGTTTAAGGAAAAAAGTGAATAATTTCGTATTTCCCGAAGTTGAAGATGTCTCAGTTGTCGACAAGAACGATATTGTCGGAATTTTGGAGCACCCAGTAGACACTGGCACGAAAAGGCAAGGAAGATTATTTTCATTTAATATTAATTTCAGTTCTAATAATGTATCGTAGTTTCTTTTTGTTAACATAAAGTTTTCAGTATTCCTGTATATGTTTTACTATGCGTCCACTATAACCCCATACTCTGTCCACTTTAACCCCACCACGGGGTCATTGTGGACAAATTATTGATTCCGATTTGAATCAAAATATTTATTCTATTAAGAAAGATACAAATAAAATATTCACATCGAAAGTTGAGTTGATGTTTACAGTAAATATGTGAGGTAAGTTCAGCAATAAGAATCTTATACATATTTTTTAATTTGCTAATAAGTAAAAATGGTCCACAGTAACCCCCTTCTCTCCTATGTCTTTTGTATGTGAATTCCGAATATCAGTCCTTACGACGATCAAACTCTGAGATACTTAACCGATTTAATCGATGCAACCCCCACATCTTCCACTATAAAGCAGTTCCCTTTGAGAACTACCACATCAGTTTTGTGAGGTGCTAACTGTAGATCGTTCTCTCTGGTCCACTTACTAATAAGATGCAGGGCTGTGTTAACCGCATTAGCCATGTCCATTTTCTGACTCGCCTTCGCAACCAGTGCGAGATCATCGGCATAAGCTACAAGTGTGCATCTCCTTGGCATCTGTAGCCTCAACACCTCGCTGTACAGGACATTCCACAGAGTGGGACCTAGTACTGAACCCTGCGGAACACTCTGCGACAACCTGATACTGGTATATTTGCCCTTTATTTACCTGGTTAACGAAACCGGTAACCCTTTTACGCCTCGTCCTCAGGTAGGGGGTAGCGCGTCTTTCCCCTCTTCAATTCCGTACACACAATACTCAAGCCCTGTTTCCAGATATAACTTTCGAGATCCTGAAGGAGGTTACTCCACCTTTTTTCTCTTAGATCTTCTTATCTCATTCCTGTATTCATTATACATTCGCTTTAATTCATTCATTCACTCTTCCAAACCTCCTGCTTGCACTCTTCTTAATTTTCAAGCCGCTCGTTCCACCAGTATGGTTGCTTCCTTCCATATTTTTCCCATTTTATGTTACACAACCCAACTCCTGTGCTACACTCACATCCTCGTATCAGTGACAAATCAAGCCAAAGCATTTACAAAAACGTCGCCATTTAAACATTTCTTTAGATTGATATCCCCATCTTTTCATTTCTAAAACAGTCCAACTTCCGACCATGCTTAGAAGTGACTTTGAAACCAGCGAAATGTCCAGAAAGGATTCACTCTTACCTTGAATATGCATCTGCTAAATAGCCCTCGACTGAGTTATACTGCTAAACTACATTAGCTACAAAAAGGGAGCCTATTATTATTTTATTAAATCGTTTCAGTAAAAATTGTACAAAATGTTTTAGATATATCTCAATATAGACATCAATTTAACAATATTTACGTAGGTATAATTTATTTTCTGGAAGTCTTTCTAAATTTTGAGATCGCTGGGTGGAGGTGGTCCTAACTTTTTTTTGGCACGTTCAAAGGCTGCCATAATGGCATTTCTGAAAAGTTTTTGATGAAATACGTAACCACCAACATGTCCACAATTAATATATTTAACAGTACATCCGGGCCAGATATCTTCCAGCTGTGACACTCCATTCCTGGGAACATATCCATCCGTTGCGGCACAAACCGAAATCACTAAGGACGTATCGTAAGGCACACAAAAGTTTCTCAAATGAGTACATTCATCCATCATACCTCTCATGAACCACAAGGCTTCTTTGTTTTTCATTTTTACTTCCATTATTTTTTTGTTAAATTTGGGACGTTGAGGTGGATTCCAAATATTAAAAGAAGTAAACTCTTTTCTAGGCGATGGTTGTTTTATTGGAGACATTGTGTGTTTTATATCACAGTACTTATTTAAAACATTGATCAGTTGGTGGGGTGTTATATTGGACATGCGAATATTCGAATCATCAAAGAAATGTAATAGAATATCTAGATCCTTAACTGCTTCTATTTTTTGTTCACCAGATCTAATGAAAATATTGCCTAGCAAATTTTGAACAAGGTCACACAAAAAGGGGTTATCAATGATTTGACATTGTTTAGACAGCTGATTACACAGAAAGCTATTGGATTTATATTGGGTTTGAAGCATTTCCCAATCTATTGACTCACTCATTACTCCCTCTGTAAATACTGAAGATGCAGTAGACCATGATAAGCAAGGAACTAACACTAAAGGTCGGGGCCAGTTTGATGCTGCCAAAGAAGCCATGTGACCTCCCATAGAAATTCCAGTAATTCCCAAAGGACCAAAACCATATTTTTCACACCAGTTTAGAAGAACTATACACTCAAATATTAGGCAGCCACCCATAACAAAAATATCAGATACATAGTGAAGACTAGATCTTATTTGATTTTTTGGTTTCCTAACACCATAGAATGGATTTTCTAATATAATAGCTCCAATACCTTCTTTCAATAATGGTTTAGCCATAAAATTCCTTCTTCGCCAAAAATAGTGATCACCTGTCCCTGCTAGATGAATGCACATTGGTTTGTAATCACTTTTCCACTTCAAAGGAAGCAACATTTGAAAATAGCAATCTTGTACTGCTTCAGGTACTAGCCCAGGTAGGAAATTAGCAAAAGGGCTTCGGAATTTGCCTTCTATTATTCTACAGTCAGTTTTCTTCGCGATATTTAATATTTTGATAGGATAAGTGTTTGGCACTAATCTATAAGAACGATCTCTGTTGGATATTATTTTTCGAAATTTGAACAATCTTTGTAAATTATCAGCTGACCCCCATCCTTTTGTGAAAAATTTAGATAACAGAAGTTTTCTATATACTACATCTAAACGACTTATTGGCATTATTTCATTAAATAATGAAAAACAATTTCCAATCTATACTTCCTAACTGTAATGCATCAAAGCCCAATTTATGTAGATATCTATAAAAGGTATATTTTTCTCCAAACACTTTCAATGTAAAAATTCAGTTTGTTTTTTATATACTTTTAATGAACATTGATAATAACAATACATTTTTTCTGATAATTCAACTTTGATCTGACTATTCAAATTACCATTACCATGAAACTATTTGAAAATTACCATTTTTTCATACATATTTTGCATTTATTACATATTGAGCACTGACGTTTATTGATTAACCTGCAAAATTTACCTTTCTTTATATTATCTCATCTTCTGTGATAAATTCTTAACGTGTGTGATTTCCTCATGCTCCTTCATCACCATTATCATTGTAGATATGAAAAGGTAGGTACATATCAGAGACATGGCTGATTTCTTTTTCTTTATATATTTTTACGTTTCGTCATCAAATTATGTAATGTTTACATAAATTTGACACATGGACAAAATATAAGAAATTTTGTATTAATTAAGGTTCTGGGTCAATGGCACATCAAAAATATTTTTTTACTTTATGTAAAAAATATATCTACATTCAGCAATTCAAAACGCAGTGGCGTCTCGCGATATTATGCTGTTAGGGAGAGTTCCACAGAAACTAATCCAATTTTTTCCTTCAATCACCCTCGTAATAGAAAAAAATAATTTAATCAACATTAAATCAACAGCAAAACAAAGATGAGCTTACGCGATATTTAAAATGAAAGAACGAGATCTAATTTGCACATATACTCTATTTAGGAATGTTGCCCCAGAACAAATTCATAAAGTGACATTTTAAGATAAAAATCCAAGAGTAATTACCAGATCCAGTAAGTGATTATAAAAGTAAAATATTCTTGTCAAAGGACAGTGACGTGTATAGTCGGTACCATGAACAATGACAACAAAAAAAGCCATATGAATATCAGGAACATCTGAAAAGCAACATGAATTGGAAACTTTCGTACTTCTCAAATATGAAACTTTAAATTCACGAGAGTTCACAATTTCCAAAATGTTGGCTAAATAGTGGATGTTCTTCTCAAGTTTGACAAAAGAGTTTGCCAACTCTAAACTTCCGGAATCCGTTTCTGAATCACTTTCACCTGGCTTGGTCTTTTTTCTGCGAGGGCCCTTTTACAGCATTTTGTGCTTATAACTTTACAAATATTTTCTTTCACTTTCTTGACTGTTGCGGTTGTGGGGGTTTTCTTACCTTCTTTTATTCTGGTGTAGTAGTTAAAATGACACTTTTCATTGATTTCCCTCTACGATTTGAATTTTTTCTAGGTGCGGCCTTAGGAAAACCCCGTATGTCGAATGGGGTAATAAAAGGACTTTTTGATGTCGAAGGTATTTCAAGAGTTGAGTTTGGTTCAGGTTATATTAGATGACGTAAAAGCTATATTAACAAGATGAAGATAGAAATACATTTTCTTCGTGATTGGTAGAATCTCTTAGTACAACCATAGCTTTTTGTCAGTCATAGTTTTCAAAATCATCAATCTGTCTATCAGTAACCGACGATAATAGAAAATCAGTTTCACAAGAAATATAAGAAAGGTAGATACCTGTAGATTTAAAGCCGTTCATAATATTTACTAGTGTCATTGATTTTGAGCGGGCAATATCAGAACATGCTGCTATTTGATACAGTGTCTTAGAAACGCCGGGGTGATTAATAAGCCATAAATCAATCGCACTATTGTAATAATTTTTGATGGAAACAACCTGATTTGTCCAATGATTTGTCTTATTGCTTGCATGTAAGGGTAAGGTTAAAATTATTATGCCATTAGCTTTTGGTTTTTCTGCTATTTCCAGAGACATATGCCATTCGTGATTACCATATATTGATAAACATAAGTTTTCTTTTTTAGTACCAGTATGCTTAATAAAATGATCTATGCATGAATTGTTCAGCTAATGTTCCTGGAGGTAGAAAACAATGACCGGAGGTAGAAATGTTCCATTTGCTCGAATTATTACACAAGAAGTAGCAAGTAGTCCTGTTTCGGCACTTGTACACTGGCTTAGCTATTTAACACCTTTATGTACCACAACTTTATGTGGTTGTTGAACACTCGTAGTCGCAGTTTCGTCTAAATTGTAGATGCGAATATTTTCAACAATTGATGGATATTTTAAGTATATTTGCTCCAAATTTAAAAAAATCGGTCAATATTTGGTTTCGTAAATGAAGTAAGCCTTGACAGTGAACATTCTTCTTGCCTTCTGAGGTTTACTGATCAATTTATTTTTATAAATTCCCTTAACCAATCTTTGGTTGCAAATTTGTTGACCTTCCAAGATTCTGGCATAGTGATATTGTTTTTAGCAGCCATTTTATATGCCAATTCTCTTACTTTTAGAGTATTCAACCCAAAATCCATATTGGTACAGTTCTAGATGTAATCACACATTGACGTCTCATGCTATATATTAAATACTAATCCAACAGCATAATTTTGCTCCATTTTTGCATTTGGATAATTTTTTTCTTTTAAAACACATCGCTTTAATGTGCTAATGTCTAAATTTATGCCAAACAAATCTGCCGCAACGGGAAGTGCCGATCCTGTTTTTTTAACCTCTGTGACGGCTGCGGCCATTTATTCACTTGTAAATTTGACTCTTGATCTTTCTTTCTTCCTCCTTACCATGGTACACCTGTAATAGAATGTCATTGGTATCGAATGATTCAGTATGGTACACCATGAAACACGTGCCCTTGTGTACCTCCACTATATGTTTCACTGTGTACCTACTACCAACTACCACAGGTTTAAAGTTTCAATTGGATGTCAACGTAAAACCTCTCAATGATTGGCAACGACATTAATAGGTTAAAAGGCATCCATCCTAAGTATTATAACAACATATATACTTAACCCTTTGTGGCCGGAGTTAATTTTTTCTTTTTAATACTGATTTTTTTGGTTAATTTATGAACCGGTACCATCGAGCAAAAAGACAAAAGAGGGAATGTAAAGGTGGTGGGGGCAAAAATATTGTTAGACAGGAAGTGCCATCTTGAGAGGTCACATTAAACAAGGAAATAGAGTCATCCTCAAACTCATCTAATTCATCCTCAGATGGAGCCATTGAAATGACAGACTCTAAATCTGATGGTATTTCGTCAATCAAAGCATATGCCTCGTCTGAGGCTAACTTCCTAATGTCCATGACCAACACCTTAAGTAAAACAAAAACAGAGATGTAAGCATATCCCACTGACCTGGTGGTTTCATAGGAGAAACACACATTTTATTTGCAAATAGTAAATTTATGCTAAGTTTTACAAACACCAATTTATCAAATATCACAAAAGAACCGCATATAACAAACAGAAATAACAAAAAACTTATCGAATAAATTTCTGATTTCAAATTAAGTATATTGTTTGTCGTTCTTCACTTCACAACACCCGTGACTTATACAAAACAACTGTCGATTAGTGTGTCTGAACAATAAAATAATACGGCGGCAAGATTTGTATGAAGTGGGGATATACATAGAAATGGACTCCGACAGTGTGGTTCCAAGCAATCACTTCTAGGCCGTTAACAAAAATTATTTTATTTGTGGTATCTTCATGGAACCACTAGGCCCCAAAGGGTTAAACTAAAACTATTTATTTATAGTCAACATTCCTTTTCATAAACGCTCAAGTTTTTAAATCTCAGGCACAAAGAACAATAAAAACCGTCGTATAATGTCTACTACTCCGTATATAAAAACGCAATGCATTATGGAGTATCCGTTGCAGCGCTAGTGGCAATGTGGAGGCAATTTAATTTAGTTAATAACAGTGTTTTATTGTCTACTATGAGTGAATGTGTACCACTCTCCCCTACATGTCAAGACAGCTGAAATGGATAATGCAGATAATACTATGGCTCCTTATCCTAATCACCGTTATGTACGTAATTAATATATTTACTTTTCTAAATAACCAAGGAGAAAAAAACATAAAAATAAAAATATTTATTTTGTGTTCCTATGTACATAAGTTAAAATTATATTACAATTTTATTTAAAATCTAATATCTAATTACTGTTTTGAGATCTCTTTTATATAAAAATAAAAGTCCTCAAATAAAAGTGAAGAATATGGACTAAATAGTGTTTTTACACAAATAAAAATACTATAATCCTTAACTACCATACATTTTTAGACATTAACATGATCTTAACTGTTAGTCTTGGCATAGTTGAGAGCGCCTAAGTGTACCGATAAGTGATTGGTTAGAGCATTCTAAATATGTAAAACCTCTAGTAAAGGCCATGCCTGTAATCCTAATGAAGATAAAATACATAAGTACTATTATTTTAAACCTGTAAAAGATCTGACTTTAGACGAAAAAGAACAAGATGCTTCATCAAAATTATGTCTTTTATCTTAAGGAAGGTAATAATGTTGCATTGGCAAACTTAGTCAGACAACTATGATAAGAGTCACTCACTGTTTCCAAGTATATTAAAAAACATTTACCACTATCTTCGTAAACTCTCTTTGAGCTGTAAATTTAGTTTGGAATTAAAAATTGTGCTAGGAATTGTTTAAAGAAGATGTTAATCATTATCTCATAACAAAATCTACACATTATTTTCTTGAACTAAAATTTGACTTACATGTTGATTTTTACGTTTTTGTTTCTTATCGTAATTTACTTTTGATAAAATTAAAATCATAATTGCTAGCACTAATATCGCTCCTATAATTAATACGATTCCCATCACAGAAATGGGGTTATGAGCTACTTTGGCTTTAAATACATTATCGCAATCTGCCCAACTAACCCAGGTATTATTCCAGTATGCTGGATTTGCTTTCGGATCACGTGGTTTATTTCTTGGAGGCACAACTGTTTTTCTATAGTCCAGAAGAAGATGTTCTAGATTCTTTACAATATTTGGTCTAGAGGAAGCCAAATTGATCCTTTCACATGGATCATCTTTAATGTTGAATAGACATGGGGACTGCAATAAGTTGCATTTGGTTTCTTCCAACTGATCTGGATCGGAAGGTGCACAGATAACAGTTGCTTCCCGTCTTAGCTGTTCCACGACAGTTTTATCTATAGGTTTTAATCCTCTAGGGGAGCTATTTGAATGTTTGTCTTCAATTTGTTGATAAGTTATGAAACCTAGAAATAATTAAAAAGAAATTTAGTCTTATTACCGCAATTATTTATAGAATATTAAAATTAAACTGGCACAATTATGATAATTTATTTTGGCCTCAAAATATCACCTTCTTCTTCTTCAAGTGCCATCTTCGTTCCGAAGGTTGGCGATCATCAGGGCTATACGTATTTTCGAAACTGCTGACCGAAACAATTCGTTGTTGCTACAGCTATACCATTCCCGTAGATTCTTTAGCCAGGAGTTTCGTCTTCTTCCTATGGACCTTTTTCCTGCTATTTTCCCTTGCATAATTATTCGAAGCAGTTTCATATCTTTCGCCTCTTGTAATGTGTCCCAAGTATTGCAGTTTTCGTTTTTTGATCGTAAATATGACTTTCTTTTCTTTATTCATTCTTCTCAAGACCTCGACATTTGTGACTCTCTCGGTCCATGATATTCTCAGGATTCTGCGATACATCCACAGTTCAAATGCCTCTAATTTTTTGATATCAATCTTTTTCAACGTCCATGACTCCATTCCGTAGAAGAGCACAGAAAGTACGTAACATCTCATCAGGCAAAGTTTCATTTCAAGGCTCAAATCTCTTCCGCAGAACACTCTCTTCATTTTAGTGAATATGGATCTGGCTTTTTCTATTCTTATTTTGATTTCTGCTGAGCTATCGTTGTCTTCATTTATAAAAGTGCCTAAATATTTGTATTTGCTAACTCGATCGATAATTTCATTGTGTAAATATAAATTTTGGACATTTTGTGTTGATTTCGATATTACCATAAATTTAGTTTTCTTTATGTTCAAAGATAGTCCATATTCTTCGCTGCAGTCTGCTATCTTATTCACCAATGTCTGTAGCTCTTCAAGTGTTTCTGCGATCAGAACGGTGTCGTCGGCAAATCTCAGATTGTTTAATCTAACACCATTTATTTTAATACCTACGGATTGCTCAGAGAGTGTTCTATTCATTACGTCTTCGGAATAGAGATTAAACAGGGTTGGTGACAGTATACACCCTTGTCTCACACCTCGCTTTATTTCAATTTCTTCAGTGGTATTATTCTCTACTCTCACTACTACTTTCTGATTGTAGTACATATTTGCTATTAGTCGAATGTTTCGTTTATCTAAATTCTTTTCTGTCAGGAGTCTGATTAGGTGATCATGACGCACTTTATCAAAGGCCTTGTTGTGATATATGAAACACATGAATACATCTTGATTTATGTCAAGACATCTTTGAGACATAACGTTCAGTGCAAACAACGCCTCTCTTGTTCCGAGTCCATTTCGGAATCCAAACTGGGTATTATTGATGTCCATTTCTAGTTTTCTGTGTACTATAGAGTGTATAATTTTCAGTAATATTTTCAGTACATGGCTCATCAGACTGATTGTACGGTAATCACTACATTCTTTGGCATTTATCTTTTTTGGTATAATAACAAAGGTGGATAAAAGCCATTCTTGGGGTATTTTTCCTGATATATAAATGCTATTGAAAAGTTCAATTAAAATGTGAATCGAGTCTTTTTCTATTAGTTTAAGGATTTTCGTTGGTATTTCATCTGGACCTGGAGCTTTACCATTTTTCATTCTTTTTTAGTGCGTACATTACTTACGTACAAAATATCACCAAGTTTGATGAATAAACTTTTCATTTGATCTAAATCTCATTCCCTGTTGTATTCCTATGAGGGATGCAAACAGCTTGTATTCGCTAGGAACCGAACTTTAATAAGTGAGTTCGGAAGTAATCCGAAATGTAGTTTAATAAGTGAGTTTGAAGGTAATTCAAAGTGCAGTTCTCGTATTTTGTCATTGTTACAATCGAGACTACTTATTTGTAGCTTCTTTGTCGATTTCTTTATTTAATCGCACCATATTGTTAATTTAATACTTGCTATCGATGGTTTTGCCTTTCTGAAATAATCGATGAACAATATATTTTGGGCATACCAAAATATGAAATTTTTTCTAGCTGGACGACTTTCTTCTACTGTCATCAAATGAGACAGAACAGATAGGCGAGACCGATTGTGGTCTCTCCATGTCCGCTCTCAATGCTATTTTATTAAGGTCGTTTTGCAGCCCAAGACTGCAAAACAAACGACAAACGACTGTAACCTATCTGTATTTCGTCAGTAGGGAGTTTTTGTAACTACCTAACGTAACGTATGTTCCTATACGTAAAGAACTAACGTTTCAAAGAAGATAAACGTTAAATTGAGAGTTAAGGCGCTTCTTCTCCACATCTTGCACGAACATACAACCGCTTTAATTTATACCATGTCTGATATACAATGTAAAAATCTTTTTCACTTTTGGATTAAATTCCATCTTTCTGAATAATCGTAAGGATTCTGGCCTACGACTTCCTTCAACAAAAACAAATCATTTTCACTGCTGAAGCGAAGACGTTTTCTACTGCTTTCCATTATTTATAAAAACGATTTAACCACAAAATGTGATGAAATGTTGATGTTGATAGTTTAGTAATCGGGTAAGATCCCTTGCGCATTCGGCTAGATGCTCAGTCTCATTTGAATAGGCCGCGGTTAATTGCGATATTTTCCGTTTCGATATTGTTATTACCAAGTATTTGAAGGTGAATTTTAGTCTTGAAATCTGTCATTATACGTCTTAAAATTATCATTGACTTTATATATTTTTAATACATCTACAAGCCATCCATGCAGCACTGAGTCAAGGGATCTTCTCAAGTTAGATTATCACGAAAAAATTGACTTTTCTTGAGTCACATGGCACCTGAAATGCCTTAAGCTCTTTTTTGCGTAAACCCTATCACAATTACATACCGTACTATCAAGAATAAGAAATTAATAATTTCCTATGTTTAAACCTTCTTATTTTAGTTTTTTTTTGATTCATTATCTTCTTATATGTCCACTACTGGATCTAGATGCTAGGTCTCCCGTAACTTTTTCTATATTTTTCTGCATTGGCTAGCTTGCATCCAGTTTTTACTGATGAGTTTTATTTTATTAGGTCATCTTGTTGGTGAACAACGTCTGCTTCGGAAAACATGTCTTTTTTTAATTGATGTCACCTTAAGCCACAAATTAGGAATATCTAAGAAATAAAAGAACTACATAATATTTTTAACCTCATAAATATAACCAACGAATGCTCAATGAAAGGCAAATCAAAAAGCTAACTTAAGTATACCTGTAAATGAAGTAGCGGCTTTTGACGACAAAACTTGAGTAATGTCGTAAAAATACTCGTCTCTTTTACCATTATCTCCAAACCATTTATCACGTTTTCCTTTAACTACAGTACCATACATGTATTTCCAGTCACCTTGTCTAATGGCTCCATATCTGTCTATGTCATCGATGTTATAGACAAACTCTGTTCTAGGATTTTCTTTGTCTTCAGATATTGATTCCCACATATCCATTCCATCTAAATGTTTGGGTATATTGGTCTTATTTAGCCCTAAAATTAGTAAGTAAAATTTCTTTATCAATATATAATTTATGCATCAAGAATATTTGTATCAGATTAAGTATAGTACTTCAGGAGTACTACGTCAGAGACTGAACGTCTAAAAATCATAAAAACAAGCTGATTTTTGGTGAAAATGTCAATTTTGGGACTACAAAAGATGTAAAACAATTTGCCACTTTAATCTCCCGGCTTAGGCTCCAGCAATGAAAATTTTATAGCGACCGGTCAATGGAAGTCATAAATTTTATTGATCCCATAAGAGAATCGTAAAACGTTTATTTATTTAACAGATTATAAAAATTGACTTCATTTGCGGTAAAATACAAAAAACTTTATAAGAAAGCTGCACTGTTCACCTTTAAAATGCATTTTAATTTTTGTCGACAGGACACTCTCATCAAAAGTTTTTGAATATTTACCGTTGAGTTGATAAAGTTTGATTTAAAACTGATTTCGCCCGCGTAAATGAAATTAAAAATCATCGCAAAATTTATAAATATTCAAATAGCTAACATTCACTCTAATAACAACTAACCTTAATAATTATCAATATGTTCCTACAGCCTTTGCCGCTTCTCGCATTTCGACCGCCATCGTTTTCTGTCCATTCATTTGTTTTTTTGATGACTGTATCTCTCATTATGTGCCGTACATTTTCTTCCCAGGCAACTGAACGTCTTCCCCTTCTTTTTTGTTGTGGTATGTAATGTAAAGCTTTCTTTGGTCACCTATCTTCATTCATTAGCTTCACGTGACCATACCACACTAGTTGTCTCGTTTCAATTCTGTCTACACTGGAATATACAGTATTTGTCCTCCTTCTAATATCTTTATTCCTGATATGATCTTTTTTTAATACACCACATGCTCTCTTTACAGAATCCATTTCTACTACTTCTATTATTTTTCTATCTTTTTTCGTTATCTGCCAAACTACTACCTCATAAGTCATAATAGGATCTACCAAGATTTGATATATTGTCAATTTCGTTTCTTGCCTAATATCTTAAGACCTCATTTATATTCATTGCATGTTTTTGTTTTTAGTTTCTAACTCTAGATCTTCTTCATCATCTCCTATTTTAAGATACTCTGTCTTTGATATATTCATATTGAGGATCATTTTTCATATTCTTTCTTTAGTTTTCTAAACACGTAGTTCATCCTCCTCATTCGCTACGACTACCTCATCATCTAGGAAAAATAAAGTTGTTAGACATTTATTACCGCCTATGTCTATTCCCATTCCGGATATTTGTTTCCTCTACTGCTCTAGCGATGATTGAATATATATTTTAAATAATGTCGGAGATAGACAACATACTTTGCTTAAGCCCCCTTGTTCTTGCAAATGATTCAGATACAAAGTTTCCTTCTTCCACACTTTTTGCATTTTTGTGTATATTTGCGATAGCATCCACATACTCTCTACTGAGACCTACTTTCGTCAGCGTTTGAAACAGTTTTTCCAAAGGTACCGTATCGTATGCTTTCTATAAATCTACAAACAATAGGTGGGTAGCTAGATTCCTTGATCTTCCTGCACGAAATCCATTTTGTTCTTCTATGTTTTTGTATTCCGATTCTATTCTTTCTTTTATTATTCGACCGTACAACCTCCCCACTGAACTGATAACAGTTATTCCCCTATAATTAGAGCATTTGCGTTTATGCCCTTTCTTGAATATTGAGCTGATGTATCCAACATTCCAATCATCAGGGATATTTTGTCCTTTTAAATATTTGTTAAATAGTTGAACCAACATATCATTTAATATTTTTGGTCCATACTTTACCAACTCAATTGGGATGTCTCC
Organism: Diabrotica balteata; assembly: GCA_918026665.1. NCBI lineage: Eukaryota > Metazoa > Arthropoda > Insecta > Coleoptera > Chrysomelidae > Diabrotica > Diabrotica balteata. The sequence continues at coordinate 138,280,758 of OU898280.1, forward strand.
AGGTTCTGCTGCTTTACCGATACTTTTCGATCTTTTAAGGGCATTTCTTAACTCTCCGGTTGTTATCTCAATTATTTGTGTATATTCGGATATTTTTTCTATTTCAATCTCTTGGAATATACATCTATCCTCTGTCAGTAAGACCTCATAATTGTGTTTTCACTGTTTCAGATCTATTAACTGTAAGTTACATTTTTCCTTTCCTTTCATCCGGAGAGACTTTATCACCTTCCATGCTTGTTCTACCCATATACATATCCACCTCTTTACATGTTCGATCTCACATCTTATTTTTACTTTTCACTACTTCTCTTTTTACATCTCCATTTCTGATAAGCAGTTTTTCTTCATCTTTACTAACGTTTGCATATTATCAGACCACCTTTCTTGATTTTTTGGTTTATGTTTGTCTTTATAACCCAAAGTTTCACTTGCAGCCTCATGAATGCATTTTTTAAGTTGCTGGTATAATTCTTTCGCTGATATATTTTCTCAATCCACATTTTGTAATTTTGTGGCCAGTCGTAATTTGTAAAGAAATTTCGTTTAATCTTCTTTTAAGCTTTCTAGTTTATATTTAGGTTTATTCTTTATTTATTATTCTAGTTTATTCTTCTCCTTTCTGTATATTCTGTACCTTCTCTCTATATTCTGTACCTGAGTTTTATTTGTTTTTGCGATAGTTAACTAACACATTCTGATCCACGGTATACCCTTACGTCAATTGTTTTCAGCTGGGAAGTTTGACGTTGGATTACATAGTCGATTATCGAGCGCAAAATTCTAGTAGGTTGTATCCATGTAAATTTGTGGATGTCTCTATGTTGAAAAAATCCATTCATAATTTTGAGACACATTGTATCACAAAAATCTCTAAGAAGCATTCCGTTGTCATTGGTTATTTGGACCCTATATCTTCCTACGATTTCATTTCATGTTCAAAATTATCTCAGCTATATTTTTTAATTGAAATATTGTTTCTACAGCATTAAGATGCATAGTAAATCGATTTTTTCCATTTCCTTCCTCCCTTCCTCCCCCTTAGGGGAGGGTTTTAGGGTGAAGACTTTGGGTAAAAATGTTAAACTTTTTTTATATTTTTTAAATATCCAAAATTGATATTCTCAACAAAATTTAGCTTGTTCGTATAATTTTCAGAGGTTAAGTCCCTGACTACTGGACCATAGTTGTAGTTAGAAAAGTTTTGTTGATACAGAAAAAGCCATTTAGCAAGATTTACTTCGAAGTAAAACACAATTTTATTACAATTACAAGTTTAATTAAACTAAACAATTACCAAAGAAATCGATTAGCGGTGCTAAGGTAAAAATTTAGCGGAGTTGGCCGAAATATCTTTAAATAAACGTCTGATTTTTATGATACAAAATAACAAAATTCACTTTTCTGGTGAAACTTTATTCAATTAAAATATTGTTTCTTCAAACGTCAAATAAAGATGACATTACTTATCTAACTTGATCCTGTCAAAGTTTGATGTCTCCGCCGGCAGCAGTTTTTTTTTTCTCATTTCTTTACGGCGCGGCAGAGGGAAAAAATGTGATCATGGCAACAATAAGAAACATGTCACAAAGCAACAATACAAATGTCATTAATAACAATTAAACATCATTTTTATTTATAGTAATAATAAAAGTACAATTAGTTAATGAGGCATTTTCAAAATTGAGACCGTGCAATAATGTTCCCGACTCTTGACACGCATTGCTAATTGTTGATGATACTGATGGTCGAGAACAACTTTCAGCAATCATTTCCGATGTTGGCGAATTATGAGGGTTTAAAATGTTTTGAGCATTATCGTTCTTATCGGATTTGGAGGGCCCCAAACGTGCTACTGCATCATTAGCCGCGGACTCAAATTCGTTTAGGTTTTCCATTTTCGCACTAAATTTGCGCTTGCGGTTGCAACAACAATAAGCTGTCTTTATTAATTGCAAACAATTGTCAAACAACTGTAATCAGGGAGACGCAAATCCCACCGACGACTTAATTATTTTAATTTCTAACATCTAGACAACTTTGATAGTTATCACAGTTAATTTCGAATAAAAATAGCATATGAATTGTACTATTTATGGTTGAAAATTTGCTACGTTTGAAGAAAAAATAGTATACTTTATTCGGCAAAGAAGCGACTTTTCTTGACTTGCCCTCTATTACGCGCCTCACTTCGTTCGGCGCGTAATATCGGGCGCGTCAAGAAAAGTCATGCTTCTTCGCCTCATAAAGTAATATACCATTACCTAACTTACCTAAATTTTACAATAACTACATTCGTTTAATTTTCCGAATTACATTCGGTGCTAATTTCATAACGCCCGTTACAAGAAAAGCAATTACCATGGAAACAACATGCAAAACTACTTACTTACTAAACAAAAAAAGTTAGAATCTTTAGGAAACATATCGACAGACATAAAGCTTAGCAGATTGTATGGACGTTTAGAATTCAATCGAGACATAAAACTTCTATTGATTAAATATTATTCTTAGATACGTACTACAAAATTATTTAGTGTCAATTAAGCTAAGTTGAAGTATTAAAAAATGACAATGAGAGTATATAAATTAAAACTAATATTTAGTTCTTTGAGTTTGGCGGACAAGAAAAATATTAAAAATATGAACGATCTGCGCCAGTATTAAATTTATGACAAGTAGGAGGCCATTCGTAAAATAGGTTCCAATGAATTTTAAAAACAGATAGCTTTATTTTTGTTCTTAATATTATACATCATTTTAAAACTTAAAACTTACTCTATTATTCTACATAATCGCCATTTTTATCTAAACAATTTTGAAGACGATGCTCCAACTTTTTGTATATCCCCATGTTATACAATTTTACCGTCAATCGTTTGAGAAATCAAGTAACCTTTTTTGGACTTCATCATCGGTATCTACTAAAGCGTAAGAGACCCAAAGTGTTCTTGTTATTTTGTTAATAAAGTGACAATCACTTGCTGTTAGGTCCGGACTGAGGGAGGGTGGGGTACAAAAGCCCCCAGCCAAAATCTCTTAGCAGTTGTTCAAGTTTTATGTAAGACATGAGGTCGAGCGTTGTCATTGAGAAGCCTCACACCACTGGACATAAATTGTGGTATGAGAAGTCTCAGAAATACGCAAAGCAAGATGCGACGAGCCCGCGTTATTCCGACGGCAAGCGTTACTGCGCAGCCAGTCTCGTTAGTAGCATACAGTTGCCCACAGCACGCATTAAGTTATACGTATCGCTGACAATGCGAATAAATGATATCAACGCGACGCAATTACAGTCACGTATAACTTGGAAATTTTGCACTATTTTCCGCGTTATCAACGCGACGGCATTAGTGCTCGTATAACAGCTCCCTAAGAATTCTGTAGAAATTTTAAATTTATATACAAACCTGCTATGGAGTAAAATGTTGGCAGCCAGTCAGAAATATGCATTAAACGGTTGGAAACGCGTTGTGGTTTTTTAATCAGGGGACTCCATATAGCCGCTATATTTCGATGGCCTCCTTCGAAAGCTGTTTCTTTCGTCTAAAAAATAAAAAATACATACAAATATTTTAGCGATAGATTTACAAAGTAGACGAGTTATTTTTTTTCACTGTCATTCACTGTTTGTAATCGGGCAGCTGATACCTTTCTGTATGTATGGAAGGGTGGATAGTTAAAACTATTCTATCTTATGTAAAATTTTTCTCTAAATACGAATATGTAGGTCTCTCATCTCAAAAAGTGGTATCAATTCCTATAAACAATTTTTTTAAAAATAAATTTTTAAATTTAAATATTTTAATTTACAACTAGTTACATCGTACATTGGGGCTAAAAATACATTAAAAATCCTATATATGTTAAATTTAAAGTTTAAAAGTTATTACAAATTTTAAGTCAAGTAATCGAAGATTATGCCTAAATTTGAGTCTTCATAACTTTTTATATGCTTCATATTTCTCTAAAATCTGCACGTAAATAGAAAGTTTGACCCTCTTTTGACAATTTTCTATTGAAAAAAATGGAAGAAACTTTCTTTTTTATTGAGTTAACAAGTAATAAACAAATAGCTTCTCGCTCTTGCAGAATCAGAAGCACACGGCGGGCTAGTACGTCGTCGACATTAGACATGCTTCAAACGATTATTGGAATAGTATTAATTGTAATGTATGTTTAGTCGTGCTTTACGGGATTAGTTGTAAATTAAAATTATCAAATTTTAAAATTTATTTAAGATAGGGGATCTACATCTTCGTGTTCAGCGAATATTTTTTAAAAAATAGAATAGGTTTTCAAATTCCATGTATCCAGATGTGGGACTATTGCCTGAGTTATGTCGTTAGTCAAGAAATTTGTTCGGATTCAAAATAGTTTTTTCTAGAATGACACTAAAATTGAAAATAATATACGAGTTTTATAGTTCTGAAGATTTTTTCATAAGATTTTTGATAAACCTCTTGTGCACTATATAAACTTTTGACCTAAAAAACATATATTTTCTATTTAAGTCTTATGAGATAAAGATACCTCTTCAAACAAGTATATTATTCCTTCCGACATTTTTATTTCCCTACAAGTCGTATAGGAAAGAAAATCGTCTAATTTATATGCATACAGAAGAAAAAACATTTTACGACCGCTACATAAAACGAACTTACCCCTTGAAACGGGTAATTCGAACCGTGATATGCATGGATTCCTTCAGGTTGTTACGAACTTTAAAATGTACCCTTTCCAGCTCAATGTTTTCTTTAGTCCCTAAAAAGGTTACGCATCAGATGGAACGGCATATAAATTCGTCTAATGTACTTTCCATATTGCACGAATTAGATCTGCCTATATATAAGAAAACCGCGTAGAATATTAATTATCGAAGGCGTTTGAGCTGGATTTGGTTAAAATTTGAAAGGTATTTGCTTTGATTCTGTTATGAAAAGGGACGTGTTACAATTACAAATATCATTGATACAATCGCGATACAAAAGAGTTCATCATTATTATAAAATAAAACGTACATTATTATATAATGCGATTTCAAGAAAGTCTTACAAAAAATTAAGGCAAACCTAAATGGGAAACAAGTTTTTATTTTAAGACAAGTTAATCTCGAGGCAAACAATCTAGTAACCAAACAGCTTCATAAAAAAAAAAATCCAAAAATTATAAAATTCTTTATATCGCCCAATTCATTTTAAAAATCAAACTACCTATCGGGCATAACCACAAATCACCTGGGATAACCATGAGATGGCGACTGTAATAAATTTTTCATTTAACATTTCAATAGTTCTAACTTTCAAAAACATACTGTCAAAATGTCATGTCATTCGAATCCTTCTTCTTCTTGATGTGCCTATCCGTTACGAATGTTGGCGATCATCATGGCAATCTTTATCTTATTTGCAGCAGCACGGAAAAGCTCCACAGATGTAATATTGACCCAGATTCTGAAGTTCTTTAACCAAGATGTTCTTCTTCTTCCAGGCCTAGTTTTCTAAATATTTTTCCTTGCAGGATGGCTTGAAGGAGAGCATATCTGAATTCATTACGCGTAATATAACCGAAGAATTGTAACTTTCAAGATTTGATGGTGGTCAGTACCTCTCGTTTCTCATTCATTCTTCTGAGGACCTCCTCATTTGTGACTCGGTCAGTCCACAAGATCTTAAGTATTCTCCGATATAGTCACATCTTAAATGCTTCCAGTTTTCTGCACATATATTCGTCCAAGGTCCAAGATTCAACACCATAAAAAAGGAGAAAAGACATCGCAGCATTCTTACTTTTGTATCAAGAGAGAGGTTGTGACTCTTGAAGAAGGCCCCCATCCGATTAAAGGTAGATCTAGCTTTTCCGATGGGTGCTCTAATCTCCTGGTTGTTGGTTCATTATTAATTTATTATGGTGCCGAGATAGTTGTAGTATCTTACACTTTCTACATGGGATTGGTTGACGTAGAGTGGACATTCTCTTATCCCTTGCTTGCTAATCATCATAAACTTTGTCTTCTTAACGTTTATATTGAGTTCATATTGCTGACTGTAATAGTGGTGAACGTGATTTTGTTCATAAGAACTTGTAGGTCTTCTAAGTTGTCGGGAAATACTATTGTACATCTGCATATCTTATGTTGTTTAGCCGGTAACCATTTAGCAGAATACCTTTTTCAGTTTCGTGCAGAAATGTATATTTTGGGGTGGACCTACCTGTAGAGGACCCCAAATTGGATTAAACATTGCAAGCAATTAACAAATTAAAGAAAGAAAAAGCTCCAGGCTCTAACAATATACTAGCTGAATTCCTTAAGTATAGAGGAGAAACTCTACATAGGTATATAAGAAACTAATAACACTTATATGGAACGAAGAGAAAATACTAACAAAATGGCACGAAAATGTAATAATCCCCATCCATAAAAAGGCATATAAAATCTTATCGAACATCCTATTAAGTAGGCTGACACCGTTTGTAGAAAATTTCATGGGGGAATACCAAGCCGGCTTCAGAAAATATAGATCGATCATAGATCAGATCTTTACTCTAAGACAGCTGCTTGAATAAAGATAAGCATTCAATAGAACTATCCATAATCTCTTCATAGATTTCCGGCAAGCGTACGATAGCATTAAAAGTGATCAAATGTGGAATGCAATGGCAGAACTTTCAGTTCCAAAAAAACTTATCCATCTTGTTAAGTTATGTGTAAATAGCTGTAGATCCAGAATACGGATAGGTAACAAACTCTCAGAATCTTTCAAATTAAGCAGTGGCCTGAAACAAGGAGATGCACTGTCACCTATTGCTTTTAATATCATCCTGGAGAAAGTAGTAAGAGCAGCATAACTTAAAACAGAATTACTGACAGTAAACGGACCATAATTACTACTAGCATACGCTGATGACATTGACATTATGGGAAACACAGTCACCAATGTGAAGGAGACTTTTAATAAATTGGAGGTAGAGGCAAAGAACACTAGTCTAAGGGTAAACGAAGAGAAAACCAAATACATGTGCATCAACAGACAAAAGGGATGAGATAGAATAGGGCAAAATGTTGGAATAGACCCATATAACTTTGAAAGAGTGGAGACTTTTAAATATCTCGGAGTTACAATCACTGCAGATAACGATATCGCGGAAAAGATTAAAGGAAGACTTCAGGCAGCAATCAGATGTATGTACAGACTACACAATACTAATAAATCTAAAAGCCTTACACGAATATCAAAGATTAGAATATATAAAACGGTGATTAGACCGGTGCTCATGTATAGGTGTGACCCGTGCACCCTGACCAAAGAAACTGAAACAAAACTTAGATGTTTTGGGAGAAAAATCCTCAGAAGAATCTTTAAGCCTTATCACAACATTAATAGCAACCAATTCCGAATGAGAGCAAATGCTGAGGTTAAGCAGATGTATAGAGCGAGCGACATAGTACAAGAGATTAAATCCCAACGTCTAAGATGGGCTGGCTATGTCCATAGACTCCCTAATAACCGACTTGCCAAGTTAATGTGGGAGGAAGACAGGAAGAAGGCCCTTAGGACGTCCACGAATGCGATGGAGAGACAATATATGGTCAGATATAAGAACAATGGAGCTACCCACTGACCCAACAATTATGGACGATTGTTCAAGATAAAATCAAGTTGTGCAGTCAGCCAAGACCCATCCCCGATTGTAGTGCTACAAGAAAAAGAAGAGGAAGTTTCGGGCAAAGCTCCGATATATATTCTTTCAGAGTATAGATTGAAGATTAGAGGAGACAAAATACAGCCTTGCCTTACTTCACGCATGATTTTCAAATAGTCAGTATGTTCATCTTCAACTCTGAGATTTGCTGTCTAATTCCAGTAAAGATTTCTAATTATTTTCAGATCTTGGTTATTAATTTCTGCTTCTTTTAGTATGTGCATCATCTTGGCGTGCTGTACTCGATCAAACGCTTTCTCGTAATCAACCAGACATGCGTATATGTCACAGTTGACGTATCTGCATCTCTGGAATAAGACTTGTACTGAGAACAAAGCCTCTCTAGTACCAACAGCATTAGTTGGGGGGAAACTGGTTGGGGGAAATTTTACTTTCACACAGCTTATAGATTCTCTTATAAATTATCTTTAGGAACAATTTTAGGAGATGACTTATGAGGCTTATACCGAATGTGGTCATTCGAATACCAACTCCAAATTCTAGGTGAATAGGGAATTTTTCCTTTATTCCGGGACAATGAGCTGGCCAAAAACCCAAGTAGGTGGAGTACAATAAACTAAAGAAGAAGAAGATTATTATTTACCGCCAAGACAAAGTAAGAGAGAGGACAGGGAACGCTCATTTAATAAACTTTCGAAAAGAGAAAGCCTGTTTTGATGTGACCGCCATGTTTTGCCGCCTGTACATTGCCCATTACTACCTCTCTATTAGAGTTACCAGATCTACTGATTTTTCTACTAACTTCAACTTCAATTTACTGAAACACTATTTTGATCTACTAAAAAATATATAATGATAAAATCATATTCAAAAATGATCATTATGTCAGTGTTCAATTATAAATTTGGAAAAAAATCTATTTATTGATAAATGCAATATTATTAATCAATCTATCTTCTAAATCTGAAGAAATAAAATATGACCTGGTAACCTTTTGGTGCCGGTTTGGCTTCAGTCAATTCCATATGATTACGCGTCCCATCGCTTTCCTTGTCTAAGAGTAGCTACAATGTCTGACGTGAATTGGATAGGTGATTAAATATTTTCCGATATTTTATTGTTAAACAGAATTTTTAACAAAAAATAAAAAACACAATAACTTGTATTATAGCAGTCCGAAATGTCAAAGTAAATTACAAACAAGTTCTTTACTTTATTAAAGTAAATTCTCGTTTTAAATTCACCGATAAATATAAACATTTCTGAATTCCTAGATTAAGATTATGTGCAAAGTTGTCTAGACAAGAACATTAAAGTCTATTTTAAAGCAATAAAAACAAAAACTTGTTCATCTACATATAATTATGTAAAAATTACAACAATTCTGGCTTAATTCGTTAGCAATCGATACAATGTTTACTTGTCGACAGTCAAAAAAATATTAGGCGTTCAATTTGTTGATTAAACTTTTAAGGCTTGCTCCTTTGTATTTTATGTTATATTCGAAATTTGTAAGAACGGTTATATTATTTTTATAAATTCTTGTACAAAATTGAGACAAAGGTGCAGATGTTTTTTTCCGATGTTCATATAATTTTTTGCCTTTGAACAGTCCTATATAAATATCACTATAATTTCTGCTATTAAAACTATACCGCATTTCCAAATTGACTATAGTACTATTATGTATAAAATGATAAATGATAAATGATGATATATACATACTCCTCTAAATGGATAATTTGAACCATGATTAGCATGAAGTCCATTAGGTTGAGCCCCATTATCGGAAATAAATAGAATTACGGAATTATCTAACATCTTTTTATCCCTAAGGGCACTGATTACTGTTCCGACACTTTGGTCTAGCATGGATACCATCGCTGTCGAAGAAAAAAACATATTTAAGACAAAATTATGTAACATGGACTGGAAAAAATATTACTAATTTTCGCAACTGTACAAAAATAAAAAATTTAATTTTTACAAAGTAAAAATCATCAGTGAAATTTTAAAGTAATTGAAACTGGCTACCAAAATGAAATTCTTTGGTGATTTGATGACAATCATAGCCAATTGGTAAATTAAAATGACACAAGGTCGATGTTCTAAGATTTTACTCGAGGACTCGATTTCAAAATAACTACAAAACTGTCGAAGATATGTAAAATTTGTTATAAAATATTATTTTGTGTAAAAAATCCTAACTTTTGTTATATTACAAATTTTAAGTATTTTTTTACTTATTTTTAACTGCAAGACGCAAAAGTCTCGGTGGCTTAGTCTTATTCTTGCTTAAATCTTGCTCGGTCAGTCTTGGTCTTGGTCTTGCGAAAACGCAAGAACAAGAACAAGGTCAATATCAAAAATCTACTTACAGAAAACCGTCCCCAATTTCAGGAAGAGAATACAGAACACAGAACATGCAGGAAATGGGACATACGAACAGATAGAAATAAGTCTGACAGAAGTCAAGAAAGCAATCAAGACATTGAAGAACAAAAAAGATAAAGGACTCAGAGGGATACCAAACGAACTAATTAAAAACGGAACGGAAAAGTTATTTCGCATGCTACACAGAATGTTCGAAAGAGGACTAAATGGAGAGGAAATACCTGCGGAATGGACACAAGCATACATCACATCCATACATAAGAAAGGAAACAGGAAAAAATGTGAAAACTACAGAGGAGTTAGTATAATATCGTCGGTAGGTAGACTTTACGGGAAAATTATCAAGGAAAAAACTAGAAACTGAAATAATAAGAAAAATTGGAGAAGACAAAGCAGGGTTCAAAGTAGGAAAATCATGCCTAGATCATACGTACACATTAAAACAACTGATAGAGAAGAAAATGGCAAAAGGTAGACCGGTCCATCTGGCGTTTGTTGATCTAAAGAAAGCATACGACTCAATACCTAGAGTCAAATTATGGGAAGCAATGAATGATCTCGGAATCCGACAAACACTAATAAAAGCCGTTAAAGCACTGTACAAAGAAAACAAAGTAGCTATTAAATGTGGAAATAAAGCCTACAATCCATTTAAGACGACAAAAGGACTTCTACAAGCCTGTGCTACGTCCCCTACTATGTTTAACATATTCTTGGAAAAGACACTCAAACCATGGAGGAGAAAGTGCGAAGGAATCGGCATACCAGTAATAGACGAATACCTTATACACCTTAAATTTTGCCGACGATCAAGTAGTCATCGCACAAGATGAAGAAGATCTCATCTTTATGCCCAGAAAACTAGAAGAAGAATATAAAAACAACGGAATGGAAATAAACTTAGAAAAAACCGAATACCTAACAACAGAAAACAAGGATATGAGAAACCTAGAGATAGACGAGGGAAGACAAGATATAAATAACAGACTAAGACAAACAAGAAACTGTATAAGACAACTAAATTTAGTGCTGTGGAATAAGAACATTACGATAAAGACAAAAATGAGAATATATAATACCCTGACAAGAAGTATCCTGACATATGGGTCCGAAAACTGGACAATGAACAAGAGAAATAGAGGTATAATAAGAGCAGTAGAAATGGAGTTCCCGAGGAGAAGCTGTAGACTTACAAAAAGAGACAGAATTGAAAACGCAGAGATTAAGCGGAGAATGGGAGTGCAATCAGACATAATCGACTATATAGAGGAGAAGAGACTATCCTGGTACGGCCACGTCAGAAGAGCGGACAGAGGACGCTGGATAAATAAAATCACAGAATGGAGCCCGATCGGAAGAAGAAAGAGAGGAAGACCCCGAAGGTCATTCAAAGACGAAATCAATGAGGCTATGGAGAAAAGAACCCTGCGAGATGGATACTGGAATGACAGGGAAAATTGGAGAAAACGGTTGAGTGAAGGAAGACAGTGAAAACTGTGGAAATCCTTAGTAGTAGTAGTAATATCAAAAATAGTGTGTTCGATACATTTAAATGTAAAACTATTTAAATAATAAAAATATAAGGTTTTTATACCACAGTATAGGCTATTTTATGGAATACCTGCATAGATTCGTCTCTCTGGATCTTGAATATGGGCAAATTTAGCAATTTCTTCATCTGGAGCTTGAAGTGGGTCATCTGCATTTCCAGTGTGAGGTGCAAGATGTGTCATATATAAAAACATTGGATTGTTCGTATCGTGATTCTTAATTAAATTTACAGCTTCGTTAGTGAACAACGTTGTGGAGTATTTTCCTTTAGCGTCGTAATCAATCTCTAAGTTTCGTCTCATATCGTATCCCTTTTCATTAGTAAACTAAAAGGAAAATATCTCCGTAATATATTAATACAAACAAACTGTGCTACATACAGCATTTTTTATAATTAGTTAATTTAAGTAAGCCGTATAACTAAATCCAGATAATACTAAATAATCTACCGATACCATCGAGCAAAAAGACAAAAGAGGGAATCTAATGCTTATGAAAGGGAGACCAAAAATGTGGCCTCTGATAGCGGACATATCCGGAAATGCGAATGCGCCAAATTTAAATTTTCCGACACTTATTAACAGTAGCTATATAATATTTTTCAGAATGTGTCTTAGACGAGAAAGTTTTTAATTAATTATTAACGATAATAGTCTAAAATGCGACACAATTGTTAAAAAACTTCAATATAAATAAGATTTCATGTGACATTTGGGACCAACAATAACATAACCCAACTAAATTTGATGTCAAACAAGGAGAGAGAGACTCTCTTTCCTTGTTTAATGTGGCCTCTAAAGATCGCACTTCTTGTCTAACAATATTTTTGCCCCCACTACCTTTACATTCCCTCTTTTGTCTTTTTGCTCGATGACCGATACCTAACAACAATAATATGCGCGTTAAATACAGTGAAAGGATCGACAAGTACAAAGGTCAGGAAATTTACATACGAAGAGAATGCAGAACAAAAATTACCCAGCCAATACTTATTATTGAAAGCTGTACTAATGTCGACGTTAAGATGTGTTTGAACATTTTTGGGAGATACTCAAGTATACCAAGTCACCCGGGGTTCAATAACACGGAAGGAGTCGGAAAGGAAAGAAAGGAAAGAGCCCCGTAAATGCAAACTAAAAATAGTTGGTAAAATTGTAGAGCTAGTAATAAAATTCAATCACCTAGGAGGTGATTGAATTAGAGATCAGTAGTAACAGAGATATAAGAAGAGAGACCACAAGGCAAGCATCAAAAGCGGCAAGAGTAAGTGGTTACTTCCGAGAAACCATATGGAGAAACAAATATCTGACCACGGAAAGCAAAATTAAAGTATACAAGACAACAGTAAGACCAATTATAACATATGCAGCGGAGACAAGGACCGATACAAGAAAGACAAAACAACAAATCAACAAAATCAAAATGAAAGTATTAAGATTAATGGCGGGTACATCCTTAAGAGACAGACAAACCAACAGAAGAATACGCGAACAATGCAAAATTCAAAATATTAACAAGTGGATCTCTCTCTCTTCAATCCTGACTTCCCAGGGGGAGTGTAGTGGTCGACGTGATGTCGTGTATTGTCCGTCTCCAGAGATCTCTGTCTCTGATCATTTCTTTTAATTCATGCATAGGTCTTTGGCATATTCCTGTAATTTGATCTATCCATCTTGTTGGGGATCTTCCTCGTGATCTTCGGCCTTCTACCTTTCCTTGTATTATGAGTCTTTCCATGTTTTCTGTGTTTGCTCTCATAACATGCCCAAAATATTTTAATTGTTGGAGATGGACTTTATTAGAGAGTCGTTGGCTAACTTTTAGCTCTCTTAAAATTGAATTATTTGTTCTACGGTCGGTCCAAGGAATTCGTAACATTCGTCTCCAACAGAACATTTCAGTGACGTCTATCTTTTTTCTCTCCAATTGTCTCAGAGTCCAAGATTCACATCCGTAGGTCACTATTGGGAATATTAAGCAGTTGATCAACCTCATCTTTATTGCTCTTAAAATTTGACAGTCCTTTCATATTTTGGTCATTTTTACTGTGGCAACTTTTGCTAGATCACATCTACGTTTATTCTCTTCTTGTAATGACCCTGTGTTTGTGAATAATGATCCCAGATATAAGTATGAGCTCACAACCTCGAACCGGTCAATTGTGGTTATGTGTGGATGATTGTTGTGTAGTATATCCACTATCATGATCTTTGTCTTTGATATGTTTAATTGCAGACCAAATATTTGACTTTCGTTTTTGATCAGTCGTATAAGTTCCATCAGCTCTGCTTGACTATTTGCAAGAAGGGCTGTGTCATCTGCGAAACGTAGGTTGTTTAGTTTATAATCATTTATTGAGATGCCCTTTTCCCATCCTTCAAGTGCTCTTCGCATAATATACTCCCCATATATGGTGAATAATTGTGGAGATAGTATACATCCTTGTCTGACACCCCGTTCTGGATGAAACTCGTTCGAAAGTGTGTCAAGTACTTTAACTGATCTAGTAGTGTGTTCATTTAGTTCAGTTATAAGCGTAATTAGATGTTGTGGTACGCCTACTTCTTTTAGTATTCGCCATAAGTGTCTCCACTTGACCCTGTCGAACGTTTTACGGTAATCTATAAAACAGATGTATAGTGGGATGTTGAATTCCCTAGATTTCTCGATTATCTGTCTTATATTCAGCAGGTGTTCTCGAGTGCCTCTACCTTTGGTAAATCTACTTTGCTCTTGTGGAATTTCTCTTTGGAGGAATGTTTTCAGTCTCTCATTGATTATATGTAGCATAACAGCATAACAGGTGGATAAAAACAAGAAAAAAAACTGGAACGAACATGTAAACCGAATGGGACCAGATAGATTAGCGAACATCTGTAAAAACAACAAGCCGTATAGCAGAAGACCCGTTGTAAGACCGCCAAAAAGGTGGAAAGATAATGTACAGTCAACAACGACTGAAACAGAATACAAGGCAGACAAACAGGAGTAATTCTCTTCACACGAAGAAGAAGAAGACGATAATAAGAATGGCTTCCTATATATGATGTCGTCTGCACAACTTAGGTGACTAAGGTATTCTCCTTTAATGGATAAGCCTTTGTTTTGCCAGATTATTTTGCTAAATATATTTTTTAGAGTTGCAGTAGATAGATATTGCGATAGGAAGCTTCACATAGTGGGAAATTCTGGAGAGCTTTCATAAATTTTTATGCTTGGCTTTTGCTTGTCTGTATATATTTATGAATACCTTGGTTGGTCAAAGTTTTTATTACTGTCTTGGAATATATAGAATCAAAAGCCTTTTCGAAATCTATGAAGGTTTATCGGTATTTTATATTCTTTAGCTTTTCCCATTAGTTTGTGGAGCGAATGGTCCAGGATATTGAATCGAGTTCTGAAGCCAGCTTGCTCCCTTGATTGTACAGCATCTAATGCATTTGTTAATCTGTTGTTGATAATCTTTGTGAATATCTTGTTAGCAATGCAACCAATGAAGTTGACCTAATAATGGACTTGACCACAACAAAAACCATGTGTAAGCAGTTAGCGGATGTTCAAGATATAATAATAAACAACATTGTACATAATAGAACAATTAAAAATGGACTTGACCACAACAAAAACCATGTGTAAGCAGTTAGCGGATGTTCAAGATATAATAATAAACAACACTGTACATAATAGAACAATTAATTAATATATAAATCTGGCTCCTTAATTCCAGAAATTAAAGAGAAGAATGAAACTGGCTTAGTAGAAATGCAATTATGCATTTCTAATGTCTGAATATTAAATGTTATATTTAAATCGAAGATGCTACTTGATCTAAAGAAAAAAGCATTCCATTAGTGTATATTACCAATCATTACATAAGGCTGCGAATCTTGGACGCTATAGAAAGAGATAATATAGAAACTCAAAGTCATTCAAAGGTCAATGGAGCGATGTATGCTAGGTATAACAAAGAGAGATCAAAAAAGAATAGAATTGATTAGATAGACAACCAAGGTCACTTATGTAATCCACAAAATTAGTTCGGAAATTAAGCCAGGAGAACTGACAATAGATGGTCCACTAGAATTACACTGTGGTGTCCAAGATGTATCAAGAGACCAAGAAGACGTCCAATATAACAATACTATTGTTAAGTCTCCCTCTACATACCAGTCTGTTTTGAAAAATATTAAAAAAATCTTTTAAAAACATCAGTTAAATTTCAGTAATTGTTTGAACGCTAATAATATAAATACACTGGGGTGCAAAATTAACCGGACACTTAGATTTTTTTGTATTTTGTTGGTGTTTAGATCAAAACTTGTTTAATCCAAGATCCCTCAAATAACTTAAAAAACAACGATATACAGACTATAAAAATAAATTAAGACACTTAGTTAAAACTGCAAAAAGAAATTATACAAAACAACGAATTGAAAAAAATAAGACCTCTTCTTCATCACTTTGGAATGTAATTAATTCATTGTGTGGAAAAATAAAAGGAAATACAAAAATTGAATCGATTAAAACCAAAACAGGAGAAAAAATAATTGACAGAAAAGAAATTGCAAATGAATTTAATACACATTACAGTATATTGGGACAAAGGTATGCACAAAAAATACCCATTTGTAATGAACAGATTGAGGACATAGATAGGATAGAAAGCAGCATGTACTTGTATGTCGTTGACCAAAAAGAAGTGGTAAATGCAATACAATCTTTAAAACACAAAAAATCTCCTGGCTGGGATGGGATTAAGACAGAAACCATCAAACAAATTAAGGAAGAAATTATTACTCCTTTAACTTTTCTCATTAATGCATGTTTTCAGGATGGTTGTTTTCCAGAATGTCTACAAATAGGCAAAATCAAACCTCTGTTTAAAAAAGGAAATAAAGAAGACGTGATTAATTACAGACCAGTATCTTTGTTGTCTGTTTTTTCCAAAATATTTGAAAAAATTTTAAAAAATAGATTAGTGAGTTTTTTGGATAGGTTTAGTATAATATCGGATTGTCAATACGGTTTTAGAGAAAGAAAATTTACACAAGATGCTATTTGTAAACTAACATCACAAATATCAGAAGCTGTTGAGTCTAATAAACGTAGTTTATGCATATTTGTCGATCTCTCTAAGGAGTTTGACACGATATCTCACGGAATCTTGTTAGAGAAACTTGAGAAGTATGGTCTGAGAGGACGCGTTTTGACATTACTAAAAAGTTACTTAACAGACAGAGAACAATCTGTAGAAATTGATGGTGTCGAAAGTGATCCTGAAGTAATTAATTATGGCGTACCGCAAGGGACCGTTTTAGGCCCTCTACTCTTTACACTCTATGTTAATGACATGCTTAAACTAAAAACTGATGGAAACATAATAAGCTTTGCTGATGACACCGCAATTTTTTATAAGGCCGAAAATTGGGAAGATCTTAAAACTATAGTTGAACAAGACTTCAAAGTTATAAAAACATGGTTGCAAATAAATAAACTCACAATAAATTACGAAAAAACTAAATATATACCTTTTGCAATATATAAAAATTCTCTGTCAACTTTTAACTCATTAAAAATAAATAAAAAACAACAAATATTTAAAGCAGAATACATAAAATATTTAGCAGTTTTAATTGACAGGCACCTTAAATGGGACTTACAAATAAAAAATATTATAAAAAAATACGAGGACTGTTACCAAAACTCCGCTATTTAAAAGAGTTTTTAGATGTTGAACAGCTTAAAATGCTTTACCTGTCTTTAGTACAATCTCATCTTGTATATGGGATTTTAGGATGGGGTGGCGTAGCTGATTGCCATCTGGTGACCCTTCAAAATACTCAGAAATGGTTTCTTAAACTAATATATGGAAAACGAAAAACATATCCCTCAGACCAACTTTTTTCATGAAACTCAGGTTCTTGATGTTCGGCAATTGTACTGCTTAGAGCTACTTAAAATATTCATAAAGATAAAATACCTCTTAAAGTAAAAGTGTCAAATTATGAAACAAGAAGAAAATTGAATGTTGAATGTCTTCACACTTCAAAAACAATCACGCAACGGTCAATTAAATATTTTGTTCCAAGAATATACAATCAATTGCCCATAAATTTTTAAAATATCAAAAATTTTTATTTGTAAAATTAGTTAATGCTTGGGTAAAAGAAAAAAGGGAGTTGTGTAACAATTTAATAAATTTAAATTATACTAGATAAAAAAAAAACGAAACAAATTAAATTAGATTAGAAACTGTAAAAATGAAATAATAATTTGTAAAAAAAAACATTAAACCTGTTAATATTAGACAGATTAAGTCAACAAGCATGTTAATGCTTTAAAGACTTTTTTTACGTTTATGTTACTGTAAGTAAACTGAAATTGAAATTGTAAATTAATGTAATACTTATTGATTTGAATAAACGTATATATTATATTATTTTGATTGAATTGTATTTTATGCCATATTAGCGATAACATTTTCTTCTTGTTTGAACCTGTTGAGATGTTTTGTGCGAACAACACTTTTATACATGTGTTTTGTTATTAATGTGAAATAGTGGATTAGTAGTATTTAAGTTTATTGTGGTACTATCCCTGATTATAAGGTTGGCTGTAGGTTTTTGTATTGTCTCCTATTTAAAACTTACCTTAAAAAAATTGTGACACCGGAAGAAGAAGCCCCAGCTGTTGCTTTACAGAATGATGGGCGAAGCATTCGTTACGTGGCAAATGCATTAGGAATTTCTCGAAGTACAGTGTTTGATGCAACACAAAGATTTCGTCAAACAGGACAATACACCAGGAGGTCAAGTCAAGGTAGACGAAGGACCGTAAGTTAAGTTGATGATCGCTTTCTTAGGTTACAAGCGTTACGTGATCGTACATTCTTAGCATCAGTGCTTGTTCGATGATTAAAACATGTCAATAGAAACACAGTTTCTATTTATACCATTCAAAGACGCTTTAATGAATATGGATTAAGGTCCAGAATGCCTGTCAAGGGATTAACAGCAGACCATCGGAGGCAACGTTTACACTTCGCTCGCAAACAGCTTAATTTGGGTGTTGACTATTGGAGTGCTCAGCTTTTCACGGATGAATCAAGATTAACAGATACTCATCAGATGGACGGTCTAGAATATGGAGAAGAGCTGTTGAATGTTTCTAACAATGTTGTCTTACTCCGAGAGTTCAATTCGGTGGAGGTGTTAAAATGGTGTGGGCAGGCATTTCCCTAAAGGCTTATACAGAACTTGTTACAATTCAAGGGGGCAATTTGAACGCTCAACAGTATATTCAGCATTGTTTGGAACATATTGCAGTGACATTTAAACCATTTGTTGAAGAAAACTTTCGTCTGATGCAAGATAATGCTCGCCCACACTTCGTAAGAATTATAGGGGATTACTTTGATTCAGTTGGGATTCGTTTATTACCATGGCCTCCAAGGAGTGCAGACTTAAATCCAATACAGCATGCATAGGATATTCTGGAACGACGTATTCGACATGACTACGGTGATTTTGAAACCATGAATGATTTGGAGCAAGCAGTTCGTGAAGAATGAGAGCAAATCCCTCAAGACTCAGACTTTGCTGTTTTAATCCGAAGTATTCCTGATCGAATGAGAGCTGTAATTATTGCTTTTAGATCATGGGGGTAATACACTCTACGAAATATCGTTTTCCATAAAAAATATTCATATATTTAAAAAATATTAATTTTTGTTTCGTTGCAAATTTTCAAATTTTTTGAATTGTTTATTGTTTTTCCTGTGTAACGTTCTTAAGTTGTGATACATTTGACTTTTAAATTTTGTTTTTTAATAAATACTCAATTGGGAACATCTTAAACTTCTTTAAATGCTAGTTTTTAAGAAAAATCTGGGTGTTCGGTTAATTTTGCACCGTAGTGTATTATTCCAAAATATACAAAACCTGCCTTATAAAATAAATTTTATTCCAAAAAAATGTTAATGGTAATGCATGCAATTTATTTAAATATTATCAGTCCTAGAAGGTTAATAAAAATTCTACAAAGTATCCTACGTGGGACACTCCTTTTTAACCACTTATATTTTATTTTCTGGTTATCTGGGTATAGATACCTAACTTTCACTTTAACTTGTATTATTTTATTCTGTCGTGTTCAAAGGGAATAAAAGCGTCAACGGTATTAAGTTTTATGACCTGAAGTATACTTTATTTGATATTGTATAGGGTAGATCAAGGTAACCACGAATTTATTACTACTTGTGCTTGAATTATACATAGTAATTGAGATAGTAATATTTAAAATAAGAAGGCATTATACATTACTTGGATCTATGAGAAATAAGAATCAAAAGAAACCTAGCCTAAACTTTTCATATATTTTTTTAAAGACAGTTTTTTAAAACTATAAATGTTTTAAAATAAAATTTGTGTATTGTCTTGATGTGTGTGTTAATTTGTTTTTGTTTTGTCCCATATGTATTTTTAATTTTATCATCTGATTTCACAATTACAATCTCTACAGTTTGGTCTAAAAAACGCGAATGACCAGAAATACGGCAGATCAAAGCCGGTATCATACAGATAGTGGCGGCGGAAGATCATAATTTTATGTGGACAAGATATATTTTGGGAGGCCCTCTGGTCACGCGTAAATACAGATTTTTTAAAACAAAAAACATGTGCCATTTTTGTATTAAGTAAACTTTTATTCCAGTACCGTTTACTCTAGAATTTTAAAGTTCTTTGGCCATATCCATCGAAGTGATCACAAAATGGAGCGGTTGGTGGTCCAAGGAAGGCCTCAGACTCAACGCCAACGCGGAAGATCTCCACAGCGATGGGCGGACATTACTAAAAAAGCTTCTCAATAAACAGTATACTGAGGCAATACATATTACTGATGACCGCGACCAGTGGAGAAATATTATCAATCAAACTGTCCGAGCTGCTGAAGCCCAATTATGAACCACAACACATCTACTAAGATGTTAATGACTGTGATGATGATGAAACTTTTATTCATACAAAATCTAGTCAAATTTAAAATTGGATAACTCTGGAGATACGACAACTTGAAACTCCGTAATAGTAAACGCATTGCTATTAAAAGACTGGAGTGTATAGAGCGGAGAATGAAGAAAAATCCAGAGCTAGCTAAAAAAATGAATAAAAAAATGCAAGATTTTCTAGAAAAAGCAATATAATAGAAAACTGTCAGAGATCTCTTAGAGCCTCAAGAAAAAATATGGTATCGTCCCATATTTCCGATCTTCAATCCTAGGTAGCGGGTAGGAATTCCTTTTGGAAGTCCTATCAGGAAAAGTGAATCAATTTCTTCCTTCCGCAGATTCCAGGTGTTGCCTGACCCGGGAAACTAGTACCTGCTAAGCGTCCCTTGTCCACGGTCACGGATGAAGCCCATAACGGCATCCAGGGCGGAGAAGAAGATCTTCACAACGGTCTGGAAGGCGGAGGTGGCAGCCCAATGGTTTTAGGGTCTGTATAAAATCGAGGGGAAGATTGATCTCTGAAGTCCAGAAAGACAGTCAATCTAAAGGATGAAAACCTTAAGACAAATTTCCTGGCCCTCCAGGTTGGGGGTTGGATCATTGAGCTAGCTCCTTAATATCTAGAAAAAAAAAACTACTGCTAAAAATCCTAAATCAAGCCTCGGAAATATAGACGGATCTAAACAAAGACGAAAACGGCTACGAAAAAGGACCATGATGATAGCTATATGGACTGTACAAAGAATAAGGGGTAAAACTGAAGAGATCATCAATAATAATAATAATAATAATAATAATAATAGCGTTTATTGTCCAACAGAATCCATTTATAGGACAAAATACAATACTAAAGTTAAATGAAATATTAATAATTCATAGGTACTAACTAAATAACACATTTTTCGAGTATTTAACATAAAGAAACTACTTAATCACCTAGGTAGATCTCAGCCATCCTAGTAAGCTGCTTTAAACTGCAGTGAAATATATCGCAGTAAGCACTTAAGGAGTTATAATAGTTGCACATGAGAAATAGAGGAGAATTTAACATAAGATTAGTTCTAGCTTGTGTATTTCTGAACGTAATCGAATTTCTCACTGGATAAGATGGAACGTTAAAATTTATTTGTCGAAGAATATCAGGGCAGTCAATGAGATTATGTAGTAGCTTGTACAGGAATATTAGGGAGGCATTAATTCGTCTAGATTCTAATGATACTACGTCCAAACCGCTACACAACTCGCTATTGCTGATGCCCCTCCTGGGATATATGCCGTTAATTTTGAAAGACAAAAATTTTAAAAATTTACGCTGCACATGCTCTATAATTTGGATGTGTACATCATAAAAAGGTGACCAAATGACAGAAGCATATTCCAGTTTACTGCGTACAAAAGTGTAATAAAGTAATTTAATTGCCTTAGTATTAGTGAGATTTCGACTATTTCTAATTATGAATCCATAAGATTTAAGTGCTTCTTTAACCTTTAAATTAACATGTTCAACAAAGGTGAGTTTATAATCAAATGTAACTCCAAGGTCTTTAATTTTATTCAATCGTTCAAGTTCATTGCCATCGATAATATAAGGATGGTATATATTAGACTGTTTCCTAGAATAACTAACTACTTTGCACTTATTGGCATTAAGATTCAAATGATTTGCATTACACCATTCATGTACACGATTCAGTTCACTCTGTAGAAAATGACAATCATTAAGGTCGCTTATCAATGAATAAATCTTTAAATCATCGGCATAACATAAACATGGTGCAGAAATTGATTCACACAGATCATTAATAAATAACAAGAACAATAATGGACCTAGATTAGAACCTTGTGGAACCCCTGAAGAAGCTAGGTACTTTTCCGATTTGTAACCATTATAAGCAACAAACTGCGTTCTATTTGACAAGTAGGACCTCATAAAAGTCAAGGCATCCTCAGAAAGACCAAAGAGACATAATTTAGAAAGTAATACGCCGTGGTGAATTCTGTCGAATGCCTTCGTAAAGTCAGTATATATGACGTCAACTTGACTTCTATTATCTAGGGCTGCTGAGATATATTGTGTGACCATTAATAAGTTTGTCACAGTGGACCGATTGGAGACAAAACCATGTTGATATTGAGATAGCTGATTATGAGTGTGTGAATAAATACGATTATACAAAACTATTTCAAAGACTTTCGATAGATTACAAATAATGGAAATTGGTCTGTAGTTTTCTACCTGACCCTTTTCACCAGTTTTGAATATTGGGCACACTTTTGACTCCTTCCAGAGACTCGGATATTCCTTGTTAAGAAGACATAAATTAAAAATTTTTAAAAGTGGCACAGTTAAGGCACCTATACAATCCTTAACCAAAAAGGATGGAATATTATCAGGTCCACACGTCATTTTGTCTTTCAATTTCTTACTCGCAAAAATTATCTCAGACTCTAAAATAGGATAAAAATTTAAGTAATCTGCGTTAACTGAGGAAGAGTTAGCCTTGAAATTAATATCTGATGACAGAAAAACACTCTTGAAAAATTCTGCAAACACATTCACAATATTTTGTGGGTCGGAGGTACTAATGTCATTATATTTCATCACACCAGGAATTCTTGAACTATTATTTTTTGAATTTACATAAGACCAAAATTTCTTGGGGTTGAAGGATAAACCAATTTGGATATTCTCGACATATACATTGTATGCCAAACTGATTTTTGATTTGACAAGGTGTCTTAACCGTTGAAACTCAAGCAAATCACAATGGTTTTTGAATCGTTTAAACTTTTTTCTAAACTTTGCTTTTAATTTGATGTTGTGAATGATATCAGCATCGAACCAAGGGGGGTATTTATGGCTAAAGTTTTTATAAACTGGAATATACTTATTAAACACAGAAAAAATCGTATCATAAAAGTTATTTAAAATCTCATTAACGTCATTAGAAGTATCCAGAGAATTCCAATCCGTTTCATACAGTTCTCGATATAAAGCAGGAAAATTTGCTTTTTTAAAGTTGTAAGTTAATTGCTTCAAACCACACTTAAATTTAGGCTCTTTTACAAATATATCCGTAAATGTTATTAGAAGAGCAGGATGATGAGAGTCTTCATAGACCAAAGGTGAGTCATCATGCTTCACATCACAACTGAAATGCGATAAGACCAAATCTAGCAGTCTACCCAAATGATTAACAACATTGTTAAATTGTCTAAGGCCAGTAGAGCCCGCAAAACTTAAAACTACAGAAGTTTTGAAATCAGACATATCATTATCTATAAACCTTGAAACATTAAAATCGCCTAGTACTATACAGTCATTATTTAAGTAATCAAATTGTGCTAAGCAATCGAAAAAATATTCAAAGTCTACCAAACTTAATCTATCAGGTAAATAAACAACAACTATATAAAAATATTTGTAGCCAATCCGGCACCTGGCAATAATAAGATCAATTAGTGGAAATTGTGCGTCGAGAGCCGTGATGTCCAATATTTCAGATGTTATGAAATCTTTTAACGCGAGCACTACACCACCACCCTTCACTTTATCCACCTCATGGAATTTTCGGTCTTTTCTGTATACGACATAATTATTCGGAAAGAGTTCAATACTCGAAACATCACTGCGTAACCACGTTTCACTTAATGCTATGATGTCGAATTCACAATCACTAACGTTTGCATTAAATAATGAAATTTTGCTATTAAGGCCGCGTACATTTTGGTAATAACATGTAATTTCAACGTATTGTGATTTACTTGATCTGGAACTGCTGGACACATTTAGTTTAAAGAGCTCTCAGTTTTACTGACTATGGTAGGTCTACCCTTTACGTACTTAATGATCAGATTTTGTTCTCCATTGTCTGTTCGACGTTTCAGTTCGGTCCGGAGGTCATTTAAGTATTGTCTCTGTCGAGGTGTTTTATCATCAGAAATTGAAATAGCAGAGAAAGTAGATGTGGCTAATTTATTCTTAATACGCAAAATAGACTTAGCCTGCGCGGGTGTTGAAAAGGTCACTTTCATTAGACGGGCCTTATTTGATCGTTTACCAATTCTGTGTACATGTCTTGCAGAAATCGGATTTGAATTACCACTTTGTATCGTAGTTAGAATATCATTTACTTTATTATTATCTTCCATAGCAGAATTAGTTTCTGGTACGTTATACAAAATGATATTGTGCGATCGATTAATACGGTCCATGGCTTCTTCAATTATCTCTTCCTGATGTTCGGATTGTATTGTAGGATTAATATTAGCTATTTTCCTTTCTAGATCCTGCATTTTAGTTTCCACAAGATTCGTTAAAAATTGCTTTAATTGAACAAACTTGTCCTCTCCGTTGCTACAAGTATTACATAATACTTTGATATTTTTACTACGCATTCGTGTAATCCGACTGACATCATCGCCATGTAAGCCAATGCATGAAGTATGCAAAGAATTCATACATCCCGAACATTTTTAATTTGAGTGTTTATGGTAGATTGCTTACAGTTTATACACACAGGCATAATTAATTATTTTCGTCCAATTTACGATTTAAACCAAATCAATTAAATATCAATTATACTTTGTAGGTAGATAATCGATATTCGACAAATGATAAATTAAACCAGTTTTTTTTTGCCTGTGTGCTGATATGAACGGCAATATAATCAATTATTGCATATATCAGGATTCACAAAAGATGACCAATAAAAATAGGTACTCACGGTTGTGGATCTTGTGATAATAAACACTTTGTGAAAATTTCTCTAAAAACTGACTTGTATAACTCAATTCAATTAATGTTTAATGTGAGACGCAAATGTTTTTCGACTTTTACGTTGTACTTGTACTAATGAACTGTATGGACTGTACAAAGAATAAGGGGTAAAACTGAAGAGATCATCAAAGAAGTAAAACAACTTGGCCTCAACATAGTGACCCTCACTGAAACAAAGAAGAAGGGTGTTGGATCAGTAATGATAGGAGACTACATACACCTATATAGCGGCGTACCAAAGGAAGAAAGAGCTAAGAGAGGAGTATCCGTAATTATTAACAAAAAGTTTAAAAGGAAAATTACCAGCTGAACTGCAATAGATGAAAATATCCTGCAAGTAAATATGACCCTACACCATAAAAAACAACAATACTAGCAATCTATGCCCCTTAGAAGATGAGAATGTAACCACAAAAGACGAATTCTTAGCAAAATTAAACGAAGTTATTACTAGAGTTGGAAATAACCGAGAAATATTTTTATTAGGCGATTTTAATGGAAGAACAGGAAACAAGCGCCACAACAATGTAATTGGACCTTATGGAGAAGACGTCGTAAATGATAACGGAGAAAGACTTATCAATCTCTGTGAAAGTAATAGACTCAAAATAACTAACGGATATTACTGTCACAAAAACATACACAAATATACATGGTTTCAACCAACAAGGAATCTTAAGTCTATAATAGATTACATGATAGTTAAACAAAATTCACAAATACTCATTAGAGATATTAGAGCTATGAGAGGAGCAGTATGCGGATCAGATCACCACATGGTCATGGCAAAAATTGTTTTTCCATATAGATTAAAGGACAGTGTCTCATCAAGCTAAGACGAACAACTTTAAGAAATAATTGATCTTCCTCAATACAATCTGTCCAGTTTAATTCATGAGAGCACCCGTACACTATATAAGACTCGAATGGACTCCAAACTTGACGAAACACTAACAAATACCAAATGCATATATGAGAACATAATATCAAGTATTCATTAAACAGCACAGGAGGTCGTAGGAATCAAACAAAATAAAATTAGTAACAAGCTTTGGTGGAATGAAGACGTCGAAAATGCGGTTACAGAAAAGAAAAGATTATATCATAAGTGATTGAATACAAAAAAAAGACGCAAGACAAACACCGATACAATGAAATGAAGAAGAAAACTAGAAAGATAATTATGACCTCCAAAAATAAGACATGGGACAGAAGGTGCAGAGAGATAGAATCTTATATTGGAGAACGACAATGCACTGAGGCGTGGAACTCTGTTAAGAAGCCGACTATCGAGAAAGTGATTCTAAATCCCATAAATCCCGAGGATTGGACACATTATTACAAACATCTATTAAATGAGAACAGAGACGAATTTAAAGAAGATATGAATTCATCAAGAATCGAAATTCTGGGAGAGCATAATTACCGTAGATATCAACAAAGTTCAAAAAGCTTTAGCAGGGATGAAGAATGGGAAAGCAATTGGACCAGAGGGAGTAACTACGGAATTAATAAAGAATGGCTCAGAGAAATTACACAGAATGATCACAATGATATTTAACGAATGTATTAATGGATATCCAACACCAGATGAATGGAAAACAGCATATATGACCCCAATATATAAAAAAGGTGAAATTGTAAAAACGATAGAGGGATATCGGTCACAAGTTCAATGAGTCGACTATACGATAGAATACTACGGGACCTGTTAGAGGAAGATTATCAATCGTCTGAAGACGAAGAACAAGGAGGATTTAAAGCAGGTCGTTCATGTACGAATAACATCTTCTGTTTTAAATAAATTACAGAAATGAAAATTGTGACAAATAGAGAGTTACATATGACTTTTGTAGATCTTGAGAAGGCATATGACACAGTCCTGCTAAATAAACTATGGGAAGTCCTGGGCATATCAAACATACATCAAACATTGGTTAGTGCTCTCAAAGATCTATATTATGGTTCAAACTCCCAAATTAAATTCGGAAACCTCTTAGCTGAAAAATTTGCAGTTACTAAGGGTCTCAGATAAGGATGTTGTATCTCTCCGACTCTATTTAATATTTATATCTCTGTAGCTCTGAAACAATGAAAAAGGAAAGTCAAAGGAATGGGTATACAATTAAACGATCAGGATTACATATATACTTTACAGTTTGCAGATGATCAGGTGGTGATCTCAAATGACAAAGACGAGATGGAATACATGCTTAGAAAACTTATTAAAGAATACCAGAAATGGGAATTAAATATCAATTTAGAAAAGGCAAAATACCTCTCAATTGGAGCTGAAGCAGAACAACTCGATATCGATGACAATCAAAAAATAAATCCATGTGACGAATATAAATACCTGGGCGTCATTTTCGACCGTAGTGGAAAAGACGAACGAGAAATAGAACATGAATTGTACAAGCACGAAGAGCTATTGCATGTTTGAACGGAGTTCTATGGAGTAAAGAAATATCAAAGAAAAGAAATAAAACATCTATGAGACAATGGTTAAAACTAGCCTACTTCATGAAGCTGAGACATGGAAAATAACCAAGAAATATAAGAAAAAGGTCGAAGCCACGGAAATGGATGCCATCAGAAGATCGATGAGAATATTAAGAGCCGACAGAATACGGAATGAAGTGATAAAACAACAAATGGGTATAGAGGGCACTATAGTTGAAGATATTGAGAGAAAACAGCTCATATGGTATGGGCATGTGAGCCGAATGGGGGACGAAAAAATGATGATGTGGCAACCCCAGAGAAGAGGAAGACCACCACAGAGCTGGAACTTGGAAGCTAGGAAAGCGATTAGCGCTCGAAATCTGGACGAAGACCTAACTCAAGACAGAATACAGTGGCGTTTGGGAGTTAGACAACGTCGTAAGACGTTATAAAACCGATTATATATGTATATATATATATATATATATATATATATATATATATATATATATATAATCCTAGAAAGCCTGAAAAATTAAGATTAGTTTGGGATGCAGCAACAAGGATACAAGGAATATCCTTAAATTCTATGTTATTAAAAGCAGATGACCAACTTGCTTTCTATTAGGCGTCCTCTTACGAGTTCATGAAAGAAAGATTGGCTTTGAAGCCATCAAGGAAATGTTTCTTCGTATAGGTATAACAGAAGACGATCAACTTGCACAACGATTCTTGTAGCGCAATGGTAGCTCGGATAATCCTTTGGAAATTTATGTCATGACTGTGATGACCTTTGAGGCTACCTGCTCACCTAGTTGTGCAAAGTTTGTTAAAAACACTACTGCGAAGAAATTTAGCGCAGAATATCCTAGCGCTGTTGATTCCATAGTAAAGAATCATTTTGTCGATGATTTCTTAGAATCAACAGACACTAAGGATGGAGCCATCCAATTAGCAAAAGAAATTGCCTTTTGAAATTTTGAAATAAGAAACTAGAGATCAAACTTTAAAAAAATTAATGAAAATCATGAACACTACCCACAGAAATAACAAGGAAGTCAACCTAGTTCTAGAAAACAATAAGAGCATGGAGAAGGTTTTAGGAATGTGATGAAATTTAACGGGAAATAATTTATTTTCAATTTGAAATTTAATAAAGGAAACCAAGATGTTTTAAGTAGATTAAGAAAGCCAAAAAAGCGAGAAATTTTACAAATCTTAATGTCTCTATATGACCCTTTAGGTTTGTTAACAAACTATTTGATTTATGTAAAGATTCTTTTACAGAAAATATGGAGAAGAAAAATTTCTTGGATTCAACCAATAACCAATGAATAATTCCAAAAATGGCTTTTTTGGTTAAACCAGCTTCCAAAAATAGACAAGGTTTTAATTCCAAGATACTTTCTTAATAAACTTGAAAACTGGAAGGATACCAATACGGAAATGCACATATTTGTAGATGTCAGAAAACTCGCAAGTTCTTGTGTGGCATATCTAAGAATATTGAAAAAAATGCAATACAGTGTATGGAGTAAAAATACATGTAGCACCATTAAAACCACAAACTATTCCTCGACTGGAACTAATAGTGCGGTAATGGGTTCAAGATTTGCTAAAAACCTTTGTTAACATCTTTCCAGAACTATGCACAACGTTGTTTATTGGACAGATTCCTCAAAAGTTTTAAGCTGGTTAAGAAATGAAGATCCAAGAAAATTACCATATACCTACTAAGAATAACATGGCCGACGAAGCAACTAAATGGACAAAACGTCCCAATTTGAAAAACACGAGATGTTGGTTTAAAGGTCCTGATTTTCTGTATCAATTAGAAAACAGTTGGCCTCCAGACACCACCCTTAAAAAAGGAAAAAGCTGATGAAATCTTAACCACTCAGGAAGTAAAATTTAATAGTCACTTTTAATGGGTTTTGAAAGATTCAGTCAATTTAACAGTATTTTAAGAGCAACTGCATATATGTTTTGATTTTTAAGAATTGTTTATGCAAAATTGATGAAATCCGAAGAGCCTAAAGGAATATTAACTTCGAAAGAACTGTTAGATGCTAGGAATATTTTGATAAAGCAAACTCAATGTGAAGATTACAAAAATGAAATAACACAATTAAAAATTAATAATTCTCGTAGTTTACAGAAAACAGTTAATAAATGAAGTAGTTTATTTAAATTATCGCCATATCTGGATGAAGATGGTTTACTGAGTAAAAAGAGCAAGATTAGATGAAGCTAGAGATGTTATTTCAGAAACAAAAAAGCCAATCATTTAACCGACAGAAAGTCGTTTAACTTTACTAGTTGTTGACGACTATGACAAAAGTTATTACCATAGAAATCACGAAATTGTAGTAAATGAGATAACACAAACATTTTATATACCAAAACTGAGGCAACTAGGTTAATAAGCTCCGTTTATACACACTGGTATGGATTATTTTGGTCCAATAAATGTTATTGTTGAAAGACTGCAAAGAAAAGATGGGGAGCTTTATTTCGCTTCAACACACCCTTTTCCCCTCATACGGGTGGGACCTGGGAGCAGAGCACCTAGTGAAAGCGGTTAAAATTTTGTTATATAATTCATTACCAACCAGGACCAATTACTTTACATTTGTCTCAGATCTGCAGAAAACATAGTAAACTTAAGACCACTTACTTCATCTTCCAATAGAATCTGAAGAATCTGAATATCTAACCCCAAATCATTTTTTAACTGGATCTTCAAACGGAGATAAACCAATTGGATTTTTAAACGAAGATGTTAAAGTATTTAAATTTAATTATTTATACAGTTGGCCACGCTTTATTTCTGAATACACACCTGAACCACTACTTAGGACAAAATGGCATAAACAAGTTGTACCAATTAAACAAGGTGATATTGTAATAACATGTGATAAAGATTTACCAAGATGTAACTGACCAAAGAGTAAGGTAATTGAAGATAAAAAATCACCTGATGAAATAGTTTAAACAAAAAATGGAATTTATGAGCTTCCTGTTATAAAATTAGCAGTAATACCAATAAATCTAGACCAAAAAGATAATGAAAAATAAGTGTTACTGTACACTGTACCGGGTGGGAGTGTTACGAATATTTAATGTTTGTATGGAATATTTATTTAAACGCCCTGTATTTTACTTAATTTTTTTTTTAGTTTTAAAATGTTACCAAAAATTTTCCATTGCTACTGTTGTACAGACTATGTCAGATATAATATTAAAACTTCAGAAAACAAACTGTCACCGATTAGTGGAAAAATTTAAATAATTTAGCAGACAGCAGGAGAACAGTAATTGATGGGAATTAGTTAGTTTTTTAAATTGTTAATTTTATATATTGTAGGAATTTAAGTTGTTTTTTTTTTCGCAAATAAAAACAGTTTACTACAATTCCGTCAATTGCTGGCTGATAAATTCCCAACACTAATGATTTAAAAGTCTTTCGAAGAGATGACTGCACATCTCCAAAAGGCAGTAAACAAATTAGATACTTATAATAACAAATAAGACATAAAACTAACGAAAACAAATCTACCTAGATTGATATCACCTATAAAAAATTAAATAATTACTCAGTTATATACTTAACAAAAAAATTGTTCTTTACAAGAAAACAGTTAAATACTTAAAATTAAAGGAACATGTTAAAAATAAAACTAATAATACTAAAAAATCAAATTACGACGTAAGCCTTTCACAATAATTATACTTACTGATGAATGAGTCATATGGGTGTAATAATCTTGAAGACCTTGAAAGTAACCATAGTGTGTGTCAAAACCTCTGTAAGTTGGGGTGTATTCTTTTTCAAAAAATCCTAAATGCCACTTTCCCACTGCATGAGTTGAATAGCCGTTTTGCTTCAGTATTTGAGGAATAAGGGTTTCGTTAAGTGGGAGACCCCAAGGTTCTGGTTCTAGTATTACTAAATGTTGCATTCCTAAAAAGAATGAGCGGTCCATAATTATTTTCCTCAAATCTATCCGAGCAAAAAATAGGTATTAAATCCTTGATTTAATCTGAATTTTAACCATTGGTTTATAAATCAATTTTGATTAACATTGTAAAACAAAAAAAAAAACATCAGCCAAAACCTTTACCACAGAACTTTGGCCACAGAAAATGCAACACCTAGAAGGACAAATATTTTTTATACACATATTTAATCATGGTATTATACCTACATTCTTCTTCTTCTTTTGGTGCCTATTCGTTTTAAATATTGTTGATTATTCTGTCTATAATTATTTTATTAACTGATGCTTTAAATAGATTAATTGCTGTTGCGGAGAACTATTTCCTCAAGTTTTTTTAACCATGTTATTCTTCTTTTCCCAATTCCTCGCTTTCCGAATATTTTCCTTTGAAGGATTATTTTCAGTAAACTGTATTTAGTGCGGTTTCTCATTATGTGTCCGAGATATTCTAACTTTCTCCTTTTGATCGTATACATCACTTCTCTTTCTTTCCCCATTCTACGTAGTACAGTCATGTTGTTATCTTGTCCGTCCATGATATTCTTAGGATTCTCCTGTATAGCCACATCCCGAAGGCTTCAAGTTTTTTCTCCATGGCTTCCGTAAGTGTCCAGGATTCAAATCCGTAGTATAATGTCGAGAAGGAATAACATCGTAGGAGCCTTACTTTTATCTCCAGATTAAGGTTGCGGCTTTTAAAAAGTTTTGCCATGTTTTCAATACATTCCTAGCCTTCTTTATTCTACATTTTACTTCTTGTAAGTGATTCCATTGTTCGTTTACTATTGTTACAAGATAGGCAAACTGTTACTCGTTACTCGGTCCACTGGTGTATTCTTGATAAAAAGTTGGACGTCTCTAATTTCATTTTCAGTCCAAATCTTTCACTTACTTCATTTATTTTGTTAATTAGTTGCTGTAAACTGTTTAAACTGTCTGCAAAAATAACGCTGTCCTCTGCATAGTGGATGTTGTTTAGGCGTTATCGATTTAAAAAGATTCCATGTTCGCAATTTTCTAATTGGGCTAAATATTTCCTCTGAATATAGGTTGAATAATATAGGTGAAAGGTCGGTACATCTCCGAGATGTGTTCTTATTTTGGCTGATTATTTCCAGTATAAATGTTGCATTATACGCCAGTCTTTATCATCTATTTGGGCTTTTGTTAAAACATTTTTTTAACAATACCGAAAAACATCATTTTTCGGTATTGAACTGGGTAGTCCACAAAAGTAAAAGGGCTATGAGAGTACGGGCACATTCTATAGGTGTCATCATCATCATCATCATCCAGCCTCTATTTATCACGTCCACTGCTGGACATAGGCCTCCCTTAAACTCCTCCATTCCTCACGATTTTGTGCTCTTTGTTGCCAATTTTTAGTGATACGCCTGATGTCGTCGGCCCAACGTGTAGGTGGTCTTCCTCTACTGCGTTTGTCTGCTCTTTGTCTGCTGTTTGTCTGTCTATAGGTGTCTTCTTCTTTAAGTTCCATCTTCTATCGAAGGTTGGACATCATCATGGCTATGCGGACTCTGTTGACTGCCGCTCTAAAAAGTTCTGCACTACTGTATTCAAACCATTCCCTCAAGTTCTTAAGCCAGGATATTCTTTGTCTTCCCACATTTCGCTTTCCTTGGATTTTGCCCTGCATAATAAGTTATAATAATGCGTATTTTTGCCCTCTCATCACATGTCCCAAGTACTCAAGGTTTCGTCTTTTAATAGTTAATATTCATTCTTTGAGTCCATGATATTCGTAGGATTCTTCTGTAACACCAAAATTCAAAGGCGGCCAACTTATTCAGATGAACTTGTTTTAGTGTCCAAGCTTCCAGACCATAAAGAAGAGTAGAGAACACGTAACATCGAAGCATTCTCAGGCGTAGTTCTAACCTTATATTCCGACAACAAAGAAACTTTTTAAGTTTAATAAATGATGTACGTGATATTTCAATACGTGTCTTAATTTCTTTGGTTTGGTCTACATCTGATGTTATCCATGTTCCTAAGTATTTATAGTTATTAACACTCTCAATTGCAGTATCTTCAATAGTCAATTGGATATTTGCATGTGCAGATTTAGTCATGATCATGCATTTAGTTTTCTTTAAATATATCTTCAGTCCGTACTCATGACAGCGTTCATTAAAGCGTTGCATTACGTTCTGTAAATCATTGTTGTTATCCGTAATTATTACTGTATCGTTTGCAAAACGTAAGTTATTCAAAACTTCTCCATTGATAGATATACCTTCTATTGAGTCTGAGAGCGCTTCTTGAAATACCGCTTCACTGTAGACATTGAAAAGTAGTGGGGACAGCACGCAACCCTGGCGGACTCCTCTCTGTATTTTGATATTTTCGGTGTACTGGCTGTCAACTCTTACCTTGGCAGTTTGATTCCAATATAAATTAGATATAATTTTCAGATCACGACTGTCAATATTTTTGCTTTTTAATATATCTACAAGCTTTTTATGTTGAACTTTATTAAATGCCTTTTCAAAGTCTACAAAACATAAGTACATATCCTGATTCATGTCCATGCATCTCTGAGCCAGCACATTCAAGCCGAACAAAGCATCTCTTGTACTCATACCATTTCTAAAGCCAAATTGTGTGTCACTAATCTCATATTCAAGAGTTTAAACAATTCTGCTGTGAATTATTTTCAAAAATGTTTTAAGTGTGTGACTCATTAAAGCTATTGTTCTGTGGTCTGAGCAAGTTGTTGAACTTGGTTTTTTGGGAATTGCTACAAAGGTTGATTGCAGCCATTGTCTGGGGATTGTGGCAGTCTGATATATTAGATTAAAGAGTTCAACCATTACATCAATAACATCTTCATCGATGAGTTTTAATAATTCGATGGGCACCTCATCTGGTCCAGTGGCTTTACCCTCTTTTGTGTTTTTGATGGCATAGATGACTTCTTTTCTTAATACTGGTGGTCCAGTATCTTCGGTGATTTCTAATGACAGTTCTTCTCTTTCATCATTAAATAGTTGTTGAATGTAATTGGTCCAGTGACATAATCTCTCCTTCATATTAGTAATAATATTCCCTTTATCATTTTTAAGTATATTCGTTTTTGTACGCTTTCTAGAACCTGTCATTTCTTTGATTTTTTTGTGTAAATTAAAGCTATCGTACTTTTTATCCAGATCTTCTATTTCCTTGCATCTATCGGAGAGCCACCTCTCTTTTGCCTCTCGAATTTTCTTTCTGATGTTTCTCTGAATTTCTTTGTATTTATTCAGGTCTTTTGCTTTATGCTTTCTTCGTTCTTCCATGAGTTCAAGAATTTCTACTGTCATCCAAGGTTTTGTTTTTTCTTTAAGTGGTTTGAGGGTTTCTTTTCCAACTGACACAAGGGCATGTTGAATTTTTTCCAATTTTTGGTACTCTATAGGTGTAGCTGTAGTTAAAAAAGTTTAAGTTTGTGACACATTAGACTTATTAGCCTATATTCTCCGCATTTTTTTGCTTCCTGCAGTATACATAATAATATTCTTATTGTTTGATCACTATTGGATAGTTCTTCTTCTACTTGTACTTTTATTGTGTTTTTTGGTAGATATTTTCGATCGTTTTGATTATTTCTAGAGGTATCTCTCTTGCATACAGTAAGTAGATAAAGTCTTTTAATTTGACCCGGTCAAATGCCTTTGTAAGGTCCACGAAACATAGATATGCCGGTTTGTTGTATTCTAATGATATCTCTTGCACTTGCCTCATTATAAATATAGCGTCGTCGGTGCATGATCTTCCCGACTTAAAACCTAGTTGTTCTTCTGCTAGTGTTATAATTTCATTCAATTTATTTGTTTGGTTGTTAATTTTAGTCTTGTTTGTTTAGTGTTGCAATCACCCCGCAACCTTGCCTGGTGTGATTGCGCGGTGAATTGAACAGCTCTGCGCGTACCACAGCCGGTCCCAAGCTCGGATAAAATGTGGAGGGTGATTGGCAAGGTTAGCAACCTAAAAATCGTAAAAACAAATACTGCTCAAAGAAACAATGTACAACCACAATTTTCAAGATAGATATTACATGTCATTATGCAAAACAAAGTTATTAACATTTATAAATTACTGCAAAAATAAGGGTTTTTTTTTTTAAATATGTCGGTCAATTCTTTATGTATTTTAATTTTGAATCTCTCAACATTAAAGAACTCTTTATGATTTTTAATTTTTTTTCAATCATTTTTCTCTAAAATTCATAAGAAACGTCTTTTACGCAAATACTATTTTTTTCTACTCTTTACCATTGTTAAAAAAAAAAAAACAAGCAAATTTAGCAGTACGTCTACACATAATTATACAAGGAATAATTTTTATAAATCTTTAAAAATTTCGTTATATTTTAAACCAAAATGTATTTGTATTACTTGTAACATTGACCTACTACTTAAGAACCTTAATTCATTTGTTATGTAGTAAACCTTGAACTTAAAATTTGGTTAATATGAATGCTATTTATAGTAAATGACTTGTATTTTTAATATATTGAATACAAATAACCTATGGTATGTTAGAGCATAAAAAGTATATTCTACACACATTGTTTAAGTATCCGGGAAAGTTAAGTGAATATCCGGGAATCAAAATATTTTTGTATTAAAGTTTATGTTTAAATTAGTAATCAGAATACAAAGTTATCCTATAAACTAATGTGTTATTGACTTTACAGTACATTATTGCTGATGTTTGACGTGATAGGAACTTCTCCATCGACAGGTTTTCTTCAACCATTTTGTAGGTGTGCTGGCAAATTTCTTTGGAGTCTTCTGGTATAAAGCTGTAGTAGTGGGTGAACTAGCAAATTTTTCTAGATTTCCAATGTATTATAATGTTTTGAGCTTTGTCTTTGAATGACATCTGTAACATAATCTATTGTTATAGTATTTGATTGGAGACACAAAAGATGCATCTGACTTCTTTGTATAACAGATATGTTCAATATTCTTGCGAATCTTTATAGTTCTGCCCCATATTCTTGTCTACTAACCTTTTATGAATTGCATTAGTAGAAATAATTGTAATATAAGTGTATACCATTTTTTCAAAGTAAAAAGGTTGCACATCACTTGTATTCAAAATTTTCAGAACATCTACCTTAGAATTCAACTTTTCCTAGCACAGCTAATAATACGACACCCACACGAAACTGCTTGATCTTTCATAGGCGTTACCATGATATAATAATAAAAAAATGTAATCATGATTATATTGAGAATTTTACTATTGTATTGATTAAATAACTGATATAAATGAAATGTATCTGATATAAATTTTACGAAATAACTAAAATAAGTTTAATACTCCACAAAATAATAATTTTAATTAAATTGATTAGACAATTGTATGCCACTGATACGGGAATACTTCAAATTTCACTGACAGTTTATCGTTTAGACATATTGTTAAGTATTGCCGGTTTTTAGAATAACATCTTTGTTTATGTTTTGATTTCTTGCTAATAATATATTATATATTAATAAATTGTATTGTTAAATACATATTAAATTTAGATTAGTAGCTTTAAAAACTAATTATTGTTTTTTTTGGCTTTGGATTATTGATCCATTCAGCCACGATATTATAATAAATACTGTTTGCTACAATATTAAATACTATATACACATGCGCACATATACACACTTATGCACGCAGATACATATATAGGTATTGTTAAATAAAAATAAAAAAAATACAAAAAGGAAGGGGAAACATTAAATTGACCTCTATTTAAACTATTCATTTAGGACCCTAACCAATTTAAATTAATTTACAAATAAGAAATATACAAATAATACTAAATGCTAATACTAAATGCTACTGATTAATAATTGTCACAGCGCTAAGACATAAACACCTCGGAGGTTTAGGCCTTCTTTGTGATTGTTTTTTTTTTCTGTTTTTAATTTTTTTTACTTTTCCTTTTTTTTTTAAAATATGATTTTTTATTTATATATACATTTTTATTTCATTTATATAAATTTTTTTTTCTATTTTTTCTTTTTTTTTCTTTTTTTTTTCTTTTTTATAACGATGTTCGTATTTTACAGGGAGTTACTTAATATTACATAAGAATAAATATGAAAAACAATAATTGTTAAAACACATTAAGGCGACTCATTCATTCAAGTTAGATTTTTCTCTTAGTCCTTTTTAAAAATTCCCAAATAATTTGTTGTATTTTATAGTTTCGTCGAGACAAGTATAAAAGTGAAGCTTGGTTTTGTGGTAAAGGTATTTGTTCTTGAGCCAGAGTGTGCATCAAATATTTAATTGCATCATTATTATGCTTGCATCCAAACAACCAGTGATAAATATCATCAGCATAACCATTGCAATCACAAAGTTCTGATTCGGATAGATTTAGTCTATAGAGGTATAAGTAAACAACAGAATATAAAACCGTCTATATATGTAAATAATACCAAACTTAAGCAAGCAGAAAATCACGGCGAAATTAGATCCAGAATAGAGCAGGCTAGAGCTGCTTTTAGAAGGATGTCCAAGGTGTTATGTAACAGAGACCTAAAATTGGCATTAAGGATCCGCCTACTTCGCTGTTACGTGTTCTCGGTCTTACTTTATGCTGCCGAGTCCTGGACTGTGAATAAAATCGATCTAAATCGCCTTGAGGCTTTCGAAATGTGGTGCTATAGAGGAATTTTAAAAGCTTATTGGGTGGAGAAGATTCGTAACTCCACATTACTAGAACGTCTCAGCAAGACTACTGAGATCATAAAAAGCATCAAGCAGAGAAAGCTGGAATATTTCGGACATGTAATGAGAGGTCCCAAATATAGATTGCTACAAAATATCATGCAAGGAAAAATAGCAGGCAAACGCAGTCCAGGACGAAGAAGAACCTCATGGTTGAAGAACTTGCGAGATTGGTATGGTGTAGATACAAGCATGCTATTTAGGGTGGCAGTGAATAAAATTAAAATAGCTATGATGGTAACCAACGTTCTGAAAGGACATGGTACATGAAGAAGAAGAAGAAGGTATGTCTTGACAGTGGCATGGTTAAAGAGACATCTAACAAACATGAAATAAATATTTCTATTGGGGTAACTTCTTACGGCAAACGGCTCAGTAGGTAAAACTGGATGAATTTTTGTATAAAGATTATTGCTTCGATTACAGAAAGCAAACCATTCAATGTCCCAATTTTGTTTTAGACTTTTCTTGCAAGTGGCTGTTAGATCGCTTCTATCTAGCCAAGTTATTTCTGATCCTTTTATTGATTGCTTCTTTAGCATAAAAATCTGCTTTGAGGTTACCGGAAATACCAAAGTGTCCCTTTACCCAGACGAAATGTACAGCAGTATGTTCTATGTTCTTCCAGCAGCTTAAGTTGGTTTTCTAAAATTTTAACGACAAGACTATTTTTTTATAAATGTTGACGTGAGTTTTCTAAAGCTAGAAATTTTTTTGTTGACAGCCCATTCTAGAGCTTTATGAATTGCGAACATTTCTGCAGAGTATATAGAGCATTGTTTATCTAACTTGAACATTAGGGATTCTTTGTGATCCGGAATATATACAGCACAGCCGAATCCCAACCTTGATTTAGAACCATCCGTGAAGATCCTGCATGGATTATTAAGCTTGGCTATCTGATGCTGAAAATCAACTGTATTCTCACTGTCAAAATTGGGAAACCAAACATTGACTTTGGCATAAGAAACATTGAAATTCGATTGAAAGAAAGTTAAGTCACACGGAGTGTTTAGACGCTGAGAAACGTTAGGATATGCCACTGCCAGAATAGGAGAATTTCTGTTATGCCACAATTTGTCGACTAGATTAGAAACAGAAATACCACTAATTATTGTTGTGTATTGTGATTGTGCTATGCCAAAACAACTAAATAGTCTGTAGAAAGCTGATAAGCTTTAATAGATTATTTTGAACAAGAAATAATGGCTGGACGTTTTTACTATTAAAGCCATAAAAGAGGTAGATTTAAAATTTAGAATATATAATTTTGTATAAAAATATTTTCAACTGTATTTAAGTGTATTGCTGTAGTCCTAAAAATAAGTGTATCTACTGTTAATAATATTTCTCAAGCTGATAAAAATAATGAACTTTTAAAATCAATTTTGAAAGTGTGATTATTTCCTTTATGTTAAAAATCCAATTGATTAGTGTATTGTTTTTTTTTTAAATAGTTGACGTTTTAAAAATTCCTCACTTATTAGCTATTCTGATGTTTTGGCAACGCTGTAGGCAACGCTGTAGTTTCTGACGTCGTAAATTTTTTATGACGTGCACTCATTTTTATATGAACAATTTTATACTATAACCTCTTCTCTTCTTATAGCCGGCATTATCAGTTAAATTGTTTTTTCTAGAGTCTGTTGGAATAATCTGGTGAGCTGTAGTAGACAGGTAAAAAAATCAAATTATTTTAAAGTTTCCATCTATAAACTCTATAAACTCTAATAAGGTTACCTGTGTGTATAGGATATTTTCCAGTAAGAAAAGCTGATCTTGAAGGTGTGCATAATGATTGAGTATAGTGACTATTTAAAATAACTCCATTATAGGCAAGTGCATCTATATTTGGGGTTGGTATTTCATCACTGCCATGAAATCCAACATCATTAAAACCCTAAAACAAACGGTAAATATTAAAAATTCATCTATATTAGGGAGAATATATATATATATATAATATATATATATATATATATATATATATATATATATATATATATATGTATACAAGAAATACTAGATATTAGTGATGTCTATATAAACAACCTACACAGTTTATTAGAGTTGTAGTCAAAAAATTGTCCGGGATGTTAAAAAAACACTCTTTTGACTTTTTGTCTAGCTTTCGGAATGGTTTTATTCCTTTTTCAAGACACTGCAATAAGAAAAATATGTAAATATTTACAAAAAATAACAATTCTTTAGTGTAACTTACTAGTCGTTGAGATATTTATAAAAGCATTGACACTCAACATTGATAACACACATATAAAATATAAAATAATGAACAAAATACATTCTAAAATTTTTAAAATTTAATGTAAAGATAGTAAAACTTAATTTATGGCATCTCTTACTGGTGTGTTTTATACTCTGACATAGAGAACAGAAACTAGAAACCCTGTGATTAAAATGTAATTAGTTGTACTTGATATTATTTTTCTTTTCAAGAAATACTAGAGGCCCATTTTGGGTGTTATGTACAAGTAAATATTTATTTTATTTTTGATGTTTTTCCAGTAAATAACAATAAATATTGCTTAGTTTATCCATGTCAGACTTTTTATTGATACAAGATGTACTAGATTTTATGAAACACATTTCCAAAAAAATACGTTTTGAATGGTTCTTTTCCTTTGCCAAAATACAGGAAACCCCGAAATTAAATTCATGTTTCAACGTTAATGCCTGTTCTGTCAATGCACCTGCATTTATTTTTTTTTTGTTTTTATATCACTACGATGTAATATCAGCCTACTGTGAAAATTACGAGATGATTCTCTTATGTATATTTTATTACAATTCTAAATTAAAATTGTAATAAAGACAATTGTAATAAAATATACATAGGATAATCATCTCGTAATTTTCACAGTAGGCTGATCTCACATCGTAGTGATATTAAAACAAAAAAAAATAAATGGATGTGCATTGACAGAACAGGCATTAACGTTGAAACCTGAATTTAATTTCGAGGTTTCCTATATTTTGGCAAAGGAAAAAAACCATTCAAAACGTGTTTTTTTGAAAATGTGTTTCATAAAATCTAGTATATCTTGCAGCAATAAAAAGTCTGACATAGATAAATTGAGCTACATTTATTGTTATTTACTGGAAAAACATCAAAAATAAAATAAATATTTACCTGCGGATACATTACACCTGTATGCATAATATGTTGCATAACATTAAGACAGGTTTAAAAAGTAAAATTATCCAAGATGGACCTCTAGTATTTCATGACAAGAAAAATAATATCAAGTATACCTAATTAGATTTTAATCACAGGGAGTTTACTTTGTGTTCTCTATGTATCAGAGTTAAAACACACCAGTAAAATATGCCCTAAATTAAGTTTTACTGTCTTTACCAAAAATTTTAAAAATTTTGAATGTATTTTGTCCATTATTTTATATTTTATATGTGTTATCAATGTTGAGTGTCAATGCTTTTATAAATAATCTCAAAGACTAGTAAGTTACACTGAAGAATTGTGATTTCTATGATCTTGTTAAAGGTTTCACATATATTCTGGAATGACTCTTCTGAAGTACAAATTTGTTCCATGTTACTTAGCTTTTCTGAAAAAATCCGTACGAGTGTCTCCTTTGTTTCCTTAATTTTTAGTCTTCTCATATCAGATTTTTTTGTTATTCTTTTTTGTAACCTTTTTAAATCTAAACCTAAATAGTTGTTAGTTTATTTATATAAAATTTTCTTTTGCTTGCCAGTTCAGGCCTACTATAAAATGTGAGTTTTCAGAATACTAGAATAATAGTTAAGATGACAGTAACACATTTACGTCATAAAAATTCTTAGTTAACTTATTGGTTCAATTTTTCCGTCGGTGTGGCCATATTGTCCTTACGTCTAACTTATGAGACCTTTGTTTAACATACCTAACCTTCATATCTCACGTCTAATGTTGGGTGTCAGTGGTTGCTGCATTATGGTTGCAGGTAATTGTTTGGAATTAAATACTTCCTGCGTTAAGATACGTAATTTTATTTGCTACACAATAATTAAGTTTGCAAGCTTACAAGCTTGTTGCGTTTAACTATTTATCATTTTTAAAATACTAACTAATAATGTAATTTGAAATTATGCATGTAAAGGTTACGGCATTTTTAGCTTTTGTTGTATATTTTTAAAATATTCTTGGCAAGTTAATAATTAGTAACTAAAGGTTAATTATTTATAAAGAAAATAATTTTATGTCAATCAATCAGTTTCTTTCGTAATACGTTATGTGTTTTATATAAATTGCTAAGGACTTTTAATTAGAAAAAATAATTATAAATATAGTTAGTTAAACCAAAAGTCGGAAAACGCCTAATTATCTCTTAAATGGATGGTCCGAACTGTATAAAAACCGAGACACGCCTATTCTGCAATACTGAGATCTCAAATCTGATACTTGCAACGTTGCCAGATTTTTTTGCACTACAGGGTGTTCCCTGTACAAAGTGTTATATAAGATTATGTACCCAATAAAATAATTTTACAATATATATTTTTGGTGTTGCGTTTGATCAGATACTGGGTTAATTAAATTTTGATCATTGTAAAAACTGCCTTTATAATTTAAAACATCTGAGACAAAGCTGAATATTATATTAGAAATACCTTCAACTATTTTTCCTTTATGTAATATGAACTCATCCCCATAAGGATTTGGTGAGATAGACGAATTGGCCATATTCCTATTATCCTCTTTTATTATGTGCTCAGAACAGATGTTTACAGAGGCACTAGAAGACAAAGGCACATACTAAGAAATAAAAAATATGAGTTGATGCCTATGGTTATAAAATAAAGAAAAAAGAGGACCGGGTACACTACACATACCCTTTTGTTGAAAAATTTAAAGCAATCGAGTAAAAAATAAAAAAAGCACTCTTTATAACTGCTAAAGACAGAGTAAAATGGGCCGTTATAATCGTCAATGTTTTTAAAGGATGAGGCAGACGAAGAAGATAAGGACCAATTGACACCAAAAGTAACAGAGATGGTTAGAGCATGATAGGGCTCTAATCATCCAATGCGAAGAATTGCCGAGTTGTTAGTTTCTGGAGGGAGAAGGTGAGGAAGACCAAAGAGGACATATGAGGAGTCGTCTAGGTAGAACATGTCGGTAAATATGATTAATATTGGTATGAAGTAAGATAGTAACTTATGTATAAAACAATAATGTTTAAAGTAAAATCTAAAAAAGTTAATATCACTAACGAGACCAGATAGTCCATGAATAAAAAAAAATTAAAAATAAGACCAAGAGTTTTATACGATCATTATTTTAAATTTCTCTTGTATTGGTACTCCAGTCACTCGGGCTATTTACCTCCCAATTTTGTCGGACTAAACCGATTCATTTGAAATTTGCTGAATCGATGGAAAAGTACTCAAATAACAAAAGTTATACAACGCCGAAGTGTGCTTCCTCCCAGGGTTAATTTGCTACCCTTCTCGAAGGGTGGACAAACAATTTTTTGTGCTTAAAATAATCACGGGGATCGATAGAGAATTGAATTCTCAAGCAGATTTTGTTATATGGAGTTCTTTTAGAAAGTCAATACTGTTTGAGCTAGATACTGTTGAAAACAGCGAATTTTCATTGAAAAAATACACGTTTCTTAACTCAATAGAGGCGATGGCTACACCTATAGGTGATTAATATGCATTCAATTCAATCTCACTCTTGTGCGACTGGCACTTTAAGTAAACATTTTAATAGCTATAAGGCATGTTGACTGAAACCTATATTATTGATGTGTAATGTTGGTTGCTTGCAGCAAGTCATGGAATCTCAACTTTGAATGATTGAATGCAGCTGACGTAATTTTGACAGTGTTTATAGATATTTGGTTATATTTCATCAGATGAACGTCAGGTAAACGATTTATTCTGTTATTTTTGACAAG
Organism: Diabrotica balteata; assembly: GCA_918026665.1. Taxonomy (NCBI): domain Eukaryota; kingdom Metazoa; phylum Arthropoda; class Insecta; order Coleoptera; family Chrysomelidae; genus Diabrotica; species Diabrotica balteata. The sequence continues at coordinate 138,325,272 of OU898280.1, forward strand.
TTTGTATTTTCCCTGAGATATTACCCAATAAAGGAAGAAGAAGAAGAAGAAGTTTGTATTTTATTGTTAAATAGTGGTCACTGTAAAATGGAAAGTCAACCGGGACCTTCTGGCATTAAAAGGAAATTAACAAATAGGAGCTGACTCGTCCACTAACAGTAGAAGAGATGCGACATATTTTAGAGTCGGACGACGATGAAAGTGATGATAATTTTTCTGTACACAGTGATGAAGGACATATAACAGACAGTGCAAGTGATACTAATGACGAGCATGAAGTTGATGAAATATAGAACGCAATTACAGCAACAAATACGTCCAATGATCGAAACGCGACGTGAAGTGATGAAGGAGTTCTAATGGAAAATTAAGTTTGCGGTAACTCAATCATTTGTTCCAAATATGATTGGAAAACATCCTGTTGACTTTTTAAATTTATTTTTTGATCAAGAAATCATGAATTTAATTGTAGAGCAAACTAACGAGTATGCCGCCAATCTTTTGTTTGTAGAACAGACACGTAAACAATCCCGTATTACATACTGGAAACATCTGACAGTTGATGAATTGAGGACATTTATTGGCTTGCTGCTGCTTACAGAGACAGTTCAATATTCTAGATTAACTGACTACTGGAAGACACATCGATTCTACAGAAGTTGTTTTGGCAAGTATATGTCCAAAAATAGATTTTTACTGATAATGAGATGTTTGCACTTCTCACCTGTTGGAGAAAATAACGAAGATTGTTTAGCAAGAGTACGCCCCATCATTAACCACTTCAATAATAAAATGCAGGCTATTTACAACTCTGGAAAGGAACTTCCTCTTGATGAGTCCATGGTGTTATGGCGAGAACGTTTAATCTTCCGCCAGTATATTAGGAATAAGAAACATAAATATGGAGTGAAACTTTACATGCTGACGGAACCCAACGGATTACTCCAAAAATTTACAATTTATAGTGGGTCAAAAGATGCATTGGGCGGAACTGGTCATACCTCAAAAGTAGTTAAATATTTGTTACAAGAAAGGCTCCACCGGGGACATTCGGTTTACATGGATCGTTATTATAATAGCTATGAGTTAGCTTCAAACCTTTTACAAAAAGAGACTTACTGCACTGGGACCTTAAATATAAAAAGGAAAAGTAATCCACGAGTCATTCAGCAAGCAAAACTAAAACCAGGAGAGAATAAGTCCTTATTTCGTAACGGCGTGCACATTGGTAAATGGAGATCCAAACGCCATGTGATGTATATAACGAGTGAATGCGGAAACGAAATGGCTGAATCTCGAAATAAAAGAGACCAGGTAACATAGAAATCACTCGCAATTATTAATTATAATAAATACATGTTAGACATTGACCAGCATGATCAAATGCAGTCATACTATCCATGTATCCGAAAAACATTGGGCTGGTATAAAAAAATATTTGTCCATAATATATTAGAAATGAGTGTAATAAATTTCGGCTATTCTGTTCAACAAGTACTCAGGGCAAACAAAGAAGAACATGTACGATTTTAGATTAGCCCTTTTAGAATCACTCTTACCACCAAAAGTTGACCCCAAGGCTACTGCAACCCTACGCGAATTACAAAAAATTGTTAAAATTACGAGGAAGAATATAAAGAATCTGATCAAACATTGAAGAAGAAGAAAAGAGTAGCAAGGAATGAGTGTAAAGTTTATAGAACTCAAAAAGAGAACAGCAACTAGGTAGTACGTGTGTAATGCCTTTGATGGTTCATCAGGATTTAGATTTAGATTTAGGTTTAGATTAGAGGAACCTTTTACACCTATAGGTGTTTTTTCTTATATAACGAAAACTTATATTTTTTTCTTCTTCTTCTTCAGATGCAAATCCACAAATGAATATTAGCGATCACATTTTCCATTAATTCTCTATTTCTTGCAATATGTATCAGAGATTGTATGTCGTTAATCCCTGTCCATTGCCTTATGTTTCGGAGCCAGGACATTTTCTTGCGTCCCATTCCTCTCTTGCCTTCAATTTTACCCTCGATTATAAGTTGGAGGAACTGGTATTTTTCATTTCGCATGATGTGACCTAGATACGCCGTTTCCCTTTTCTTGATGGTTTCGAAAAGTTGGCGTTCTTGGTTTATTCTTTAAAGGACATCTATATTTGTGATTTTCGCTGTCCATGGTATTTTTAGGATATAGCGATGAAGCCACATTTCGAAAGCTTCTAATCTGTTTATTCAGTGTTATGGTGGAGTTCTCAAGTGCATCCAAGTGTCTGGAGATGATCATGAATTTGGTCTTTTTGGTATTACTCTCTAATCCCATTCGCTTACTGTATTCTCCGATTATAGTGCAAGTTGTTGAAGATCGACTATGTTGTCACAAATTAAGACACCATCATCAGCAAATCGTATGTTGTTGATCAATACTCCATTCACTTTGATTCCCATCTCTGCATCCTCCAAAGACTCTTGAAATATGGCTTCCGAATAAATGTTAAATAAAAGAGGGGAAAGCACACATCCCTGTCGAACGCCCCTTCTTATATGTATGGGTTTAGATATAGAATTGTCTATTTTTAACTGTGCCGTTTGATGCCAGTACAAGTTTTTAATGCATCTTATGTCTTTTTGGTCTATATCAACTTTCTTGAGGATCTGCATTAACTTGTGGTGATGTACACGATCAAACGCTTTTTGGTAATCTAAAAAGCATAGGAACACATTCTTCCTCTGATCGTAACAATTTTGGACCAGCACCTGTGTTGCTACTATTGCTTCTCGTGTTTCTAAACCTTGCCTAAACCAGAACTGGGAATCACTGATGTCCCATTCACATTTTTTGTATATTCTTTAATATAGTATTAAATTAAATATTTTGTGTAGTGCTGAAATTCCAGTTTCATCCAGTAATTTGAGTATTTCTGACGGGATTTCATCTGCTCCAGGTGCGTTATTGTTTTTTGAATTTAATATTGCCTTTTCTATCTCCTCTTTGGTGATTGAAGGGCCAGTCAGCTGGTCGTCTGTATCAACTTCACTAATGGGTCTTTCGTCATGGAAGAGCTCCTGGATATAATTTTATTTTTTTTATTTTTTTATATTTAATATCTTTTTAATAAAGTATAATAATAAACGGTGTTTTTGTAGTAGTTAAACAACAGTTTTTCGATTTTATTCTAACCGGCACCGCTATTGCGACTTTACTATAGAGTAGTAGGCAGTGAACGTGTTTTAATGTTTCATAAGCAAGGAACAAATTATTTATTGATATAAATACATAAGTTTGGAATTTTAATGTGTACAAATCTATTTCTAACATTGTAGTCGTCTGTAGGGGTAATTTTTAAAAGTTGAAGAGTTTAATCTAAAGAAATTTCGTTTCATAAGTAAGGAATAAATTTAGTTATCTAAATGGGAAATTCTAACGTTTTAAACTGCAAATAAGCCTTTTAAGTTTTTTTTTGCACAAAGGGATGCTTTCTTGGGGTAAAAAACTTGAAAATAATAAAAAATCATTTCACAAGCGATAAATTAATTGGTACTGTTTTAATTCATAAGTTAAATTTTTAAATTCATAATCTTAATGTATAAAATGGTTAAATACGTGTTTTCCTATTTTTCCACTTAAGGTTAGCTTTTCCTCCTTAAAAATAAGAAGCACACTTCGCTCAAAGATAAATTTTACAAAACAGACCAAGACAAGCTTAAATCCAAATTTTTACCTAAATTCATGGAGTCCGACGGAATTGGGGGTAAGGTTCTATTTTCAGACCAAGTTGGATCAGACCATTCAGACCAGATTCAGACCATGGATAACAGAAGCTGATATATGAACTAAAGAAATCACTAATTACTACAGTTTTCCAAACTATGATATCTTACTTTGCATCGTAAAATGGGGTGAGGTTGATCTCCCAAGGTGACATTGATCATTTGTCGTTGTATCACATACATGTAGATACAACCGGTAACAATGTAAAATTGTTTCTGGGCGTGGCACTTCCTCCCCGGAGGATTCACTCCCCGCCTCTCGACGCGTTAGTGTTCTGAGCTGTTGGACGTGAATCCTGTCCTGGCATTTGGTTTTCACCTCTGGCTGCGTTGAGTAGTTGAGTTACTGTGACCAAATGCCCATCTTGGTAGTTAGTATTCGCCTCTGGTTGCGTTGAGTAACTGAGTTACCCTTGCTAACTACCCATCTTCCTGTCTTTTGTTTTCTTTTTCTTTTTCTTTGTTCTCCTGAAGAAGCTACAAACAATTGTAGCGAAACGTCGAGATGAACCCACTTTTGGGTCACTCACAAATGACACGGTCCAAACCCGGAAGACGAATAAATCATGAAATTATATCGCCTTGTCGGACTCCTCGTTTAACTTTTATATTATCCGTTATTAATTTGTCGTCCAGAATTATGGTCATTTAGTTATCAAGTTTATAGGTTAGTCGGTTGTTTATTATTCTTGTGAAGGTTTTATATAGTTGTGACAAAAGGGAAATAGGACGGTAGTTGTCTAGGTCTGTTCGGTCTCCTTTCTTATGTATTAAGATTGTGTAGGCATTTCTCCATTGTTTAGGTATTTTACCTTCAAACAGACATTTGTTGAACAGTATTTTTAGCATTTTTTTTATCGTGTCTCCTTCTTCTTTTAGCAATTTTGCTAGTATTTTGTCCTCACCGGCCGCTTTATTTCTTTTCATGTCCTTTATGGATTATTCTTCATCTTCAGTTATTTCTGATAATACCTCTGAGCCAACATTTTGTATTTTTCTCGAGAGATTCTGTTTAGATGATAGTGGTGGGTCATTTTTAGAACATATATAGGTCTCTGTAATATCTTTCTGTGATTTTTACTATTTCTCCTTGATCTCTTTCTTCATTGCTCTCAGCTTTAAGAATGATTAGTCTTCTTTTTCCTGGTATTTGTCTTCATTGTTTTTAAACTTTTGTTCTTCTCTATGATTTTCTTAATGCGGTCTTCTTGGTATTTCTTTAAATCTTCCTTTATCTGTTTTCTTATGGTTTTGTTCAGTTCGGTAAACTCCACTGTATTTCTTTTGTTATCATTCAGTAGTTGTCGCATGTATAAACACCATAAAAAGGAGAAAAACAGAATACTTCGGCCATATAATTAGAGGACCTAAATACCATGTACTTCACCTTATAATACATGGAAAATACGTGGAAGGAAAGAGATGGATTGGTCGAAAGAAACTTTCATGGCTCTGGCTACGGACACGGCACCCAAAGAAGAAGAAGTACTTTTGATGGTAGAGAAAGAACAGAGGTAAGTTCGATATTTCTAGTGTTATAAAAATTTTTTATATGGTTATGTAATAATAATTTTAAGTATCTAGCATTTTAACTAACGCCAGCTTTTTTAAGATGGCTGATGATGGATGATTTAAGAAGAACAAGTTAATCAGACGTTGCACGAAGTATTGGAAAATGGATTAATAGCAAGCCGCAAAAAAATACAAATTGTCCTACGGAACTTTAAATAACTAGTACCATGGAAGGAAGATTAAGATAACAGGTAGACAATCTGTATTCACATATAAAGAAGAATGGATTTAAGAATGTCCGTCAAAAGTTTTTGGACAAAACTAGTAGAAGTATATCTAACTTCTAATCTGACTAAAAAATACTTTGAAAATTTACAACAAACGATTGAAAATGTTCCAGTTGAAAATATTTTTAATTACGACGACTTCTCAGATGACCCCGGAAAAAAATTGTGCATCTACCGAAGAGGTACTAAATACCCCGAAAAAATATGCAACCGTTCAAAATCTACATCGATAATGATTTGTGTATCCGCCTCAGGTATACTTCTGCCACCTCATGTCATAAACAAGGAGGAAAATTTATGGGATACTTGGACAAAAAATGGACCATTCTGCGAACAGCTATAATGCTTACTGGGCACACGACATAATCGAACCTCCCATGGTTTGATTGATATGTCAACATTCAATGATTGCATTGTGCACCTGCTTCTTACCACATGCTAGGTGACTCGATGGAAAATAGGTGTTAATAAGGGACAATCTAGCTTCTTATTTTAATCCAGATGTTCTGAGATAATGTAAAGAAAACAATACAATACTTGCATGCTTACCAGCCAACTCTACTAATATTTGCCAGCCATTCGATGTCGCATTCTTCAGGCCCTTTAGGCTGGAAAAAAACTTTAACACTATGGAAAATGCAAAACCTCTGGCAGTCGGAAAAATAAATTTCGTAAGCTGTTAAAGGAAACATTTGAAATCATGAATAAAGAGCGACCTAAAAATCCATACGGAGAGAAAAGTAAGAGCGAAACTCGAAAAGTAAGAGTGAGACTTAGTAAGAGCGAAAATTTTGTTCCCATTTAAGATAATACACGGAGACCAAAACCTAGAAGACAAGCAAGACTTGCAGACAGTGGACACTCCGAAGTACAACTTCAATAGTTTTATAAATGATAGTACTAAACAGCTATACCAACGACGACTGGATGAAAAACTACGAGAAATAGAGAGACAAACATTTTCAGATATTTACGAGAATATTATTGCTAGTTTACACCAGGCCTCTAAGAAGACACTCGGGACACAGCAAAACAAAATTAGTAACAAAATATGGTGGAACGAAGAAATCGAATATATGGCAAAACAGAAAAAAGAACAGCATCTAAAATGGCTAAATACAAAAAATACTGAAGACCATCAAGCTTACAAAGAAACCGATAGACAACTACGAAAAATGATAAAACAAGAAAAGAATAAAACATATGATCAGAAATGTCAAGAAATCAATACATACATCGGAGGGAAGCAATGTACAGAGGTATGGCATTTTATACAATCAGTAAAAAATACAGGAAAAGAAAAAGCACACATACACACCATAAAACCAATACAATGGAAATATTACTATGAAAGCTTGCTGATAGAGACAAGACAAGAATACCTAGCGAACTCCCCAACACAGTCAGTACATATACAAGGAGAGGAAGCCAGGGTAGACATCGAAACAGTAAGGAAGGCTGTAATGACCCTAAAGAATGGTAAATCCGCTAGACCTGATAGAATCTATGCTGAAATGCTTAAGAATGGAACTCATAAACTATTTGAAAACTTAAGTTATGTGATCAATCAGTGTCTAAATGGACACCCAGTACCAGAACAGTGGAGAACGGCATACATGTCCTCAATACACAAAAAGGGGGACAAAAGGAATTGTAATAATTATAGAGGCATATCGGTAACCAGCACCCTGAGCAGACTGTATGGACGAATTTTGAGAAATATGATCGAGGAAGAATATAAGCACAATGAAGAGGAAGAACAAAGCGGGTTCCGTGCAGGAAGATCGTGCACCGATAACGTATTTTGTCTTAAACAAATAATATAAAAAAGATCAGCTAAGAATCTAGAAACTCATATTACTTTTGTAGACCTGCAAAAAGCATATGACAACATCCCCTTAACAAAATTGTGGACAACGTTGCAAAGATCTAACATCAACCACATCATTGATAAATGCTGTACAAGAACTACTATAGAGACTCAAAGGCACAGATAAAAACAGGAAAATATCTAACGGAAGAATTCCTGGTTACAAAAGGCTTGCGACAGGGATGCTGTATCTCACCAACCTTATTCAAGATATATGTTGCAGCAGCATTGGAAAGGTGGAAAAGAAAGGTGCATAGGATGGGTATAGAACTTAGCAATGAATGTATATATACACTCCAGTTTGCTGATGACCAGGTAGTACTAGCGACTGACAGGGAAGACATGCAGTACATGGTTAGAAAACTGATAGAAGAATATAACGACTGGGGAATGAATGTCAATACAACAAAAACCAAATATCTTGTATTGGAAACGAGTCCGATAACATAGACCTCGAAAACGGACAGCATATTTCCTGCTGTCAGAGCTATGACTACTTGGGTGTTGCCTTTGACAATACAGGAACTGATACACGGGAAATAGAAAAACGAATCACTCAAGCAAAGAAAGTCTTAGGATGTCTCAATGGTATACTGTGGAGTAAAGAGATAACGAAAGGAAGAAAATTTAATATATATGAGACCATGATTAAAACTACTTTTCTTTATGGCGCTGAAACATGGAGAATTAGTGAAAAGAACAAAAAGCGAATAGAAGCAGTAGAGATGGATGCAATGAGAAGATCTTTAGGTATTTCCAGACGAGACCGAATCAGAAATGATGTAATAAAACAACGTATGGGAATAGAAAGAAATATAACTCAAGATATAGAGAAGAAACAATTAAGGTGGTATGGGCATGTTCAACGGATGCCAGCAACAAGACTCCCTAAAAAAGTAGTAGAATGGCAACCGATAGGTCGACGGAAAAGAGGAAGACCCAGATTAGAATGGCAACACGGCGTAAACAAGTCCATGAGCGAAAGAAATTTAACAACAAACGACTGCGAAGATAGGAAGAGATGGTGTTTAGGTATCAGACAACGTCGAAAGACATTCTAAACCGATGTATATATATATAGAGAAAAGTGGTGTAAAAAGAAATTTACTTTCTGGTTTTGAAGCATGTGACATTGCACCATTCAACCCTAATCGAGTTTTGGAAGATCAACCACATGACGCTATTGATCAAACCAAGCCTAGATGCTCTCTTACTAACTTTTTGAAAAAATTAAGGTACAATTCCGGCTCTGAAAAACCTAGACGTAAAAGAAAACTGTTAGCAGCTGAACCTGGTCAAAGCGTTCAGCACCTAAACCATCAGAGGAGTTCAGTGACGATGATTCAAATGAAAATCTGGAATTAGATGACAGCAACGGTGATGTTGATATTAACAAAGATGAAGAGGAGGTTGAATATTTCTGTAAGAGGAGCTTGAATATTTCTGTCCTTCATTAAAAAACATCACGAAGGGAAAATTCCTGTTAGTAGGGTTTTTGTCTGGTTCTCGGAAAAAGATGGAATTTCACTATGTCAGTCAGATCAAAGGAGTTTTAGAAGAAAAAGAAATCGAAGTTCAATGCCTTAAACCAGCAGGACCGAGGATGATTTTTAAAATAATTGAAAATGAGATATCCACTGTTCCCTTCAAGGAAGTATTTGCGTTACTACCAGATCCGACACTTGAGACGATTTCTGATAGGATAAGTACAAAAATATCATTTTCGCGGAGAAATTAATATAAAAGAATGTTAAATCGAATTTTATTTTTTTATAAATTATTCTGAATTACATTTTTAGTTGTTAAAATGTGTTGTTTTTGTATACATAAAGAAGAGTTACAATAAAAATAGTGTGATCATTCTCACCCCGCATGATCAATCTCACTCCGCATGATCAATCTTACCCCTTTGTAAAAATTCGAAAAAACTGTCTGACCGAATACTGTTTCATGCTATAAAATCATCATAATCAATCTCACCCCAGTACGGGTATAAGATTGATCACCCTTTTTTTATGAGATAAATGGATTCTCTTAATAATTAAATAAAAAACTAGTGTTAAATCACTACTCTTTAGATATTAATATAACACGTAAAGTATTTAAATATAGAACAGCCACAAGAACGTTTAAAATATAAATCAAGTAATGTTAAAATTGATCAATCTCACCCCATTTCACGGTAAGTATATAGTAATTTCTTAGCTATAATTAACGTATACATTTACATTTTTATTTTCTTATTATTAGGAATATTTTTCATTATATTTTTATTTTTTTTTACTTACCATATCATCTGCTATAATCACAATAATATTTGGTTTCTTGTTTGTCCCATGGCAAAACTGGATCAACACCAGAAACACCCAAAAAAAGTTCCAATGGTACTCCATTGTCACCTTTTAAAACACTATAAGAAACCACAATTTTTATCTATCCTTGTCACAAACTTCTATCGGAATAAGATAATTAAAATCACCAATCTTCAATGAAACTCTGCAACGTTGATTATGGAGGGAGTCAGAACTATTTTTATATTCAAGCATGAAATCGATTAAAACATAGGTATATTTTGATCACCGACTAATCAAAGAAAAAATATTAAGATTTAAAAAAAACTGTTGGACCATAACTCTCTTACTTTTCAAGGATACTTGCGTTTTTTATAATGATATGCACAATTTCTTACAGTATTGTTTTCTTAACAATTACTACCGAACTCTTTAAATATATTTTCCACACCTATATGACGAAAAAATGTATGAGATCTGAACCGAATTTTAATTTTTCAACAGAAGACGGCGCGATTAGTTCTTCCTATTTTAAGTTTAAACAGGTTTGAAAGTTTAACAGCTAAATAATTGATTAGGAAAAGTAATTAAACTATAAATATAGATTTTAATGTATCGGTATAAAAATAGTCTATTACACTACGCTGTGAACATTCAACAGTAGCGAAATACAAAATTATTCATAAATATTTACTTTTTTTCTTTCACTTTGGTTTGTTTATCTCAGAAAATAGAAATAAACATTGAGCCTTTTTAAAAAATAAACCAGTTTCGTGACCCTAATTATCTCCTGATTAACGTTAAAAAAATACAGAACATTTTTTTAAACTTAAAAATAACAGTTGAATAAATAATTAATTAAACTACACTTTATCATTTGTCAAATAAAAATACTACTTATTTTATCGACACATTATAATAATGTATCATATACCGGGTGAGTCATGAGGAACTTTACATACTTCTACCATATGTAGAGTCCCTCAGAGAGCATATCATGTGGCCACTAAAAAATGTCAACTCCTCTTCTTTATTAATTAACAGGGTGATTTGTGTAATTGACCATTTATTTCATTTTACTGTAGTGTTTATACGGCTCATTTGATTTTTTAAAATTTTTGCATGATACAGTACACTACTATCAAGCATTCGACTGGTATTAGCTAAACTAAAAAATTCCAGGACTGGCTTTGGAAAAATTAATTTAGGGATTCGTATTAAATATTACACCCTGTATATATATTTTTTTAAAATGCAATAAGTGATTTTCAAACTACATAAATAGCCAATGAAAACGACATATGCGACAATGTTGTCGCACTTTTATTAAATTTTTAGTGAACGATCAAATCTTACCAAAAATAGAACAACCATAATGAAGTATCAAATTATAAGGTAATTAATTTAAACAAATGTTATAAATTTCAAACATTTTAATTGAAATGATAAACTGAGTCACTGCACAACAAAAAACAGTAACTACTAACAATAACGAAGAACAATTAAAAAAAAAACTAAAAATATGTACATAGTTATGATAAACCCATAAATTAGAACTGGAAAAGATACAATAATGGTAACAAAATAAAAATAATTCAAAATAGATTTTCGAAATGGAACCCTGCAGCCTGTACACATTTTTGTTGCCGAATTGTTAATTGACGTATTGAATTACGGATACTCTGGGGATCGTTTCTAATAGTATTACAACAATGTATAATTCTATCAATTAATTGTTGTCGGATTATTAATATTCACTGCGTAAACTAGTTGCTTCAATCGTCCCCAAATATGGTAATCAACGGGATTGAAATCAGGGGATCTTGAAGGCCACGAAATAGGACCTGCACGTCCTATCCACCTGTTGCCATAAACATTATTGAGATGTTGTCTCACTGCCAGTAAAAAGTGTGGGGGTGCCCCATCATGCTGAAAATACATCCCTCGGATAGCAACGTTCGCGTTGGCAAGCAAATTCGGCAAAATATTTTGTAGAAAGTTCAAATAGACCTGCCCTGTTAAAGGACCATCAAAAAAGTGAGGACCTACTAATTGGTTATTTATGACACCAATCCACACGTTAACCGAAAACCTTAACTGAGAACGACGTTCTCGAATAGCATGGGGATTTTCTTCTGCCCACACATGTGAATTTCGTGAATTATTTATCCCGTCTCTGGTAAATTGGGCTTCATCTGTAAATAGTGTCCTGTATAGCGTTGATCGATTATTGTTAATCCATCTACAAAATTCCAACCTATCGATCTCATCTCCAGCATGTAGTCGCTGAACCATTTGAATGTGATATGGGTATAGATTATTTTTTTGTAAGACTCTACTTACTTTTGATTGAGTAACATTGAGTTCTCGACTTACTTGTCTAGTGCTTATTGTAGGGTTCATAGTAACGGCGTCCATAATGTCATCTTCCTGCGCTTCATCTACATGTCGCTCTGTTGTTCCACTAGGAAAAGTGCCATTTTCTCGCAAATAATTAAAAACTGACCCAAATATTGGATGACTGGGAGTTCGACGATTAGGAAATCTCCTGCGATATTCTCTACTAGCAGCCCTACCATTCCCATTACAGAATCCATAAACAAATATTATGTCTGCATATTCTGTGGTCGAAAACTGATGTGGCATTTTGAACGAAAGTAACAAAAGCTCTACCAAAACTAACACAATGTACTTAACGTAGATATGACAGAAGAAATATGTATTCTTGTACACATAAATAACAATTGATAATGACATTAATGACAATCGGTATAAAATATCAAGAAACGTCAAACGGTCAACGCCAACCTTCATTTTAAACTTTTTTTAGATTTATTTTTATTTAGTACAGTTGATGCAATGTATTATTATTTGACATAAAATTTTAATCATTTACAATCAACAAAAACTAACACATACAAGAGGTTTGACTTTTTAATCAATTTAATTTATTATTTATCGAAAATAATGCCCCAATACGATCTATGAGTAAAAATTTAAAATTGAAAAACAATTGATTCTATCGTAGAGATAATACAAAGTGACAGTAAAGATGTTAATTTTCTACGTATTAGATTATGTTGTAGGAACTCATTTTAATTAAAATGTTTGAAATTTATAACATTTGTTTAAATTAATACCTTATAATTTGATACTTCATTATGGTTGTTCTATTTTTGGTAAGATTTGATCGTTCACTAAAAATTTAATAAAAGTGCGACAACATTGTCGCATATGTCGTTTTCATTGGCTATTTATGTAGTTTGAAAATCACTTATTGCATTTAAAAAATATATATATACAGGGTGTAATATTTAATACGAATTCCTAAATTAATTTTTCCAAAGCCAGTCCTGGAATTTTTTAGTTTAGCTAATACCAGTCGAATGCTTGATAGTAGTGTACTGTATCATGCAAAAATTAAAAAAAATCAAATGAGCCGTATAAACACTACAGTAAAATGAAATAAATGGTCAATTACACAAATCACCCTGTTAATTAATAAAGAAGAGGAGTTGACATTTTTTAGTGGCCACATGATATGCTCCCTGAGGGACTCTACATATGGTAGAAGTATGTAAAGTTCCTCATGACTCACCCTGTATATATATATATATATATATATATATATATATATATATATATGTGACACACAAAAATTGAATGTATTTGAAAATTACGTATTAAGTTTATTTACTTATCAACACGCTTTGTGCTTTTAATATCATGTAATTAGCAACTATTTAATCAGTATTTACAAATATACATGTTTGAGTTAAATATGTATGATTAATTTTGGGTGATCAATCAACAATATTCATCAATATTTTTGATGTCCATGAAAGCCTATCAATATTAGTGGATTAATACTATTTTAATTAGTCCTAAATAACCGGATCAACCCCCTAGTCCAGCTATAAATTGCAATTTGTCGGTTAAATAATTACTCCATAACTTCGAGTATATCCCGTTCAGACATGTTTGCCCCATGTAAATATAAACATAAACATCTTTTTCGCAAAATTACTGCAGAGCAGCTTGTTTAATAGAGCAGAACACAAGAGACTTTTAACATTAATTAAAACATTTTTTAAGGAAAAAAATCGAGCAGCCCAAAACAACTACGGATAAAGAATTTATAAATTTCATTTTGTACTATAGGCTTGGTTCAGGAAACGGTATAAAAGAGCCGCTATTAAAGCAGACATCATTCCTCATGACTCACCCTGTATATCGTCGCCTCAAAGCAAAGTAGGATATGTAAAATATTGTAGTTTCGAGAAAAACACATTTGAAAATTTTACGAAACTTCAGTAATTAATAACGTTTTTATATTCGAATGGATGTACGTGGAATTTAGTTTGAGTACCCAATTTTACATGTGTCAAATAACAATTTACATTAATTAATAAAAAAGTGAAAAATAATTGAAATAAAAGTTAGTTGTCCTACTGTTGCCCTCAAAGATAATCTGTTTTTTAACGATATCCGTAAATTTCTGCACTAAAGTTTTGTTTAAAATTTTACATATTTCAATACAAAAAACAAAACAATTTTGTTGTTCAAACATGTTATTACATAAATAATATAATGAACATACTTATTTTACAAAAATTTAAAAATTTGACAAGATAATAAACAAAATAAAATGAAAAATCATCAGAATCAGTAATGGTAATAGCGTATACTCAAAGTTGTGAAAGTACAAATTTATTGCATTTTATTAAATCAGCCCAAAATTTAATTTCCCTTTCTCCGTTGCTTGATAAATTCCAGATAACAACTCAGAATCAGTGTTATTTTTGTTCGCTAAATACACTAAATACTGACTTCTAGATACCCATAATTTGTACAATTTAAATTGGCCGAATTATTCATTGCTACTCTTTAACATACATCTTTTAACATCAAACTATAGGGGAATAACCCTCCTTAATTTTTTTTTAACCTATTCTCTATCCTTCCATTGTTGGATATAGATCTCCCCCAGTTCTCTCCATCGTTCCCTATCTTGAGCTGTTTTCTGCCATGTGGGACCTCCTTTTTTCCTGATGTCATCTTTCCACCTCATCTGTGGTCTGCCTCTTGATCTCTTTGCATTGTATGGACCCCACTTTCCGATGGCATTGTTCCATCGTCCGTCTTGGAGACGTTCATTGTGTCCAGCCCATTTCCATTTCAGTTTTGCTGCTTGTTCTATCGCGTCTACTGTCTTTGTTCTGGTTCTGATCACTGGTTACGTTTTCTATCTCTAAGTGATACACCCAACATTTGTCTCTCCATCGCTCTTTGTGCCTTCCTTTCCTATCCAAATTGGCCTGTGTAAATGTCCATGTCTGTGCTCCGTAGGTGAGCACCGGTATTATACAGGAGTTATATACCTTGCTTCGTAAGTATAGAGGAATTGTTTGATTTTTTAGAATGTAAGAAAGTTTGCTGAACGCTGCCCATCCATTCTTACTCGTCTCAATATTTCGGCTGTTTGATTTTCTCTGTTAGCTCTGATTGCTTGTCCTAGATAGATATACTCATTTACCTGTTCTATTTTTTCTGTTTTTATTTTTATTGACTCTTGGTCTTTCGTGTTTGTCATTACTTTTGTTTTGTTAAAGTTAATTTTTAGGCCTTTTTGCGTTTTAGGCCTTTTGCAGTGATTTTTCATGAAGTTCATTCAGCATTAATTCCAGTTCTTGTCGTTCCGAGGAGATCAGGAGTATATCGTCCGCATATCTAAGGTGATTTAGGTATTTTCCGTTAATACATATTCCTCTGTTTTCCCAATCTGTTGATTTTATTATGTCTTCGGAGGGTCAAGGTAAACAGTTTAGGTGAAATTATATCGCCTTGTCGGACTCCTCGTTTAACTTTTATATTATCCGTTATTAATTTGTCGTCCAGAATTACGGTCATGGTTGCGTTTTGGTAAATATCATGTATCAATTGTCGGTATCTTGAATCTATTCTACTATTGACCAGAGCTTCTTCAACCGCCCAGTGTTCAATGCTGTCGAAAGCCTTTTCATAATCTACGAATGCTAAGTACAGCGGAAGGTTGTATTCATTGGTTTTCTCAATTAAGATTTTAAGCGCATGTAGATGGTCGATTGTGCTGTATCCTTTCCTGAATCGGCCTGTTCCACTGGTTGGTAGTTATCAAGTTTATAGTTAGTTAGTCGGTTGTTTATTATTCTTGTGAAGGTTTTATATAGTTGTTACAAAAGAGAAACAGGACGGTAGTTGTTTAGGTCTGTTCGGTCTCCTTTCTTATGTATTAAGATTGTGTTGGCATTTCTCCATTGTTTAGGTATTTTACCTTCAAACAGGACATTTTGTTGAACAGTATTTTTAGCATTTTTTTTTATCGTGTCTTCTCCCTCTTTTAACAGTTCCGCCAGTATTTTGTCCTCACCGGCCGCTTTATTTCTTTTCATGTCGTTTATGGATTTTTCGATTTCATCTTCAGTTATTTCTGGTAATACCTTTGAGCCAACATTTTGTATTTTCCTTGAGAGATTCTGTTTAGATGATAGTGGTGGTTAATTTTTAGAACTGTATAGGTCTGTGTAATATCTTTCTGTGATTTTTACTATTTCTCCTAGATCTCTTTCTTCATTGTTCTCAGCTTTAAGCATGATTAGTTTTCTTTTTCCTATATTTGTCTTCATTGTTTTACCCTCCTTAATACAGCACACATATTTTCGAGTTTTTTATATAGTCACCTGAGTGCATATTCAGAGCAGCTTCTTGGCGAATATCAAAGTGGTTTTAGGCCTGGTCAATCAACAATAGATCAGATCTTTGTGCTAAGGCACATACTGGAAAAAACCAATGAATGCAATATCGACACATACCATATTTTCATAGATTTTAAATCGGCCTATGATAGTGTCCTAAGAAATAAATTGTATGAAGCCATGGATGAATTCCATATCCCTGATAAACTGATAAGATTAGTTAAGGCTACAATGCGTAAAGTTGTTTGCAAAGTCGAAATAGAGGGCGAACAATCACAGGCATTTGAAACGCATGTTGGGCTGCGACAGGGAGATGCGCTGGCGTGACTTCTTTTCAACATAGGTCTGGAAAAGACGGTCAGGGATGCCCAAATAGACAATAGGGGAAACATTTTTAATAAATCATCCAGATTTTGGCATATGCAGATGATGTTGACCTAGTTGCCCGCACAACACGCAAACTAGAAGAAATGTATACCACTGGCAGCCTAAAAAAATAGTCAAAAAACAAAATTAACCATATACAAATATCTTATACAACCAGTGTTGACAAATGAATCGGAGACATGGACCATTTCCAAGGCAGATGAAAATCTCCTGCTTATATTTGAACGAAGGATCCTGAGAGGAATATTCGGTGGCATCTGTGAAAATGGTGTTTGGAGAAGAAGGTACAACTACAAGATATATCACAGATATAAATATATATTTGGTGGTAAAGGCGTAGTATCTTTTATAAAAATACAAAGACTAAGATGGGCAGGACATCTGGCAAAATCACAACAGAACAACCCTCCTAGAAGAATCCTTATATCACAACCTGTGAGAAGTAGAAGTAGGGGTAGGCTAAAAACTCAGATGAGGAGGGATGGTGTAGATGAGGATGGTAGAAAAATAGGCGCAGCAAACTGGCAACAGTTGGCAATGGATAAAACTGACTGGCGGAATAGACTTGGGAAGGCCGAGGCTCTTTTATAGAGGTATAGCACCAATGATGATGATGAAGAAGTATAAAAAAAACCGTTTAAAATCTGCTTTGGTGTAAATTTGTATTGATTAAAATGTTACTTAAATTTTACTATTTCGTAGAATTCCTGCGTTTTATTTATTTATTGGAATAATTAATTACATCACATTAAAATAATCATTCTTTAAACGATTTACATAGTAATCATAGCGTTAATTATCTTTTATCATACAAACCAATTTTAATTTATGTTTGTTCAGCGTGAAATATCAAGTTTAGCAACCTCTTACTTTTCAAGAGCGTTTATTAAAGACATTAATTACTATTACCCGAGTAAATTATCTAAAGAAATTTGTTTAAGTTATTTTAAGTATTAAATACTAAATAATATTTCACTTTTAATAAAAGTGTAACAGTGAAATGGTTTTTTGAATTGTTTTTATAATCTGTTACACCACATAGTTTGTCAATGTTTTCAGTGATTTATTCTGATAATATGTTGACCAGCTTTAATTTTTCCAGCTTTATACACTTACAGTATTATAACCCGGCGTTTGTATATGGGTAAGGTATTGCATAACCCAATTTAACAATTTAACTTATTACTTACTTACTTTTCGTGTCCGGAACACCAACAGCTTTAAATTTTGTGTTTCCAATGGTTGGATACGTAGATGGCCCTGTCATTCGCTTAAAATAAGTCCTTTTCTCTGCAGGTCTCTTTCATCTCTGTGCATGATAGTAGATGGTGATTATTATGAACCGCACCACAGTCGCAGGAGTCGTTCTCCTGGTATCCCATTTCTTCAGGTTATTAGCACAACGTTAAACTCCAGTTTTTAGTCTGTCTAGCGCTTTCCATGTGGGATACGTCAAATTGTGTCCAGCAGCCATTTCCTATGAGGGAGCAAAATGTGTTGTACTTAACGCTTGCCATAGGTGTATTCGGCGGATCTTTGGCTCTTCGGGAAGGGATCGTGATATTTTCAGAAAACTTTTTCGAGATCTTAATCTACTTGGCTGAACTTGGTGGTCATACAAGGTGTATCTTCGATCCGTCTCTTGCTTCTTTCGTTCTATCTCTGACGTGACCTGTCTTCTAATAGCACGTGGAGCGATTCCAACTATAGTGTAGACCTCTTCGGGAGGTGTTGGTTTCAGGCAACCAGATGTTATACGAATCGTTTCATTTAACGCAACATCGACGTTTTTAGCGTGATCAGAGTTTTTCCACAATGCTAAGGGAGAGGTACGGAGAGTGGTTGTGCTACCCATTTTGTGTTTGTAAGTTTGCTGGCGCCTACTTTTTTGATATCTTGACAGTGATATCGATAGGACAGAGTTGTATCCAGACGTAGGTACGCCAAGGTATTTTGGCGTCTCATTGTGTTCCAGCATCTGACCACGCCATTCCACCTCCAGTGTCTTTTGGGCATGCTTGTTTCTAAGGTAGAAAGCACACACCTGGGTTTTTGTAGTATTGGGTTTAAGATGGCTTTCGTCATAGTATAGTGTTTAGTCTTCTAGGCTAGGGCATCTGCCAGTTTTACTTCGACTTCATTGAAAGTACTTCCCTGAGCTGCCACAGCTGTATCATCGGCGTAAATAAACTGTCTTGTTTGTTGGTTTTTGGGTTGGTCGTTAGTGTAAATGTTGTATATACTAAAACAATTTTTAATTGAAGGTGATTACTTGGCAACATCGTACTTAACGAAGCGCTTAACGATAACTTTTCAACGAAATCGTATTGAAATTATTAATTTTGCAGAGGCGTACCAAAAAAAAATTTAATTATTTATTTAAACACATAAGTAATTACGTAAAAATTAAATCTAAGACCCATTTAATTATTAAATTATTATGTCTCTTTTAACAGGTATCTTATAGTTGTCTAACAAAAAAAAATAAAATTTTATTCTTATTAGAGAGTATCTAATACAGAACTTCAAAAAACAGAAAACTTTGGAAAATAATTTTTTTTTCATTAGACTAAAAACAATCTGCAATTTTAATTACACATCATTCTCTATTTATAGAATTGCTGTGTGCTGTAAACGTTATATTTGTTTTTTTTTTAACTTAATTTGAAAGTTTGCTTGTGTTTATTTGTTTATATAAATATGAAAATATATTATAAAGTTCATATAAATTAAAATGAAGTAAACTAAACTATTATCATATGAATGCGTTTATATAGCAGTGCATTTGTTTATTTCAGTAAATTTTCGAAATATGAAATGAAGATGGCACTAACTACTAATCAGTTAATAGCTTTGTTAGAAGAAGACTCAGATTGTGAAAATGGCACTTAATGTGGTTTATTTGCCGTCGAGATTAGATTAGAAAGTTTCTGACGTAGAAGACATTGATCTTTAGTTCTTTAGATAGAATAGTACGAATAGCACGAGATAAGTCACCAAATGGACGAAGAAGTATTGGCAGACCAAGAAAAAGATGGTGCGACAATTTAATCAATTTAGGAAGCTAATATTGAAGAAGAAAACAGGCTTTAAAGCCTACAAACTGGAAGGAAGAAAACCACTACATCAGTGTCAGTACATGGGCGTCAATCTAAATTTGCTTTACCAGATGAAACCAGATTCGACAATATTGGCCACATTATAAAAAGAGACGATAGTGCAAAAATATAGGATGTACAAAAGTAATACTATTTATTTATGTAAAAGGTATAGAATGCATCTACACCCGAATATTTCGAAAATTTTTACCTTAAAATTTAATTTACGTTTAAGATATATGTTCCTTTATTAAAAATTGTACTGTTTTCCTTAAAATTGAGAAAAAAAATCTTTTTGGTTGTAATTTATTCCTAATTTGTGTTTTTAATTCAATCTGATAAATTAATTGTCAAATTTCTCTTTGTATATAGAGCGGCCGTTAAGGGTTTAAAACTATATAAAGAATAAACTGGCCTCAAATTTACTTTACTTACCTCAAAACTATTTTAAAATTAATAATAAAGTATATTTAATAAATAAATTTATTCCCAATAATACACTACGCCTATGTACATATGTATAAAATCTGGAAGATATCATATTTCATAAACTTCAATAAACTAAAATATCATATTTCTCTAATTAACATTCTTTCTAAAAACGTATATATATATATATATATTATATATATATATATTATATATATATATATATATATATATATAGACCAGCAAAATATTGATAATTTTACCGATGTTCCAAACTATTCTATGAACTTGTCTCACTATACACTCGTGAATCGCACCAATTTATATTGTTACGGGGGCAAATTTATCTTAGATGGGTTACAAATAACAAGGATTTACAAGGGATTTACATGGGCTAAGCATACACAATAAAAATGACCCCGGTAAGAATTTACTAATGAAATTTTTCATGGTTGCCGCTACCGTTTAGTTCAATTTGTAGATTAGTGACCTTTAGTTGAAAATTGTCCGACTTATAGCAATGGTGCGAGCACAGTTCCCTGCGGAAGTAAATTTTTGTGATCTCCCCACCGACTGTTCTTGGACTGGTGCGTTACGTAGAAGCGTCTATTCTGGGGAAGATATTTCATAATCTTGTTAGTCGAAAATCCTTTGTAACTTCGTAGAGTTTTACCAGCAACCGTTGATGGTTAACTATGTCATAGGCGACAGTCAGGTCTATGAACGCTACTTCTATTATTTCTTTCCATTCAAACCCATCTTCAATATGTTGGGTGAGATTAACAGTTTGACTGCAGCAGCATTTCCGGGTCTAAATCCTGCTTGTTCAGGAATAATTTTGGTGTCTACAGATTCAACGATCCGGTTCAGTATCATTGCTTCGAACGCCTTGAGAAGGCGGCACAAAAGGGAGACAGGTCTAAAACTCTTTGTATCCGCAGGACCTTTTTCTGGTTTTAGGAGAGTCGCCAATCTAGCTTTCCTTCTGCACCACCGGTGCACCAACACAGATTTAACTTATTGAAACATAACTTAAAATTTAGAAACTTGTTCTGCTTATTTTGCATTTAATTTAATTTGACACATATGCAATACATACAAAAAGAAAATACAAGCGGCACACAACAGCAGCCGTCACAGAAATATTCCTCTACAGAGAATTGCAGCAAAGCAGAATGACTGAGATTAGGAGAGATAAAGCAAGAACAAAGTTCGCAGAGATAAAGAACCATCCAAGTCACATAATGCGAGAGATGATGAGGTATGACGCTTTCCATAGATGAAAGCACAAAAGACCAAAACAACAAATAACCGAATGATAGCAAACATATACTGGAAAGAAAATAACAAAAACACCAGAGAGAAAACATACAAAAACAACATAGCGCACTCTTCTTTTGACTGTTATTTTTTATGCTTGTTAGCAGAGACTGTTATAACTTGATGCGCGAGTCATCTTCTTCTTCTTCATGTACCATGTCCTTTCAGAACGTTGGTTACCATCATAGCTATTTTAATTTTATTCACTGCCACCCTAAATAGCATGCTTGTTTTACGAGCATCATTATCATCAATCGAGTCATCATTATCATCAATCAGTCAATCGCGTCCACTGCTGGGCATAGGCCTCCCTCAGTTCTTTCCAGTGTTCTCTACACTGGGTCGCTTGTAGCCAGTTTCCCGCTACACATTCTATATCATCGGTCCATCTAGTTGGTGGTCATCCAAAGTGGCTTCTTTTATAGTTTCTGGGCCTCCATTCCATAATATGTATGTCTTATCCACCGTCCATCTTGTGTTCTGGCTAAGTGCTCTGCCCAGTTCCACTTAAGCGTCGTGGTTCTTTCGATGACGTTTTGAACTCCTGATCTTTGCCGGATTTGTTGGTTTGTTGATGCGCGAGTAGTTAAAGGTTAAAAACATGTTTGCCATATTTTGAAATTTGAATATTTATAGTAAGCATTCGAAAACATTCTTATCATAACTTTGTTGCTTTGAAACTCGTAAATAAATAGAAACGAAGGTATACCTTTTAGGTTTTTTTTGTTTAATAATAGAACCTCTATTACTTTCGAAAAATATTGGACAACTTTTAACTATATTTGTATTTACTATATTAGCAGAAATAATATTAGAAAACGCAAAATATTTAATTGTCTTACACGGTTTTTAACTTTTACTTTTTTCCTCGTAAAATTTCCTACTATACCCATCTGTATATTTGAAAAAACTCTCTCTTTAAATATTAGTTAATAGAAATTATTTCCCATAGCTAGTTTTATGTACATAAAAAATAAATATCTTAAACATTATGTTAATTACAAAACATAATTTGCATAATACATTCAATATCTACACAATTATAAGCACCGCGGGTGTATTATTAATTCTTTAACCTTATTTAGGTTTAGATATTTTTAATACAATGTTAAACACTACATATGTCGTTCTTTGATTTGTTCTAGATAATCATTCGGTAATTAATAATTACTAGTTTAGCTACTACCCAGACACCCTGACACCGCGTTAACTTCCAAAGCGGTGCCAGGAAATCATTTTTTAAGGGGTACAACCCGTAGTTAGCCTAGATCTGTCTCAAAACATTCTCTATCCTTGCCTGTCGACTTCTATATCTGCCCCAATCGATACTCAGCCAGAAGTGTTTCACGGGAAACAGACACTGCGCCAAGTATTAAAAAACACCTCTCTGGAGCTCAACAAAACGTCAAAAAACAAAAATCTAAAATCGCTGCTGGGACATCTCTCGTTGTTGTTTCCATATTACTGATAATCGTGATTTCCTTCAATACTTGAAACAAATTTTCTCCATTAATTATACTATTTTTAGGATATTGACCACAGCAGAACCCCGTAAAACCAATATGGGGGTAAAAAAGACTTCCAGCTGCACCAATACCCCCCGCAACAAAGGGTTGCTGAAAAACCAAGGACTCTAAGTGAGAGCGCCCACCCACCTGGCGTGGCAAGTGGAAAGTAGCAAGTAGCACGCGTCAATTCGTACATACAATGAGTAGAATGAATGACGTCAATGTCATTTTGGGTGCGCTGAATCACTCGTTTTCATTGGTTACATTTTAAATAACATGCCAGACGTGTTGGTGGGCGCTCTTCCTAACGAACAGATTACGTCATATAGATGTCGGTGGGACACAAACACTATCCTGGTACCCAACTAGATTAGGATCAAACAGACGTGGCCATAAAAAATCTGGTACGAGTAGTGGATAAGGCTTCTATCAACGTCTACAGTTCCTTAAAACATGGTTTACTTTTTGTAGTTAACTATGCCAAGGAGTATACACAAACATGGACTACTAGTCAATCCCAATAACATGCCTAAGCACCACATGGTCCACATTTGTATCCTTGAGAAAGAGGCTGATGGATCAATGATAAGGACTGTCTAAGGAAACACCATTAAGACGGGTTGTTAAAAAATCAAAAGATCAAGAAGAACGTACAAATCCTAGTGGATTGATGAGGTCTCCCACGAAACTTTGAGAGCTGCCTTTTTTAAGACGTATATAATTGGAAATATGGCCTTAAAAACCATCGTAGCTCAATCGGTGCCTCGCAAGCGAACCTTCAGCAAAGTAAGGTTTAAAATTCCAAGACTACCAGTCAGGTAATCGGGAACTAGATATTCACCATATCTTAATCTAAAGAAAGTTGCTCGAATAATTCTTACATGTAAATGGAGTAGAGTTAGAGACTGAGCGGATACCAAGCTGATTATGGATTAGTAACCGCGAGTTCAATACTCAACTATAGATCGTTTAAAAAGAGGTTTAGGTCTTCTTGATGACAAAAAGCCCTTTGAGGCTTAACATAAGTCCTTACTTTAGTATAGTAAGAATAACGTTCCATACCAAGGACGATGGACAAAGTAAGAAGGTTGGTGAAGGAGAACATAAGGATTGCAGGCTGTAGCGGTCTTAAAATTGATGGTCCAGGCTCAACAAGAAAATACAGTTATAAAATCTAAAGCACAAAGCTCTAAAACAGCAAGTAAATCACTAAGTAATAGGGTCTTCCTAAAAAAACTAAGTCCGGAGAGAGCGCTAAAGGTATTTCGAACAAGGCCTGTATCATCACAACTGGAGATTGCGTTAGTCCGAACAAAAGACCGGGGGCAATTGAGGAGCAGCAATCGCCATAAAAGGAGTAGAGGTATCAAGCTAGGTCGAGCAGTAGTCTTCACGAAGCTTGTAGGCAGTAGCATAAAGGATCTAGATCTGCCCAAGTCTTACTATTAAAAGGACAGTTAGATGAACCTACAATTTTTATTTTATATCAATGGACAGAAAAACGCTTATGATTTAGTTTTAATTGTGTAATTTGTTAAGTTGGTGTGAAAAATAAGAAATAAAAAGTACTTAAAGTAACGGTAAATATTCTTAAATCCATACTTTAATGTATCGTCTTTTAACATACGAAAATATAGGTAATGGATTTTGACAAGAGCTCTGACCTTGTAAATAACAGGTAAACTTGTGTACTGTATCGGCATGACTTATAGCTCTTGTCATGATCCATTACCTCTATATCTTAACAGATAATATCTAGACAAGTATTAATAGAAAAACGATAGAATTGCGTCTTCTTTTCTAGTTGAATACACACTAAAACGATAATGCACAATTTATGCAGTATTGCCAAGTGCCTAAAAATCTCATGCTTACTCTTAGACGGCTGACAGATCTTACTCTACATCAGTCTACTCATTGCAAATCCGTTTCAGATACAGGTCGAAATAATCATGCCCTTGAGTATCTCTCACGTTTTCTGCTTCCCACTATTCTGTTCGCTGCGGGTACAAGATTGGAAAAACTTAGCACAAGATAGAAAGAAATGGAAGAAAACCGTTGAAGCCTTGGGCCTTTGAGGCCTGTTGAGCTGAACTATATATACTATTCTGTTCATCGCCAATTATTCGTAATTTTTTAGCCATCAGATCTCTCGGTTGTAGCCAATCTAACACTGCCGTCACCTTCGGATTGCGCATAACTCATTTTTTGGGATAAAGATGTAAGCCCTAATATTCAATGAGTATACGAACAAACTTTCCAGAATTTTTATTGACTAACATACACTGTCAACGAAGGTGATGACAGTGTTAGATTGGCTAAAACCGAGGGATCTGATGGCTAAAAATTTACGAATAATTGACAACGAACAGAATAGTGGGAAGCAGACAACGTGAGAGGTGCTCAAGGGGCATGGTTATTTCGGCCTGTATCTGAAACGGATTTGCAATAAGTTGACTGATGTAGAGTAAGACTTGTCAGTCGTCTAAAAGTAAGCATGCGATTTTTAGCCATAAATTTTGCGTTATCGTTTTAGTGTGTATTCAACTAGAAAAGAAGACGCAACTCTATCGTTGTTCTATTAATATTTGTCTATATATTATCTGTTAAGATATATTTTCAGCTCTTTCGTCTTCTAATATCTATAAATCGGCGATATTTCCGGGTACGACAATAATACGTAAACTTTTTCATCCAAAGAGACACTCGTATTTCTATCAGGCCAAAGCGACTGCCTCTCTTTTTGCCGGCCAACATGCCTTGACTAGTTTTTTCTAGTTTGTATGGTCCTTCACTTATACTTTCCAGTCTCTTGTTCTCATTTCTTCTATGTCGGTCCGGACGGCATTAAACCACTTCTTTCGTGATCTCCCTCTTCTTTTCTTCCCTTGTTCTTCTGCTTGCAAAAGTATTAGGACCTTTTTTTTCTTTTGCCATTCGTAAAACATGTCCCAGCCATCTAACTCTCTATGCTCTAATTTTCTGCATTATTTTGAGTCCCTTATAAATCTCCATGAGCTACTGATTTATTCTTCTGCGCCATTCCGAATTAGCTTCCTTTATGCCACAAGTTTCACATACATAGAATACTGTCGGTCTCACTTTAGTTTCATAAGTTCGAATTTTGGCTGCCTGGATACTTTAACAATGCGTTTCATGATTCACACACGTGGTTTTTTCTTAATTTACAGTCAGGCCATATTTTTTAGTTTCTTCTTCATATATTGTAAACATTTTTCGAAGTTCCATTCTTGAACGTGACAGAAATACCAAGCCATCTGCGAAACCTATGTATTGTTGTCTTTTGTTAAAAATAGTGCTCTGGTCTGCATCTTGGCTCCTCTAATTTTTTTTCTAGTAATGAATAAAGTAACTGTTAGCCAAAATATTTTTTAGTGCCGGTTCCTTATGTAGCTCATTTTTTTGTGAAAATAATTTTAATATTTTTTCATATTCTTAAATTTTCCAGACCTGAATCAAGTTAAATATGTATGAGATATGCATAAATCTTTAATTTAAAACTTCTTCTTCTTCTTCTTCAGCCTTCATTTATCCAATGTTGGACATAGGCCTCCTCCAATTGCTTTCACGCTTCCCTATCTTTTGCAATTCTCATCCACTGCTTTCCAGCTACAGCAGTTATATCGTATATCCATCTCTTTTTAGGTCTTCCCACACTGGTTTTTGTTTCTCGAGGTCTTCAGAATGTCAGTTTATGAGACCATCTGTTGGTGTCTTGTCTTGCTACATGTGCTACCCATTGCCATCTCAATGTCGCTATTTTTTCCATGATGTCGGTTACTTTAGTTCTTCGACGTATTTCGGTGTTAGGAATTTTGTCTCTGAGGCTTATATTTAACATGGCTCTCTCCATGGCCCGTTGAGTTACTCTTAATTGTTCTTCCATTTTTCTTGTTATTGCCATAGTTTCCAATCCATAAGTGGCAACTGGTAGTATACAAGTGTCAAGTTTTTCGTTTTAAGTGAATTGGGATTTTTCTGTCTTTTAAAATGAAGCTCAACTTACCAAAAGCAGCCCATGGCAATTGTGTCCTTCTTTTAATTTCTAGGGTTTGATTTTCCTGTTCATATATATATATATATATATATATATATATATATATATATATATAATATATATATATATATATATATTGTTCTACCTTTTGTATATTGATGTTATCTATCGTAATGTTTTCTAGGCTGTTGCTTAATATCTTTGTTTTGTCGAGATTCATTTTTAATCTTATTTGATTCGATTTGTGAGTTAAATCTTGTAGCATTGATTTTAGTTCATGGATATCTGTGCTTACTAGTACTATGTCGTTTGCAAAACGCAAATGGTTAAGATATTCTCCATTTATTTTTAATCCATTTTCGGCCCAATTTAGTTTTTTGAAAACATTTTCTAATGCCAAAGTAAATAACTTGGGTGAGATGGTGTCGCCCTATCTCACACCTTTGCCAAGGTCTATTTTCATAGTTTCCAGATCATCATCTATTTTTACGTGAAAAGTAGCATCATCGTATATATTCTTAAGGAGGGCAGCATATCTTGAATCTACTCTGGCGTCGTCCAATGCTGTTAAGAAAGCCCATATCTCGATATTGTCGAATGCTTTGTGATAATCGACAAATGCCAGATGTAGTGGTATGTTGTACTCTATTGTTTTTTCAATAACTGTCCGGATTGTTTGCAAGTGATCGATAGTGCTAAAACCCTTACGAAAGCCTGCTTGCTCCAGTGGTTGGTATGCATTTAGTTTAGCTGTCAATCTATTTGTTATTATTCGGGTTAGTAGTTTGTAAAGGTGTTACAATAAGCTTATTGGTCGGTAGTTTTCTATATTTGCGGCGTCCCCTTTTTTATGGAGTAGAATGGTGTTTTCCCATTTTTCATTTGTTTTAGGGCGGCTCTAATTTCTGATGTTATTATTTCAGGGAAGTCCTCTGAGCCCACATTTAAGATATGTTTTGTTGGTATACCGGGGTTTGGAATAGTAGAAGTATACAGCTTCTCATAAAATTTTCGGATTTCTCTACCGATCTCTTCCTTAGGCGAGCACAATGTTCCACGGTCGTCTTTTATCTTTATGATTTTATTCCTGCCAGTGGATTTACATGTTTTTAGTACTTTCATGTTCTTATTGTTTTCTATGGTTTCAAGAATCTGGTTTGTTCTATGAGCTCTGAGGTCTTTTCGAATATTTCTGTTAATGCTTCTGTTGAGCCCTTTATAGTCCGGGTTATCTCTGTTCGTTCTTCTTCTTTTCTCTATCTGTTCTAGAGTTTCGGGTTTTAGTTTAGCTTCCTTTTGCTTCTCTTATTCTGCAACAAAGTTTCTTAGTGACTGTTTGTATGTATTTAGTTATTTTCTCAGCTAGTTCATCTATATTCTTGTGCTCAAAGGTATTTGCTACTAGTTTCCGTGCTAATTCCTCTTGGTATTTCTCTGGCTCCTATTACTGGCTAGGATGTCTGCCGTCGGTAAAGGGTTTGTTGTTAATAGTTTTAGTCTTTCTCTCTTTACGTTAATACGTTTATCAGCACGAACTAGTCTATGGTCACTGCCGGTGTTAAATTTGTTCAACACCTCGATGTTTTTACATATTGATCTATCACTGGAAATGATAAAATCTATTTCATTCTTAACCTGACCGTCAGGGCTACCTCAAACGTTAAAACTATTGGTTTTTAATTTTAATTTGGGTAATTGCAGAAATAAATTTTTTTTAATGTCATTTAACTTTTATTTCAGTTATTTTACATATAAATCATTAGTAAATATTTTAAAAAAACAATACATAAAACATTAAATTTTTCCAGAGAATATTTATACTTTTTCGAACTATCCCTAGATATTGTTAATACGTGTACTTTACAACACGTCACTTGATTACATCCCAGTAATCATTTTTTACTTCTACCCCATACACGTTCATCTGTTTCTTTATTGATTTATAGTAGATTGATATTAGATACTTGAAATTATGACTGTTTAAAATAATTTCAGCATCTAAAGATATCATTTTGTTTATATTTATTTCATTTTAAAACAAACCTTCTAGGCTTTCATGACTAGTGGTTTATAGGGATATATTTTTTCACGTTTAAGGATCAAAGTCTAAAATTGCTTTAAGACTGTTACGTCTGCGGCAGTTATCAAGAGAAATGCGCCAATGGTTGTATCTTTCTTTTCCATCTAAGGGTGCTTACCTATAAACCCAAAAAACAATAATTTGGTCTACTAATTTTTAAACCTTTTTCTGTCATACAATACCTATGTTTTTATTTTGTAATAAAACCAACGTAATTCCACCAAGATCCACATTGTCATGCAATTTAATCATATTTTGTCATGGAATTTACACAGATCTGACGTCTTGGGTTATATTTAGGTTTAAGCTATATTTTTATATGCAGTTTAAAATCGCAAAACATTTCAGTTTGGTATTTATAGTAATCATTAAAAGTCTCTTAAAACTTAATATTTTTTACTATTTAAAATAAGCTTTTGATTAAGATTTATAACCTCTTTTACATATCTACAGTCCGTTAGTTCAATAAAATCAGCTATTATAATATTAAGACCATTTGCACCAGGCGTTTGATTTTCAATCCAGTTCGATCTGGGTTCTTCTAATTTTATTCCACACGATTTTTTTAGGGAACCTAAAACAAAAAATACATTATGTAATATTTTTGTATCTACATGAAACACAAATCTACGGGAGAACCTTTGAGGTCTCTTTCAACCTGGTAATGAGCAACATAGTGTGGCAAATTACTCCAACTGGGCTCTGGTAAATACAACAGAAAGCTAAACTAAAAATTCACCAACTTGTCTGGCTAGAGTAAGGTCAAATTATTACCTTTATGTGTCTATGTAATAATAGCAGACAGAAGTCTTTTTGCTAAAAAAAGGGTGGGGTAGATGGCAGGAACACTGAGACCCAAAACTTTAAATGACAATAACTCTGTTATTAAATACTACTTTAAATTTATATTGTACCTCTATATTAGGTATATGAACAAGAAAGGAAAATCATGTCGGTTTTTTTTATCAAAACTAAAGTTGACACATCAAAAATATTAAAACTAAAAATTACTAAATGTCTCACTGTTCCTGTTAATTTTGGAACACTGAGACGCAACAATTAACATTATTTATGTCTTTTTTTGGCACCAGAAGATGGTCACCGCACTACAAAGAGTAGGATTGGATGAGAAGGACATTCGGATCATCATGAATTTATACTGGAACCAGCGTGCTCAAGTTAAGGTCGAAGACCAGCTGACCAACCAAGTGAAGATCATGCGAGGAGTAAGGCAAGGATGTGTGCTATCGCCGACTCTTTTCAATATATACTCTGAGGAGATTTTTAATGAAGCCCTCACAAACCTAGACATGGGAATCCGAGTGAACCCGTGAATACATCAATAATATCCGCTACGCCGATGACACTGTGTTACTAGCAACCAGCCTAAACGATCTGCAGGCCTTACTAGACCGAGTGCAAACTGTGAGCGTAACATACGGACTGAACCTTAATATTAAGAAAACTAAATTCATGGTTTTCAGCCGTACAAATTTAGATCCCGGGGCATTAATGGCAGGTAGCCAAGATATCCAGAGAGTCGACAGATTCACTTACCTCGGAACTACCCTCAACGTACAATGGGACTACGCTCAAGAGATTAGATCCCGAATCGAAATGGCACGGTATACATTTATTAAGTTCAGATCCTTGATGTGCTGCAGTGATCTCAGTTTGGGAACCAAGATGCGGATAGTGAGGTGCTACGTTCTTCCAGTGTTACTATATGGAGTTGAAGCCTGGACACTGACGCAGGCCACTGAAAAACGAATCGAAGCCTTCGAGATGTGGATATACAGAAGGATACTAAAAATATCTTATGTGGACCATGTCACCAACGTTGAGGTCCTACAGCGCATGACAAAAGAAAAAGAAGTGCTTAATTTAATTAAACAACGTAATCTTGAGTACCTCAGCCACGTGATGCAGAACGAAGAAAAATATCGAATTCTTCAACTCGTTATTCAGGGTAAAGTATTTGGCAGAAGAGGATCGGGACGCCGTCGTATCTCGTGGTTGAAAAATCTCCGACAATGGTTTGGGATGACTTCAGCGGAGCTGTTTCGCAGAGCAGTCAACAAAACCATGATAGCCTTGATGATCGCCAAACATCCGGACCGGATAAGGCACTGAAGAAGAAGAATGTCTCTTTTTAATACATGTGAGACATCTGGGACAACTCAAAAAAACCTGTTTTCACATTTAGCGCTTTCTTTTAAAAACGATATCTCAAAATCATTTTCTTTTAATTGAGACAAGATTTTGCCTACATAGTATGTCTTCTGCTTAGAGTTAAATTCAACAAGCAAATCATTACCATTATTGGGACAGCGACAAAAGATTTTCGAAACTAATTGGTTCTGGATCTTTACAAATAAAATCCTCTCCTCCGCTGGAATCTTCTAATTCTATCTCATTTTCAACTAGATCATCAGAATCACTATCTAATACGCGCTTAGTTCCTTTTTTCTGTTTTGGTGTTTTTTCTTTAGATTTAATTATTTACATTTTTTCTGAGGTATCCGTAGCTATCATCGTCTTTCCTTTGCGTTTTTATTGCCTCCCTAGATTTTCTTGTCGGAGCTTAAGGATAACCCTTAAAAACTGTTGGGCTAACAACTATTTTCGTGGTATCAGTATTATTGGACCTGGATTTTCTACATATAAATATTCATTTATATTTTCAGCAGCAACTTCAACTGCAACAAGTAGCCTGTCTGTCATAAATTTGTCAAAAAATCTTCTTCGGTAAAGACATACCCGATCAAATAAAATTATTCTGTTCGATAGTAAAAATTTGTTATACTTTGTAATTGTACGGTTTGTAGACTGTTTGGAAAGATAGTCCTTTCATTTGTACTGCTTGCCGTATAGAGGTGCACCTTGTACTAATTCAATAGCCTGTCTCATGAGATCTTCAGAAAATCTTCCTATTTTCCGATTTGTTTTATTTTTTTTCTTGGCATTTTCTTTCTGTAAGAGAAATTAGTTTGCAAGTGATCTGGCTTAAAAAACTATAATGGAACAGTGAGATAGTAAAGGATTCTAACTGCTCTGTTGTCTCACTGTTTCATAAAAACTCGTTAATAAAAGCCGATTAAAAAAACTAATACAATTGTATACAAAAATCATTTGTTTTAATTTAATTGTCTTGTAAAATGGTTTAATTTTTAGTCTAAATAACTTAACTTGTCTAAAAATCTTTAATTTCCGTGAAAACACGGCCACGTAGATACGGTATATTATATATATATATATATATATATATATATATATATATATATATATATATATATATATATATATTATATATATATATATATATATACTACGACGCAGTTCGAATGATCAGCGATAACTAAAATATTTCTTGTTAAACCTCAACTCAACGGTTTCTTGTTTGCTTCAGTTCAAGGTAGTAATAGACATGTTCGTTTATTTCTACCAGATAATACCGAACATAGTAAGCTCTACCGAATTTGTCTCAGTGTTTCGATCGTCTCACTACCCGTTCCGATCCCTACCGAACGAGAAAACTGACTTCGGAATCCGCTCCAACTGAATAAAGCAGATATGCTCATAAACCGCCTTTCTAAGTAGGAAAAAAATACGCACCTGGATGAAACTGTACGGGCGATATTCTAATGAATACAACCACGACTATGTCGACATTAGAGGGTCGAATTATTCGTTGACATCAGGAAAGATGTTCCCTAAAAGAGAAGTTTCTCTACTCACCATTCAAGCTCAGATTACACCAACCAAAAATTATCCTGAAATATATCGTTAAAGACCTCCAGGTCAAAAATTACAAATATAGTGTAAGTATGATTATCAAAGCCCAAGAAAGATATAACATCTTACCGGGGGTTGCCCAACATTCGCTGCAACTGAATATAAGGAACGTTATGACTCAGTAGGAAACATGCTTTATCAATACACAGCTAAGGAAAATGGGATTTTTCCAAATTAACTATATCCCTTCATAGCAATACGTTCCTGACGGTATACTTAAGAATGATAACTACAGTGTTACATACTAGACTAGAATTATTATTATATTATATCAGCATTTAGAAATCAATATTAGCAGTAAACAGATTGGACTTAGAAAACTACTGGGTGCTATAGAGGCCTCTTTCATTTTGAATATACCTTTTCAAAGATGTTTGGATATATTAAATTAGGAAATCTTAAACTAAAGCAAACAGAAATCTGGATTGTAGATGAGCTTTTGCTACACGCATATCAAAAACCAACGCAACAAACTCTAAACTCCATATTGTAAATGACTTTAATCTTTAGACTTATGATAATCTTTATGGTAAAAAGCACTTATCCAAATTTGGTTATATATGTAGGCTTATTATTCAGAAAAATACTTACAGTATAAATGTTTAAAAATGAACCATCCAGGCGGAGTTAAAATACATTGCGTAATATAAGCAGTATCTACAGGTCTATTTTTAAGACCATTGTGTAAATATTCAAAAAGATATCTTTTGGATATTGTATTCGGCCAAGGATTTGGAAAAGTACGAGAAGGCCACAATAAAGGCTGTCCAAATCGAGATGCATCGGATCTGTAGACGCATATGACCTAAAACATACGTAATTTATTTAAATCATTTTAATATTAGGTATTTATCAAATATTTTACAAGTCATCTTTTAATTAAAGTAAGAAATTGTTAAAAGATACAAGTTAGCAGTGACAGCTAACGGTGACAAGTAAACGTTATATTCGTATAATAGAAAGTTATTAAAGAGGTCTCTTATGTCGTCTTGTAATAAAATCACCTTTATTTTGATATATACACATGCCCAGTACATACACATGAACATATATACATACATATATATATATATATATATATATATATATATAAATATATTATATATATATATATAAATATATATATATATATATATATATATATTTATATATATATATATATATATATATATATATATTATATATATATATATATATATATATATATATATGTCAGAATATTGGCCGGGATGTTAAAAAAAACACTCTTTTGACATTTTGTCGAGCTTTCGGAATGGTTTTATTCCTTTTTCAAGACACTGTAAAAGACAATTATGTAAATATTTAAAAAATATTACAATTCTTCAGTGTAACTTACTAGTCGTTGAGATTATTTTTGTAAGCATTGACACTCAACATTTATACCACACATTAAAATATACAATTATGGACATAATACATCATAAAATTTTTAAAATTTGTTGTAAAAATAGTAAAACTTGGTTGATGGCATGTTTTACTGGTGTATATGAACTCATACAGAGAATGGAAAGAAAAAACAGTATAATTAATATGTAATTAGGTGTAATAGATGTTATCTTTCTTTACAAGAAATACTAGAGTTTACGATACCACTCCGTCCTTAGCATGCCATCATTGCCACGATGGATTAGCATGTCTAAAAAAGGAATCATATTATCAGCCTCTCTCTCAAACGTCAACTTTAGGTGTTCACATTGGGCGTTGAAAGTGTTTAAAACATCAGTTACCTTGTTTTCAGGGACCGATAGAATCAAATCATCTACATAACGTTTAATAAATGGTATGTGAAAAGGTATGTTTTCTTTACACGTTGTTATAAGGTCATCCAAAACAAAATTACATAGTATGGGGGATATTTTACTGCCCATTGGAGTGCCAAAAATTTGTTTAAAAAAAATACCATTGAATAAAAAGATGTTAGAATCAAACATAAATGTAAACAATTGACATTGACACATAACGCATCAATAGTACCATATAAAATAACTTATGGTTGCCTACCCTACATTCCATTTTTGACACCTAAGCTAATGAACATCTTTAAAAATGGCTTAAAAATTACAATCAAAAATGTGAAAACAGTATCGAAGCTTTACACAAAAAACAAAAGATCCTTTCACAATACAGGAGTCATCGAATGTTGTTTATTCTATACCGTGTACTAACTGTAATAAAATTTACATAGGAGAATCATCTCGTAATTTTCACAGCAGGGTGATATCACATCGCAGTGATATAAAAACCAAAAAAATCAATGCATGTGCATTGACAGAAAATGCACTAACTCTAAAACATGAATTCAATTTCGATAATTCCAGTATTTTGGCAAAAGAAAAGAACCATTCAAAACGTGTTTTTTTGGAAATGTGTTTCATAAAATCTAGCACATCTTGCATCAACAAAAAGTCCGACATAGACAAATTAAGTAACATTTATTGTTATTTACTGGAAAAACACCAAAAATAAAATAAATATTTACCTGTACAAAAATTACACCTCGGTATAATATGTTGCATACCATTAAGACAGGTTTAAAAAGTATAGTCACCTAAGATGGGCCTCTAGTATTTCTTGTAAAGAAAGATAACATCAATTACACCTAATTACATATTAATTATAGGTACTGTTTTTTCTTTCCATTCTCTATACACCAGTAAAACATGCCATCAACCAAGTTTTACTATTTTTACAACAAATTTTAAAAATCTTATGATGTATTATGTCCATAATTGTATATTTTAATGTGTGGTATAAATGTTGAGTGTCAATGCTTACAAAAATAATCTTAACGACTAGTAAGTTACACTGAAGAATTGTGATATTTTTTAAATATTTACATAATTGTCTTGTACAGTGTTTTGAAAAAGGAATAAAACCATTCCGAAAGCTCGACAAAAAGTCAAAAGTGTTTTTTTTTTTTAACATCAGAACGTGATCAACAAAAAATATCAGAGTGATCCTGATAACGTGAGCCTGAATCTTCATTATACGGATTCAGTGAAGATCATGTTACCATTTGGTCGTATGTGACAAAAACGAAAAAAAGCGTTAAAAATGCATGACAACGATAATGTCAGTGGCGCAAAAAATAAACCTGATATTTCAGTACTGTAATAAAACTAAAGAAGCGTATCATTCATTTACAATATCCTGGACGTAGTTTGCCTAGCGGCCTATATAATTTATCAAGAGAATAATCCACAGACGGCTACTGAAACCAGTAAGCGTAGAACTTTTCTACAAGACTTAGGGAAACAACTAGTGATGCCTGCAATTTCTGCTAGATCTAAAGTACCAAATGTATACCGAAATTTTTCATCAAGGTCAGGAATTGAATGTGTGTTAAGAAGATCTCCACCTAGAGATTCAAAAAATACATCCGAGTCATTACCTCTGCGAGATTCCACTGGACGCTTCAAAATTGTTAGAAATTGCTACATTTGCATGCCTTCAGCCAAAAAGCGACTAAGAAAGACATTAGTAGTAACATTAGTGTTACCCGGGTGTGGATGTAATGGTGAAAAACTTTGACAGGTATTTTTACTATATCAACTGTATGGAATAAAAGATTACATATATGGATATGGATATGGATAGTGTACAAAAAAAAATATCAGTCTTTTGATTAATAAAAGATTAACTTCAAATAATGAAGCTGGAATAAAAATATTTATACTATCGTAATGATTTACATAAATCAATAATTGCCAAGGATATCGAAGTATCTGGATACACACGCAGAGGTTAAATTTGTAAAATTTTACTTCTACAATACCATGAGTTTGTTTATGTTTAACCAGTTATTATTTTACTTACCTGATACCGATATTGTGTTGTCATGTATTCTAGAGACACATAATTCATATGTTGTGTAAAAGGCAAAAGTTTAGCACCAAATGTTTTGTTAACCATTTGCATCAGTCTATCATGATCACTTTGAGTAAATCCATAAAAATGTTGGAAGTCCAAAATAACTACCTAAAACATAAAATGTTAAAGAATAAAGTAATGTCAACAACTATGTAGAAAAAATATTAAATTTGTATTTTTTTCACAATTTTGTATTGTGTCATAAATGATAACATATTTTCTGACAGAGATATATTTTATTTTTGTATTCATATTTGTATTAATATGGTCCAGTGTCTTTTTCTTCTATAGGTTTACGTATCCTTTTAGCAGGTTGGTAATCAACACGATAATTTTTACTTTTGATACTGCAGCTCTAAATAAATCAATAAAACTGCACTTATACTAATTACGCTTCCGAGTTTCCGTTTTTTTAAAATTTGCAGATAAAATTTTACTATATTACCTACTTATTAATACACAATAATTGACTTTAAGGCTGTTTTATCTGTGCACCAAAATTTTTTCTCTGTTATTTACCGACGAAATGTCTCGAAATTTGGACATGTTATACGAAATTATGTTGTCTTTAAACTGATGGTTTTACTTTTTTTATTTTTTTGAATTTTCTGTTGAAAAATTGGATTATACTGTTTAACGTTCTATTATAACCAAACTTTTCACGCCCATCAGTTGAAAGAGTTTTTTTTTCTGTAATCGTTGATTCTTTTTTCACCTTTCTGTGTCCAGTAATAATCGAGAAAAGCGTATTCAAACTTTGAAGAAAATTGCTAAAAAATACTGAAATCTAATAGTGAAACGTGTTCCTCATCATTGTCGCTGAGCTTGATCGTTATCGCATTAGTGACGTCAAATCACATGAGCGTACGGTACGGTCTTATTTTTATTTCTCTATGGGTACGGTCAGTTAGTTCGCTTGAATTAGAATCCATTTTAGTTCTTTCATTCTTGTATTTTCTTTATCAACTTGCTTAGTTTTTACAGTTTACAGTATTCTTATTTATTTTGAAAACATTGAAATTATTTAGTTTACGTGTATGTTAAGTAATATATTATTAGTTTAGTGATATAAGTTAAAAGTTCTTTAGTTTACGCGTAATTTTAAGTATTACATTAGGTTAGTATTACATAAGTTATAAGAGACAAGATAAAAAATGAAGTAAACGTCTCCAGTAAACGTCCTAGGTCAAGGAAAAGGAGAGCAATTGCACTACAGTAAGTATTTATTATTTATACAGGATGAGTCACAACTATTGGGACATAGACTAAGGACAGGTTAATTGGACCAAAATATGGCTATTGGGTCAAATATGACTTAATAAAATGTTGCTGAGAAAAAAGATACAGGGTGTTAAAGTGGAAATTTAAACCGTTTTTAAAAGCTTTTATTTAACTTAAAAATAATCATTCTCCATTTTCATGCAACTTTTCTAATATGGAGATTATCAAAGAAAAAATGGACGGATTGATAAGTACATTGACTTTTAAATGTCAAATGTGGAATATTGAAAAGGAGATAGCAACATAGGATTCTGGTAACAATTCACTGAACTTGAATGGTTCTGGTTATTCAGACATACAGCAGCAGCACGCTGCATTAAATATACCTGTGATTTCCTACAGGCAGTATGCAAAACATACGGAAACAGTTGCAGATAGCATCGGCCAAACACTTGTGATTCCTTAGAAGAGGCTGGACGGGAGGAATTAGCTTTAGCCAAAGAAATTGGTGAAGTATATTCAGACGGAAATGGGTTAATAACCGTTATAGCTGATGGTGCTTGGTCAAAAAGATCGTATAAAGTAAACTACGATGCTTCTTCGGGTGTAGTACCTGACATTGTAAAATGTATTAAATTAGTACGCCTTTGATGGATAGGACATGTAATTAGGCGAGATGAAGATGAAACGATCAGAAAAATTTTCGACCGAAGAGGACCAGTGGGAAGACGATCCAGAGGTAGACCAAAACTTAGGTATCAAGATAACATAGAGGATGATCTAAAATCCATCGGAGTTAAAGCATGGAGAAAGTTGCCAGAGGCAGGGGCGAATGGAAGATTGTTCTGAAGAAGCCTTTGGCTCATGACGAGCTGAAATGCCACTGATATGATGAAATAACTATCCACGATTTGTGTTTTATTCATCAATTGGATACTTTTCTTATGTAACTGCAACCTATAAATATATTAAAATAATGTATATTCCATTCAGAGAACTTTTTCCTCGCAGTGCGTCGCCTCGAAATACTTGCCAGATAAATACATTTACTATTATGATGGTTTCGCAGGTACCAATTTTTTATAGATAAATAAAAATATTTTTTGTTTAATTTTTACTACGCTAATATCAGTTTTCTCTAACAAATATTAACAAAATATTAATTATATATTAATATTAATATAACAAAATTTAAATTTATTATAAATAAACACCATGGTGTTTTTTGCAGTCACGTTTCACAAATTTTTATTTAATACTATGTTTAGACATATAAATTAAAAATGTGATTAATTCTTTTTAAAACATTATCTACGATAATTAATCTAAAAAAAGTATTCCGACAAAACTAATTTGAATGGAGAATAATGCATTTATTTTAAACAACCCGTGGGCCGGCGCCACTGAATAAACATCCAAACTATTAGGAAGTCACGTAGGGTCTGACATAGCAGTGTAGAAAAGTAAGTGATACGCCCACTTCAAATCGCAGTATGCTATAACTGCGAAAACAGCCTTAAACAGGATTTCAGGACGGTCACGATTGTATTGTATGAATGTCAAAATGATACTAGCACGAATGTTATAAAAAATGAAAATATCTTGAAAATGTTTAGTCTTAGATGAGAAATTTACTTAATATGAAACATTTTAAGGCTGTTTTAGCAGTTCAACCACAATGCGATTTGAAATGGGCGTATCACTTACTTTTCTACACTGCTTACGCGAGACTATCTTTACTCAGTGGTGCCGGCCAACGGGTAGTTTAATGACAACAAGTGCATTACTCTCCATTCCAATTAGTTTTAACACGAAATAACTGACCGTACGTTCATGAGATTTGACGTCACGAAGGAGATAACTGTGAAACTAAGCGACAATGATGAGTAATACGTTTCACTTTTAGATTTTAGTATTTTTTAGCAATTTTCTTCAAAGTTGGAACACGCTTTTCTCGAGTATTACTGGACACAGAAAGGTGAAAAAAAAAACCAACGACTACAGAAATAAAACTGTTTCAAGTGATGGGCGTAAAAAGTTTGGTTATAATAGAACGGTAAACAGTATAATCCAATTTTTCAACAGAAGTTTCAAAAAAATAAAATAAATATAACCATCATTTTAAAAGCAACATAATTTCGAATATTCTGTCCAAATTTCGAGACATTTTGTCGATAAATAACAGTCCCTAGGTTTTGGTGCACCGATAAAACAACCTTAACCCATAAAGGACTGGAGTTGCCATATGACAACACTGGTATTGACGTACGAATCTTATTATTTTGAGGTTATGTTAGTTTGTTTTGTTTCCAAGAACGTGCCGGTCTGC
This sequence comes from Diabrotica balteata, assembly GCA_918026665.1. Taxonomy (NCBI): domain Eukaryota; kingdom Metazoa; phylum Arthropoda; class Insecta; order Coleoptera; family Chrysomelidae; genus Diabrotica; species Diabrotica balteata. The sequence goes on from OU898280.1 coordinate 138,365,809, forward strand.
AGAAAATAAGTGATTTAAAGATATACACCTAACAAAAACTTAATTCGTTGGTGTTTGTGAGATTTTATAGTCACCGTTTTTGATAGTTGTAAAAATGGATATAAGATTTGTGTAAGTAGCTCAATTTGTCAATTACTTCTGAATAACTATTACATCTAAGTGGCTAAAGTAACAATTATGCTCTAATAGAAAGGTCATTTTCCCTCTGTGAATATTTGACAACCCTTGAAAAAAAGCGATCTTTTACAATATTTTGTTTTTATTCATCGCGTTGCCATATGGGAACGCTAGTATCTACAAGCATCTTGTTTTTTCAGGCGGGGTTTCTCTCTACAAGAAGCTTTGAACATGGTTTACGAAGATGACGTCAACGTTAGAAATATTTATGTTAAGCCCCCAAATATTGGAGACCTCACTGATGAAGATTCTGGCGAGAAGGATGGGGGAGGATTCATCGACAATCTGTCTAGAAAACAGCTGGAAGCAAATGTTGAGGTGCAAATGTATGGCGAAGAAGCATACAAGAAGATGTAGTTCAAGCGATGGATATTTCCCAGGAAAGCAGCGGAAGTTTCATCCCACAAACTATCTCTCAAGTGAAGAAAATTGAATACGAGTCCCTAAATTGGATAACGGGTGATTTGGTCGACAATGCCGCTAGTTTCCCAGAATATAGCTACGAACCATTCAATACGTTGACACCTGTCGAGATGTTCAAATTATTTTTCGACGAGAATATAATTAATTACATTCTCAACCAATGCACGAGTTATGCACTACAGAACAACTTTCCCGACCCCAAAATTTCCGCAGGAGAAATGAGGTGTTTCTTTGCCATTTTGATTCTATCGGGGTATAATTGGCTCCCAAGAAAAAAATTTTACTGGGATACGAAAGGCGATATGGGTAATGCAATGGTCATGAACGCTATGCGAAGAGATCGGTTCCTTACAATTTGGCGTTTTTTCCACCTTGCAAATAATGAAGCCATCGATGAAAGGGACAAATATTACAAGATCAGACCCTTAGCTGACTATTTACAGAAAAAATATAAAGAATATTACGTCCCTGAAGGCGAATTAAATTACGACGAATCTATAGTGAAATACTTTGGACGCCACTCATGTAAACAGTTCATAAAAGGAAAGCCGATTCGTTTCGGATACAAAGTTTGGTGCCTCAACACTAAAAGTGGGTATCTTGTAAGCTTCAACATGTACCAAGGAACCGATCCCAAAGCAAATAATCATTATTATAAAGTTTTTGAAGCATGTGCGGCGCCATTCGTCACAATGCTCGATGAACTGCCTAATGATAAATCAAGATTACCTTACAAATTTGTCTGCGACAATTTATTTACGAGCCTCCACCTTTTGAAACATATAAAGGATCGTGGCTATAGCCTTACCGGAACAATACGCATTCCCAAAAACTGCACTATAGAATCGAAAGCTAATATGCAGAATCGCAAAAGGGGTGATGTAGAGTCGATTCTCGAGAGAGAAACTGGTATTATAGTTGTAAGATGGTTGGATAACAGGGTCGTAAGTGTAGCGTCAACATGTTATGGGGTGGAACCACAATCGCTCGTGAAAAGATATTCACAAGCTGAAAAGAAAATCATCTAGGTTCAAAGTCCATGCCTGATGGGAAAATATAATAATGCAATGGGGGGCACCGATCTAATGGACGAAAATATAAACCGCTTTAGAATAGGAATGAGGGCAAAAAAATGGTACTGGAGCTTGATTACTTGGATGCTAGATGCGACTATACAAAATACGTGGGTGCTACATAAAAAATCCGGCAACAAGTTGACACAGTTAGAGTTTAGGCGTGAAATTGTGCAAGACTATCTGACCAAATACGGAGTGCCTGCAAAACAAGGTGGCCGACCGTCTAGTTCACTCTCAAGTCGTTCCTTTCATAGAGTATCTGATGATATTAGATACGATGGAGTTGGGCATTTACTGGAACCAGTACCAAATAAAAAGAAAATTAGGTGTGCAGGTGAAGAATGCAGGTCGATCATGAGAACAAGATGCGCCAAATGTGAAGTAGGTTTGTGCACAAAGTGTAATGTTAAATTTCATACACAGCTATAGAAAGTTTTTTGCCGATTATCTCTCAATTTCATAGAATATTTTTTACTTTTATTTCATTCGGTTAATGTAGCCATAGGAACCTAGCGTTGCCATTTGGCAACAGGCAATATTTTTAGGTTTTAATATATTTAATAATTATTTTTGTCTTTTTCTAAGTAAGCTTTGTCCATTCATAAGAGTTATTTGTATTATTTATGTAAAATAAAGATTTTCGAAAACTTCGTCCTTCATGTTAAAGAAATTTTATTTAATGCCCCAAAAATCATTCCCAGAAAGAATTTTTCTCTCAAAAATACCAAGAAGTCTTTCATCATTTTGAGATAAGGACCACATTTCAGCCTACTACACGCTTTACTGCACGTTTTATATTTTTATTTTTTAAATGTTTCTGGAGATTGTAAATTCTGTTTGCTATTGCTATGCGTCTTTTTATTTCGTCGCTTGTCGTGTTTCTTGCATTTACTAGCTATCCAAGAGACGTAAATTCTTTGACTTGCTTAAAGGTATGGTTGTTAATTTGAATTCGCTGTTGGATATTTCGGGGGTTTTAAAATCCAACATATATTTGGGTTTTTCCTCTTTTACTACACGTCCTAATTCACTTGCCGCATCCGCAAGCCTTGTAAAACAATGCACCATGTCTCTCATACTTCTGCCCACTATAACTATATCGTCAGCGAATGCGAGAATTTGCATCGATCTATTAAAACTAGTTCCATTCATTGTAATATTTAATTGTTTCATTGCTTTTTCCAAGGCAATATTAAAGAGGAGACAAGACAGCGCCTTCCCCTGTCTTAGAGTTTCCTCCTTCAATTCTAACGCATAAGCTTACGTTTTGCATTGTTAGTTGGGTCAACTTAACTAACTTAGATGGAATACCAAAGTCTATCATTGCATTCTATAATGCAGTTCTTTTCACACTGTGATAGGCTGCTTTGAAGTCAACGAAGAGATAGTGTGTATCTATGTTATATCCTAGTAACTTTTCTAGAATCTGCTGTGTGCTTGAATTTGATGTGTAGTTGACTTTCCAGCAGTAAATTTGCGTTGATATTGAAAAACAATATCGTTTGTAAGCTGTTTAAGTCGTTTAAACAATACATTTCCGAAGATTTTATACGTAGATGCTAACGAGTAATGCCTCTATAGTTGTTACACTCCAGTTGATCACTCTTTTTATTATCATCATCATCAATCAGCCCTGAGTTGTCCATTGTTGACAGGTTAGATTTTTCCTCCTCTCTCCTCCTCCTCTAGAGGAGGAGAGATTTGCTTCTGTTCTGCGCCTCTGCTATCCAATTGGTCACGATTCTTTTGAGGTCGTCGGTCCATTGCTTTGAAGGCTTCCTCGGCTTCGCTTGACAGCCCGTGGTCTCCACTCAAGCAATTTTTTGTCCAACTGTCGTCTTTCATTCTTGCAACATGTCCTGCCCATCTCCATTTTTGCCTTGTAATATGTTCGATAATGTCTTCCACTCCGGTTCGTCTACGAACTTCCTCGTTTCTTATTCTATCTCTTAAGCTTATTCCAAGCATTGATCTCTCCATCTTTCGTTGTGTCCTTCTCAATTTTTCGGCTGATGTTTTTGTGAGAGTTAAGGTTTCTGCTCTGTATGTGAGGACTGGTAGAACGCACTGGTTAAAAGCTTTTCTTTTTAAATGGATCGGTATATTTGTTTTAAATACGTCTGTCATTTTTCCCAATGCAGCCCAACCCAAACTTATTCTTCTGAGAAGTTCGCATGTTTGGTTATCTTGCGTTAACCTTATTTCCTGACCCAAATACACATAGTATTCCACGAGTTCTATGGGCGACTTTTCGATTTCTATTAGCTCATTGGGGACGAGGTTGGTCATCATTTGTGTTTTTCCATAGTTTATCTTTAAACCGACTTTCTGGGTTACTTGCTGTAGTTGTTGTAGCATAACTCTGGCTTCTCCTAAGTTGTCTGTTATGAGAACAATATCATCGGCATATCTGAGATGATTGAAATTCTTTCCATCGATGATAATACCCTTTGATTCCCACTCTAGCCGTTTAAATGAGTACTCCATAACTGTTATAAATAGTTTTGGCGACAAGGTATCTCCCTGCCGCACCCCTCTGCTAATTTTTATCTTCTCAGTCATGCAATGGAGGTTAACGGTTGTTGTCGTATATATTTCGAATAATATTTGCATACCTGTGATCTATTCTGCATTTTGATAGTGCTTTTAAGATAGCAACTGTTTTTACTGTGTCAAATGCTTTGTGGAAGTCTACAAAGATAAGAGCAAGGGGTCTGTTATATTCGATAGACTTTTCCACTAGAGTTTTCAGGCATTGCAAATGGTCGTTTGTTCCGTGTCCGCTCGAAATCCTGCCTGTTCTTTCGATTGATAGAAATCGAGTTTTGCTTCTAATCTGTTTGTCAGTATTCGAGTAAAGAGCTTGTATAGGTGGTTAAGCAAACTGATTGGCCTATAGTTTTCGAGATCTAATTTATCCCCTTTTTTGTGAAGGAGGATCGTAACCGAATTCTTCCATTAACTTGGAATGTTTCCTCTATGCAGACATAGATTAAAAAGTGTTTGGATTCGGGACATCAAAATTTAAGTTTAATTGTCTCAATGACTACACCATCTTCCCCCGGAGCTCTATTATTTTTCATAATTTTTGGGGGCATGTTGAATTTCCTCTCGTGATATATCTGGTATATCCTCCGATCCTACATTATGTACCTTTTGTATTGGTTGTTCGATGAGCTCTGGAATAATATGACTTTTATATAATGTTTCATAGAAACTTTCCACTATATGTAATATGCTTGGTCTATCTGAGATAATATTTCCATTTTTGTCTTTAAGTTTTAAGATTTCTTTTTTGCCATTATCCGTTTTTCTCCTCAATGCTTTCATACTTTTGTTGTCTTCTATAGTTTTTATAATTTTCTCGTTGTTGTATATTCTAATATCCCGTCTGATGGCTTTAGAGATTTCTTTATTGGTGCTGTTTATATCTTGTGAGTCAACATTTCCTTGGCTTCTCAGGATTCTACGATCTTCCATTTTTTGTTTCGTTTCTTTACTAATTTTTTGTTCTTTTTCATGTTTGGGGCCAAATTTTTCCTAAGCTTGTGTTAATGTATCTACTATTTCTTCGTTTAGATTATTTACGTCTTCTCTTGTTGTATTTCTGAGTAAGTTACTGGTGATATATTTTTCAAAGTCAAGTTCATTAGTTGGGCGCATCCAAGGTTTGAATTTTTATCTTTCATCGTATTAAATCATTCTGCCATGTTAGTTTATTGACTGCTGCAAAAAGTTGATCACCACCCTTTTTATACATTTTCCAAAAGAGTTCATCGATTCCTGGGGCTTCACTGTCTTTGAATTTTGGGATGGCATGTGACACATAAAAATACTATTTAATTAAATTAATATTACTTGACAAATCTTGTTTACGAACGAAAAAAATTTATGCTTAACATTGGGTTTTAGACCGCGTAGAACTTGTTCTGAAAATACTTTTTCTAAAATCATAACCAAATTAAAACCTAAAATGTTTTACAGATGAGTAGAACTTCCTTACTGTATACATAATCCGTTTATACTAAATGAACAAGAGCTAAAATTCTTCTTAGTTTCGTGAAAAGCACAAAAAATATTTACTGAAATTCTATATTAACCCTTAAAACCAGAGCTTCACGAAGTTTTTTACTTGTATATAATCTCACAGATTCTTTTCTAATTAATCTCTCATAAACTGAACAAAAGATTATAATACAAAAAAGCCGACATTTTTTGTAAATACTTTGTTGCGTGTTTGTGAGAAGAGGGCTCTTTATTAACTAGATATTATAAATATATACTAAAAAAGGTATTTCCAAATGAAATAACAAAATAATACAAAATGTAAATATTTAGTTAATGACATATAAATATACTACTCTCGAAACTCTCGAAAAATAACGCAATACCTTAAATATACCATACATTTGAAGCTATTTTTCTTCTAAACCATTGAATAAATTTCGATAATTTTTGTTTCTCGTTTTAGATCTACTTCTAATGAAGTACTTTAATAATTGTTTTTGAGAAATGTCAACGTTTTATCCATATAGGGGGTATAAAAATAAAGTTTTGTTATTTCATTTTATTTTGGAACACCCTGTGGGATTTATTAAAAATAATAATTCTTCTTCTTCATGTACCATATCCTTTCAGAACGATGATTACCATCAAAGCTATCTTAATTTTATTCACTGCTACCATAAATAGCATGATTGTATCAACACCATATCAATCTCACAAAATCTTTAACCATGAGGTTCTTCTTCGTCCTGGACTGCGTTTACCTGCTATTTTTCCTTGCATATTTTGATATTTTGTAGCAACCTATATTTGGGACCTCTCATTACATGTCCGAAGTACTTCAGCTTTCTCTGCTTGATGCGTTTTATGATCTCAGTAGGCTTGCTGAGACGTTCTAGTATTGTGGAGTTTCCAATCTTCTCCACCCAGGAAACTTTAAAAATTCTTCTATAGCACCACATTTCGAAAGCGTCAAAGCGATTTAAAACGAATTTTATTCACAGTCTAGGACTCGACACCATAGAGTAAGACCGAGAACACGTAGCAGTGAAGTAGGCGGATCCTCAATGCCAATTTTAGATCTCTGTTACATGACACCTTGGACATCCTTCTAAAAGCAGCACTAGCCTGCTCTATCCTAGACATAATTTCGGCATGACTTTCGGTGTTACAATTTAATTGCTGTCCAAGGTAGGTTTTATTAACTTGCTCAAGCTTATTACGAGTATTTTGGTGTTCCGTATGTTCAGATCTAGACCTGCCTCCCTACAACTTTCAACGATACTATCAAGTAGTGTTTGCAGATCTTCTTCACTAGAAGCTAGGAGTACTGTATCGTCCGCATATCGCAAATTATTAATGACTTCGCCGTTCACAACTATTCCTTATTGTTTTTCAGAAAGTGCTTTTCTAAAAATTCTTTCGGAATAAACGTTAAAATCAGGGGTGACAAGAGGCATCCCTGCCGTACTCTTCTTTAAATATTGAGAGCCTGTGATTCCGCAACATCTACTAAAACTGATGTTGCTTGATTACAATATAAATTTGCAATTATATTCGGCCTCATCTCATAAATAAATAACTTGTAGTACCTCCGCCTCTGGCTAATTACTCACATTTTAAAGAAGGAATAAACCACTTGAGCCCTGTTACCATCGTCTCGATCCCTAATGTATCAGTCTTCGTTTCTGTGCTGAACCCTCACACCACACATCGCGTAAAATTAATTCGGCAACGAATTACCGGAAAATAATGTGTAAACAGGTAAAAAACGAAAAATAATTCGATTATTAGATCGCAGAAATATACAAAATTGTAAGGAGCCTCGAAAACAAATTGGATTTAATTAAAAATCGTTCACGGCGTCATTCATCATACATAAAAATTCCCAGCACAGCTTGGAAAGTGATACCCAAGCAGAAATTTCAGATAATGAAACAGATGAAGTGTCTCAAGAGTTGGTTAAAATTGTTGTCTAAGGGGAGAATCAAGATAAAAATATACAAATACACCAGGTACTTGTAATCTTATAATAATATAATAGTATGTGTATATATGTGTATATATACATAATTTTCGACAAAATATTTCGAGATATTTAATACACTTTTTACTGCCATTATTATTGATGAATGTTATGTATACTATTGCTTATATTGTTTGTATTGATTTCTTAATTTTTCTCGCAGAATAAAAATTTCATTTAGTCGATGTCGAGTTGGTCCACTAGTAAACATTATCGCATGTAAAAATAAACTTAGATACTATAGGTGTTTGTGTTGACACCTGACCAAAATATTCATAACTAACATTTGTCTGTGATGACGAATAAAGATTGGAATACTTAATAAAATTTTTCATTGTTTCTTCTTTCACTTTGGAAAGTATCCAAGTAAATATTTGTTGGTGATGACAAATATGGTCAATAATATAGTGGGTAATGTATATATAATATTATCACATTTGTGAATAAAAATTTCTTATTAATAATATCAAATAAACTCACTATTATAGGTGTTTGTGTTGACACCTGACCGAAATATTCATAACTAACATTTGTCTGTGATGACGAATACTAATACGATTGGAATCTTAATAAAATTTTTCATTTTTTCTTCTTTCACTTTAGAAAGTATCCAAGTAAATATTTGTTTGTGATGACAAATATGGTCAATAATATAGTGGGTAATACCGTATATATAATATTATCATATTTGTGAATAAAAATTTCTTATTAATAATATTAAATAAACTCACTATTATAGGTGTTTGTGTTGACACCTGACCGAAATATTCATAACTAACATTTGTCTGTGATGACGAATACTAATACGATTGGAATCTTAATAAAATTTTTCATTTTTTCTTCTTTCACTTTAGAAAGTATCCAAGTAAATATTTGTTTGTGATGACAAATATGGTCAATAATATAGTGGGTAATACCGTATATATAATATTATCATATTTGTGAATAAAAATTTGTTATTAATAATATCAAATAAACTCACTATTATAGGTGTTTGTGTTGACACCTGACCGAAATATTCATAACTAACATTTGTCTGTGATGACGAATACTAATATAATTGGAATTTTAATAAAATTTTTCATTTTTTCTTCTTTCACTTTAGAAAGTATCCAAGTAAATATTTGTTTGTGACGACAAATATGGTCAATAATATAGTGGGTACCTAATACCGTATATATAATATCATCACAGTTGTGAATAAAAATTTCTTATTAATAATATCAAATAAACTCACTATTATAGGTATTTGTATTGACACCTGACCGAAATATTCATAACTAACATTTGTCTGTGATGATGAATACTAATAATATTGGAACACTTTATAAAATTTTTCATTTTTTCTTCTTTCACCTTGGAAAGTATCCAAGTAAAAATTTGTTTGTGATGACAAATATGGTCAATAATAGTTGGTTATACCGGTATATACTATTATCATAGGTGTAAATAAAAAATTGTTATCAAGAATAACAAATAAACTTATTACTAGGTGTTTGTGTTGACACCTGACCGAAATGTTCACAATTAACATTTGTCTGTGATGACGAATACTAATAGTATTGGAATACTTAATAAATTTTTTTATTTTTTCTTCTTTTACTTTGGAAAATATCCAAGTAAATATTTGTTTATGATGACAAAAATGGTCAATAATATAGTAGGCAATACCGTATATATAATATCATATTTGTAAATAAAAAATTCATATTAAGAATAACAAATAAACTTACCTATTATAGGTGTGTGTTGACACCTGACCGAAATATTCACAATTAACATTTGTTTGTGATGACGAATATTAACAATAGTGGATTACTTAATAAGTTTTTTCTTGTTTCTTCTTTCACCTTGGAAATTATTCAAGTAAATATTTGGTTGTGATGACAAATATTGTCAATAATATAGGTATTAATACCGTATATATAATATTATCACATGTATAAATCAAACTTGTTGGTAAGAATACCAAATAAACTTACCTACCCTAGGTGTTGTAATGACACCTTACCGAAATCTTTCACAATTAATATTTGTCTGTGATGACGAATATAAACAATAGTGGTTTACTTAATAAAATTTTATTTATCCTTTCTTGTCTTTGGAAATTATCCAAGTAAATATTTGGTTTGATGACAAATATCTTCAACAATATAGTTGTTAATACCGTCTGGAAAAATTATGCAGAAGAAATATTTGTTTGTGATGACAAGTCAGTACACCAATCACTGAATCGCCTTTTGGTAATGATCTTGACAAAAGAGTTGGAGAAATCAGGGCAACAAACACGTATTAACATACATAAGAGGTATGGTTATCCCACTTGTAAAGAAACCAAAACAAACAATTGTAGCTTCTGAAAATAAACGGTCTAATAATATAATATCTATTGTCGATCATAGTGATGAGCATATTTCCAAGGTTTTTGCAATTCCAATATCAGATGGATCATACTGTCTTATTTTAAACCTTGAAAATTTTAGTAAAATTGTTGGAAGTGTATATTTTAAGATAGAGATAATAAAGTGGTCAGACTTATATCTCAAGGTGGTTCATATCAAAATTGATTTCAAAGATGCTTACCATTTAATACCAATACAAACATATCGTAAATATTTAAGATTTCATGTAATGGCACTTTATACGAATACAACTGTTTTGCCTTTTGGTTTAAGTTGTGCATCTAGAAAGAGATTGAAACCTATTGTAGGAATTCTAAGAGAAAAGGGACAAATATATTTGGATGATTTTCTGATTCTAGGAAATTCATATAAAGAGTGTGAACGTAATGTAAAATTAACTGTAGAAATACTAACAAATTTAGGTTTCTAATCAATCATACTAAAAGCAAAATTACTCCTACAAGTGTGTGCACATATTTGGGGTTTACTTTTGACTCAAATAATTTGACAGTAACATTATCTAACAGCAAAAAATTGAAGATTTTAAAACGCTTAATAATTTTTGCAACTACCGAAGTGTAAAACTAGAAAATTTAAATTTTTATGTATCAGTATATATATGTGTGTATATATGTATGTGTATATATGTGTATATATATGTGTATATATATGTGTATATGTGTATATATGTGTGTGTATATGTGTATAAACTTGACGGCTATAAAATTTGATTTTTTACACAGAAAAATTATTTTTAACATTGAAACAATCATTTGGTACTCCATGCCACTCCACAAACCATTGGTAGATGGATTAAATTTATTCTACAACAGAGTGGCCTGGTATAAGTCAGTTTAAAGCATATAGCACACGCCACGCCGCAACATCTGCGACAGCTAGGAAAAGGGTCAGTTTTGACACTATAAGTTGGCGGCAAGGGGACGAAAAATTCTAAGAAACTTGCGAAATTTTACAATAGAAATTGCAATACAATTCTAAATAGGTAAAAAGAACCTGATTTATGTTAAGTACTATAATATTTGTAAGAATATACATTTAGTTTAAGGTTGGATTATGTTATGTAATGTGTTAACTAATTGCCTCAGGGCATTTTTAGATACGAACTTTACATTTTAGGAACATATAATATGTTAGGCATTATGATAATAAAGTTGTTGCAACGACTTTAAACATCTACAAGTTATTTATTTATGAGATGAGGCCGAATATAATCTTAAGATCAAACGAACTTACCTGAAGTGATGTTCGATCTTGATTATATGAGGCCTCATCGAAATAAATAAGTCCCAACCCACCCTAACAATTTGGAAAAATACCCATAATATGTTGCAACAACAACTTTCAAATAGACTGATACATTAGGGATCGAGACGATGGTAACAGGGCTCAAGTGGTTTATTCCTTCTTTAAAATGTGAGTAATTAGCCAGAGGCGGAGGTACTACAAGTTATTTATTTATTTCGATGAGGCCTCATATAATCAAGATCGAACATCACTTCAGGTAAGTTCGTTTGATCTTAAGATTATTCGAACATCTCTGCCGTCCAAGCTGATGTCTTTTAGAGCTTCGATCAATATAGAGTGCTTAACACGATCAAATGCCTTTTGGAAGTCAATAAAACAACAGTATATGTCTACGGATATACCTCGATATCTTTTAGCAAGTACCTTTATTCCAAATAGTGCCTCTCTCGTTCCAAACCCGTTATGGAAACCAAACTGAGTGTCATCCAGATATTCCTCGCATTTATTCTTATGTTATGTATCTTTTTATCCTCGACCATGTATTACCTTTAGAAAAATTTTCAATAAGTGGTTTAACAAACTGATGGTTCTATAATCAGCACAGATTTCCTATTGCCTTCGAATAGGTTGGTGACGTAATTTTCCCATTCTTTAGGTTAGTCCTCTACTTTAAATATTATTTTTACCATGTTCATCTTGTAGCAATGCAGTTTGTTTGGCTAGATATTGACTTCTTGCTTCTCGTATTTTACGTCGAATTTCTTTTTGTATGCTGTTGTAAAGCAGTAGCGCAGCTAGAATTGTCCTCTGGGGGGGGGGGGTTTGGTTGGGCACCGAAATTTTTTTTATACTACCTCCACCATTTTAAGTACCACCTAGGGTCCGGATGGGGGGGGGGGGGGTTTGACCTCCAAATTCTCTCCACTGGGTGCGCCACTGTTGTAAAGTATTTTGTTGTTTTTCGCTCGTCGCCATTGTTCCATCAGATCCAATATGTCACCTGTCATTCAAGCCTGCTTTTTTAGCTTTAACCTGCCTTGTAAATTTCTCACACATATTTCTTTTACTGTTTTTACGATTTTATTTAAGCCCTCATCGACATTTTGGTAAATAAATATCGATATTAATAAAAATAAATTGCCGAAATATCTGTACGGGCAATGGGCATCACTTCAGAATGACTGCACCAAATTAGATTATACTTTTTTTGTTGTGTTTATAATTATTATTAAGAGAAGGTTTGTAAAAGATAATTTTTTAAAAATTGTACGGAAAGACTTTAATAATAGTTGTTCTTTAATTTTAAATGAATGTCTTTTCCATTTTGTTGCATCAAAGCCATCCCATATGCTTCCATATAATTTTCTAAAATCACTGTGTGGCAATCTGGAGCTAAAAATATCAAACCAATCATTAACAGTTTTAAAGACCTCAGAGAACTCAAACCAGTTGTTATGATTGTTATACAAATCTAGAATTCTTACTCTAGAAATGTCTTGAGAAACTGTGTGTGAAAATAATTTAGTAGCAAATTTAATCTTTTGGCATAGAGCACCTTTGAAGTCAAAAGTGTTTATTTATTTTGTGAGCAAATTTAAATCTAGTTTTTCAGTATTAGTAACTAACTCCAAACTGAATTCTATTTAATTATTAGGTCACTTAATAAGAAAACAGAGTCAAATAAATAATTCTTTAACAATTTGATCATATAAAGCCCAACCTCGTGAGCACCAAGTCTCCGAACTGAGCCTAGCTCAGAGCGGAGATTTACACCTCGCTTCAATGAATTGTTACACCCGAATACAATTCTTAGGGGTAAACTTGTCTCACAGGCTGGGTTTAATTAAATTGCTTGCTTGCCACGTCGCATTGTTTTTCAGCGGTATGGGAAACCTTTTTTTACGAATATTCCTCGTATATATTTATATATAAAATAAAATAGTTATGAATATTACGACTTACTTCTTGTGCATGGGTATCCAAAAAACTACTAATTTCATCTAAGCAGGTCTGCACAGTAACGGAGTATAATCCGTGAACAATAAAAAGGTCTTGTGTACCTTGTCGAGTTCCGATTCTCAGATCGAAATATCTTATACCCCTAATTAGTTGGTCTTTCGCCATATATGTTTGCGTTCGAGACCATTTGACCATAAAAGCTTTTAATATGGGTCCTAAAAAACTTAATTTCTTTATTGCATCCTCAGCGTCTGGGGCCAGTTCCGAATCTGATGTAATTTCCGATGTAAAACTGTCATGCGAACCTAAAATAAAAGAACAAATATATATTTTCAAGTTTATTAAAAGGATATAGATGTAACATTGCTAAAATTTATATTCATATCTTTTTTAGTTTCAGATTACTTTGTTAAACATCTTTTTTACAAATTATTAACTGTTCGTTCTCCCGAGACCCGTGTCTGTTCTCATCGTTAACGTTGTCATTATATTGTATATATCTTCTTAATTAATCTTTGGAAACGATTACTGAACAAGTCCATTTACCAAGTGCGTGGGGATTCACATGGAGGAACGAAGGCTGCATGTAATTTATATACATATATATATATATATATATATATATATATATAATATATATATATATATATATATATATATATATATATATATATATATATATATATATATATATATATATATATATATATAATATATATATATATTATTCTTCTTCGCGTGCGTGCCATATCAGAACTATCCGAAGGTGGCGATCACCATTGCGAAGGCTTCTCGATCTTCTGCGATATGGAATAATTGTCCTGCATTTGGGATCTGAGTCCATTCACGAATTTTTTTTAACCAAGAAACTTGTTTTCTTCCTACACCTCTACGGCCCTCTATTTTGCCTTTGAGGATCAGTTGTAAAATTTTATATCGACTTCACCTTACTATAGGTCTCAGATAAGACATTTTTCGATGTTTAACAGTCTTTAGCAGTTCTCTGTCTTTGTTGACGCTCCTTAATACTTCTTCATTAGTTTTGGATATTTTAAGGTATCTTCAGCATTCGTCTATGAACCCACATTTACAATATTACATATAATCAGAAAATATGCCCGGATTTAAAGGCCAAATTCTTCTTCTTTAAGTTCCATCTTCTATCGAAGGTTGGAAATCATCATGGCTATGCGGACTCTGTTGACTGCCGCTCTAAAAAGTTCTGCACTACTGCATTCAAACCATTCCCTTAAGTTCTTAAGCCAGGATATTCTTCGTCTTTCCACATTTCGCTTTCCTCGGATTTTGCCCTGCATAATAAGTTGTAATAATGCGTATTTCTGCCCTCTCACCACATGTCCCAAGTAGTCAAGTTTTCGTCTTTTAATAGTTAATATTATTTCCGCCTCATTTCCTATCCTTCTAGTTACTTCCATGTTTGACATTCTTTGAATCCATGATATTCGTAGGATTCTTCTGTAACACCAAAATTTAAAGGCGGACAACTTATTCAGATGAACTTGTTTTAGTGTCCAAGCTTCCAAACCATAAAGAAGAGTAGAAAGCCAAAGGCAAAATACCAGTACATTTAAATCGGTTATAACCACTTTGCACTGTAGCTGTCTTGCCGTATGCTTCCTTGAACAAGTCGGATATCTGTAATTGTGTAACAACTCGCCCAGAATGTGCATGTAACCACTTGGACATTTCTTGGTTAAAGTGTATTTTTAAGAGTGCGAAAGAAGTAACATTAGGAGGCTGCATGAGATGAATGCAGTGTGGAGGCAGACAAATAATACTGATGCCGTTTTGTTTCACATATTCTAAAGCATCAATCACCTTATAACTTGCATGCCCATCAAGAATAAGAATAACTATTGTTGAGCCACACATATTTTTCCTCTGAAATATCATCATCGGTGAGACAAAAGTACCAATAGCATTAACGCAGCAAACAATAGTGGTGTTTATTTCGCGCTCTGCACTGGTTATAACGCCAACCTGCTTTCTATCAGTAGTAGCCAAAATTTTCTGTGGTTTTTGTACAGTAGAAAGGCCCGATTCATCAGCATTATATATTTTATGTGATTTGTAGAATACATACTTCAGAAGTTTTTCATATAACTATTGACTTGAAGCCGATCAAAGATCTGAACCCGGGCTGCTGAAGTAGGTTTAGGTTTCCCTAAAGATATATCTTTATTTAGTCTTAGAAATCCTTTCATCCATTGTTGTCCAGTCTTTTATTTTTATGAGTTATTAAATATTCAATTTTTTGTGCACAAGAGTGCTTTTTTTTGTAGAATAAATTATATCAGAGGCAAGACAAATTGATTAGTAATAAAATAAATGCAACAAAAATAGCTGCGCGTTCAATGCCACTACATTACTAATAACTATGATATGTCATGTTGTATTTCTCTATCTTATTTCCTTTTCATATTTCATCTACTAGTTGTACCTGTTAACGCAGATCCAATGGTTTAGTACCATATGTTTTTGGAATTACTTAGTAGTTTCACAGAGAAATTAAGTAACATGGAGCAAACATATAATGTAGACGATTCACTGCAGAAAATATGTGAAACTTTTAACAATATCAGAGAAGAACATCCAATGGGAAAGAAAGGGAAGAGGAAAAATCGTCTTGGTTCATGGCTACTAAAGTAGGTGGTACCTCTGTACGCTAACCACTGCAGTCGTTAAGTTTTAGGAGACATTGGTTGGACTTTCTGAGTTTAAATTTGTATCAACCCAAGTATTAGATGAAGCAGGGATGCTTCATCTAATACTTGGGATGCTAATAATAATTAGAGCTACTTAGTTGTTTTCATATTTTCTGCTGTTCTTTTCAGTTTTAATATTTAATTTAAATGGCTTTATAAGTTATCTGTCCAATGTACACTTTTACTTGACCAAACTTGTCTCTTCTATATAATATATATAAACTCTTTTGTTTCTATGTAGTATTCAACAAATAAAAATATCTAGAGCATCGACACAAAGTTATGAAAAATTAAGGGTTAAAAATATATGGTTCGTTATATTCATTAATCATTAAAAATTTTAGTTGGCGTTGTTCAAGCACTAATAATACTTTTATGTATTCATAAATTAACTAGTAACATAGGTCGTTGTAATATAAAATAATCAATACTATTAAGTCATAACCCAAATTAGTAAATCGTTCGTAGTGGTTTTATATTCTAAAGATTGACCGTAATTACAGCCTTACTTGTAGAAACTACGATAAGAATTTTTTTGATATTTTCATAGAACTTCAGAGAGGTTTAGCATGCAATCGCAATTTTCTTAATTACAGCTCTCTATCTTCTACAATAAGACGTAGTTTTTATTTCTCTATAGTTAGCTTATATATTTATTAGGAATACATTAAAGTGTTTAGTACAAGTTCAGAATTTTAGCCTTAGAAGTTATGGTAAATGGGTAATAAAACAATGGTCTTTTTTATAATAAAAACTAATGGAACTAGAGAAATAAGTGAACAAAATAATGCAACAAGAAAACTAATTTCGACGTACCTCATATAACGGTTGCATCTCTTACAATGATGAAGTAGACCAAATCTTCGAAACGAAGATCTGTAGGATATACAACGCGGCCACCAAGACAATTATAATAAAGACGATATAGATGGACTATTCTAAAATATTCTGGAATCCTGTATTTCAATATAAATATAATTATCACTGGTATACTGAAAGCCTGTCAATAAATATATATACATTAATTAGAACCGCTCGTTTTTTGTTTTAAACACGTTACAGTGGTGTTACGGTGTGAGGTAATTCATTTAATTACAAATAAATTGAGCAGTGACCCTTAAGACTTTTGAACTTTTGAAAACTATTGGTTGTCAATAATATCCATGAATTTCGGTAGAGATCTTTGTAAGAAAGAACGTTTAAAAAGTACATGTGTGCCTGACCAAAGATGCAGCTTGCAGAACTATCAGTATAACGGTTAGTGAACAGCTAAATTAAAAATGTGAAGACTACAGCGAGTCAAGAAGATCCTTTAGAAATGACTAAGGGTATTCTCAATAATTATGGAGATGACCCAGATAATTACTTTTTCATTCAGTAGAAGAAGCAGTTGTAATGAAAATAAATGAGAAATTCGAAAATGTTTCCCAAAGTATCAAAGAATTTCTTTCTTGATTTTTTTTTGAAAGAAACTTTTAGAAAAAAGGATGAGAAATTTGAAAATATTTCTCCAATGATTGGCGAAACTTCTAGAAAACAAAACATCGTATATACGAAAACGTTTCCAAAAGATTCGATAAAATGTCTCAAATTATTAAAGAAGCGACGAGAAATTTAAAAATGTTCATAGAACATTCAATAAAATAGAAGAGAAGATCAAACAGTTAGAGAGCATGATTAGCAATACGAAAATGCTACCACCAGTTAATGCACTAGTTGTAGATCCTGTAGGAAAAAAGAATCATCGAGATTACACCATTTGATAGAAAGTCTTCTTGGTCTATTTTCCTTAGACAATTTGAAGCTATTGGCCAGCTTTACGAGGAGCTTACAAGATCAATTCCTAAAGATTAAGAGATTTTTTAATGACCTTGTTTACTAGACTAGACAAACGTTATGGAAATGCCCATCTACAAGTCTAAAAAGTACAAATGAGAAGTGGAATTCAACGAGCAAGTAAAAATTTGCAAGAGTTTGAAGCAGACGTTGTTCGTATAGAGCGGATAGCTTATCCACAGACACCAGACAATATTTTGCAAGAAATCTCTGTAGATACCTTCGTCAATAGATGAAAGTTAAAAGACAATGAGTTATGAAAAGCTTTACCACTAGCAAGACCACTACCAAGTTTTAGATGAAGTGCTCTTTATTGCCTTAAAGCAGGAAACGGCTAGTCAAACTTCAATCATCAATAGTCATTAATGACAGCCTCAACAGCGAAAAGACGCCCAAGCGGATGATCCATATGAAAAAGGATTTTGGAATGGATGTTTCCATGAAAGTCCAGAAGTGAAGTTCTATTGGAGACAATGGAATTGCCTGGTATTAAAAGATAATCTTATCTATAGAACTTTTGATAACCATGATGGTACAGAATTTAAGCTTCAGTTAATTGTACCTAAAAGTAAACTGTCAGAAGTAGTGTGTCAGTTGCGAGACTTTGCAAAACGTTCGAGAACGGTTCTAATGGGGGAAGATGCTGTAAAAAAATGGTGCAGGAAATGTGAACTATGTGCAACCAGTACTGGTTCAATTGGTAAAAAGATCGCACCCATGAAACAGTATAATGTTGGTAGTCCTATGTAGCAATCGACATTGCAGGTCCATTTCTAGAAATGGATAAAGAAAATAAATATATCCTTGTAGGTATGTATTATTTTACGAATTAGACTGAGGCCTATGCGACACCAAATCAAGAAGGGCCAAACCTCTTCCAAAACGTTTGTCAGATGATTGATGTCAATAAGACCAGAACCAATCAGATAGAATGGTAAACACCTATCCAATGTTGTATCCGAACATCAAAGAGATTGGGACCAGCACATTTATATATTCCTAATGGCCTTCTCGAACAACTAGGAAAACAATGCGAAGTTTTAAATTCCATAAAGATCAGGAAATTGGAATACTTGGGGCACATCATGAGAGGTGAAAAGTACGAACTACTAAGGAATATAATGCAGGGTAAAATCAAAGGTAGAAGAAGCGTAGGAAGACGTAAAATCTCGTGGCTACGCAATCTCCGTGAGTGGTTTGGATGCAGTTCAATTGAACTATTCAGGCGAGTAACCAATAAAATTATAATTGCCAGAATGATTTCCAATCTCCGATAGGAGTGGAACTTGAAGAAGAAGAATGGCCTACCGCTCGGCCGTGAATGAAACTACAGGCTAGAGTCGAACCTGCCTGATGTTGTGTCGTGAACTTCGTTTGCCTTGCGACCTAGAGTTTGACTGTAGACCTTCCGAAGGAATTGTCAACTTGAGAGATTTATTTCGTTGCGTCATTTTTTAAATAAAAAACAAATTACGTAAGGCGTTGTTTGATCTCCCCTCCCGCTCCTGTAACGGCATGTAACGTTTAACAAGACATCTTTATCCGAATTGCAGTAGTAGACGAGTTTGGGCTGATGATAATGATGCTCTTTTTTATTAACACAAAAACGCACTATCTCTTTAATTGACTCTCAAGATGTATGACTAAAGTGATATTAAACAAACAGTTGAGAAAATGCCCTAAATCTTACTTAATCAAAGATTATATAATATGATAACAGTTGATTTAACCGATCGCACTTATGAAATTGACGATTGCAATATGGACTTATTAGGATAAGAAAATGTGCACATATTAAAATCATGTTTAAAATGGAAAATACCAAAATTGAAATCTTATTCTGCTTTGCTAAAATTTTAAAGGTCATGATAAGCGTTGAATGATTTCAATGTGGTTATTGCACTTCCTATGATACCGTATTATGTTTTAAAATACACACTGGGTTTTGTCTCTTTATTTATTTTAAATTATTTCTATACTACTTTTTAAAAATCGTATTCACCAAAATAAGTTCGTCATGTTTGTGTCGCTAACATTATGCAATTTGAAATTATCTGTATAACCTTTGCTAAGAATATTTGAAATTCTTTACAATTTTCTTGCAATTTTATAAATTCACTACATGTACTTCTTAGCAAATATGCTTTGTCCCATAAGGTGTATGCCTTTATTTATACCATGCAATTATTTACAAAGGATTTTATTATAACATTTTTGTAAGAATGAGATTCCTGAAGTTCCATTTTGATTTCTTACTTATTTATGTTCGTCGCAAGGCTTTATCTTTATAATAGGGTTAGCTTGTGTTAATTAATTATAGTAAATAAGTAAATTTCAGGGTCATCAATATATTGTTTTATAATACGCATGTAAAGTAATATATTGCATCGAGGAAGGCATCAATGTAGATGAAAAGTTTTTAAACAATTTCGCAGATGTCATTTTTTCATTTTGGGCAGCTTTGCATAAGCGCGACATCTAAGTACTGCGACAAACAAAGTGAGTCTTAAAATAAATTTTTATAAAACACAATTTATGACCAATTTAGTCTACAGCAAAAATATTTCAGTTAAAGACAGGAGTGTCGAGCAAATTGTCTTCTACAAGTATTTGGACCTTGAGATAAGAATAAGTCGAGACATACAAAGAATTGATCTGAAGAGAAGAATAAATCTAACTTGAGCTGCATTTCTAAAGATGAAGAGTATTTTTCGGTTAAATGTTCCAATGTGTCTGGACACAAAAGTATTTATTCAGTGTGAAGGCTGATTATAATTATATTTCAGTCGTTAATAAGATGTACTTGCCTCTTTACGTCAGATTATGTTGCGGTTATTTATCTGTAAGATAAACTTAAAATTTGTTTAGGAACACACCATTGTTCACATTCACCAAACATTCTAAAATGTTACATGTATATGTTAAGAATTTAATTTTTAACTATTTTAAAAATTAAAATTAAAAGTAATGTCTTTAGGACAGACCACTGTATCTACAACATGCCGGCGATATAAATATGTCACGATGCTATCTAATTACACTTCTGCATATCTGATTTTCTGGTGGCCATAGTTGGCAGATGTTCGACTAATCGGCTGTGATAAGAAGCGTTATCCACCACTATAACCGAATTTGGCTCGACTCTTGAAAAACGGTAGTATCTTTGCTAGATCTTAGATACTGTTTGACCAGTATTTAACCACGTTTCGTCCAAATAATAAATCTTTTTGTGGGCAGAACGAACCTCGATGCGGATGTCGACATGGATAATCTCGTTAAACATGACACTGAGCTACAAATTCAACTATCCGAAGTTTATTTTTCAAATTTTCATACACTCTACACAAACTGCTTTTCTTCTACCCATATAAACTTCCGATTTCTTTGTACATTACCTGGACTCACTACGACATCCATCTTAAAGCTTTCAACATAGTTATTATCAAATTCCATTATTTTGTTATTTGCCTGTTGTTTATTTATCTCAAAAACTTTTTTAAGGTTAATAAATATATTAACCTTAATTTAATAAATATATTTACAAAAAACAGAACACATACCACCTATGCAGATATAGAATGTGGAACGAATAAACTATTTCTTCCATTCCCATTATAAGGACGTAAATATATAGACTAGCAAAGTGTTGATAAGTTTACCGATGTTTCAAAGGATTCAACGAACTTGTTTAACTATTCGCTCGAGAATTGCACCGGTAGGCAGAAAGTATATTGTTGCAGGGACAAATTTTATGGAACCATCTTACTTTTCACTTAATCACATTGGCGAAGCATACACGATAAAAATGACCCTGGTAAGTACAGATATTTAACATTCTGTAACATAACTATAACAAATTGTTATAGTATAATGTTTTTAAAGTAAATTCATATTTCAATGTCATCAAAGAGTGAAATTTGTATCGTCAGCTGTTTTTGGATCATAAAAACTCTTATGCTGACTTACCAGAACAACTGAGCCAAAAAAATGCTAACGAAATTTGGAAAACGGCTAAAGAAAAAATGAAAAATAAAGAAAAGTTTATACAGCGTAAATAAATAATGTTATTCGGGAGTTAGTGAAGGATAAGAAGAAGAAAGTAGCACTTGGACAGTGGTATAGGTAGAGATCATCACGAAGAAAAAAATTAGGCAAAAAATTAAAAGAAGAAAAAAATATTTAAAGAAAAAAGGAGAGTGGTAAGTGTGCAAAAAAAATTTAAGCAGACCAACAGTAACAGACGCTAGATACCTTGGTGTTCATCTTGACCAACGTCTCACTTGGAATAAACATATCCAGACCAAAAGAAGGCAGCTCGACTTAAAGTTCCGGCAAATGTATTGGCTTCTTGGACGTAAATCAAAACTTAACATCCAAAACAAAATTTTTCTATACAAAGCCATACTCAAACCTATCTGGTTCTAAGGACTACACCTATGGGGCTGTGCAAAGCCAAGGTCGCTGAATATTATTCAAAGATTCCAGTCTCAAGTGCTAAGATCGATATTGGATGCACCATTCGTAAGTAATCAAACACTTCACTACGACTTAAAGATTTCTTTCATCAGAGAAGAAATTTATGGAGCCACGGAGTCATAAAATAAACGTATCATTTACCATAAAAATAAGCTAGTAAGGAAATTATTCAATAATGGTCCAGCCATAAGAAAACTAGATAGAACCAGGCTCCAAGACCTACTTAAAAAATTAACCAAAATAGAATAAGGTGAGACATCATTGGATGTCTCACCTTACTGTAACACGTTTACTGAATACTCTGTGTGACGAGTTAAATAAACAATGAACTATAACGAGAATTAATAGTAATTAAATTAACATTAACTATATTTCCTTCGATAGCCCTGGCGAGATAAATGAACTTTAACTTATAGGAGCAAATAATTCTCAAAATTTAAATGGTTGCAATAAACAATCAAAAACAATTTATAGGTTCAGGTAAAACTAGGTGAACTTACCGTTAATTATCATGATTTACACTACTTTACGAAACAACGAACAAAATGAATTCAATATGAGTGCATTGGTTCACTATCGGGTTGCGTTTTTTTCTCTTAACGACTTACGCTCTTCTGTTTAGCGGGATGCATTCCCCAGCCCGAGTAGTACTATAGGGATCCGATAAATACAGGGAGGACAAAATGTATTGTTTAATTTATCCAACCATATTTGAATTTAAATACTTTGTCTTGATGTAGATTGTAAATAAACATAATTGTAAAAAAAGTGTGCAAAAAAAATTCGAGTCTAAGAAAAACTTGAGAAAGTTAAGTATGAAAAAACAATCCTGCAGCATTAAATCTGATCCTAGGCAGACATCCCCTTCAGTTGACTAGCATCCTGCTGTCCTGGAGACCACAAACAACATTGCCATACCTGGCAGCGCTGCTGATGAACGCCACTGAACAGGAATGATACACGGTAACTAGAAAATTGCGAACATTTAGTTGCCACTATATTATGTCTTGGTAGACCTTTTTGACTCCATATACAAGACGGGACATATACCCAAATAATGGCTTCTCTGAACTTTTGTAACGATTCCAAAAATCACAAATGCTAAAGATTGCAATGACTATCGAACAATTGCATTGATGAGCCACACATTGAAAACCTTACTTAAAATCATACATAACAGAATCCACATGAAATTAGAACAAGAAATAAGTGATTTACAGATAGGTTTTAAAAAGGGTCTAGGAACTAGAGAAGCATTATTCGGAGTCAATGTTCTGACACAATGTCACGATGTCTGGATATGAATCAGGATATAGATGCTTGCTTCATGGATTTTAAAAAAGCCTTTGACAGAGTTCAACATGAAAAGATTTTAAGTATTCTTAAGACCAAAACATAGATAGTAGAGATCTAAAATTATATAGAATCTGTATCAAAATCATAAAGCAAGAATAAGAGTCGAAGGGTGCATACTTTCATCACTCTTATTCAACGTCTACAGTGAAGTGATATTTCAAGAAACTTTATTTGATATTGTGGAAGGTATTTTGGTCAACGGAAATAGCATTAATAATACTAGATATGCGGACGATACGGTCATATTTGCAAGTGACATGGAAGATAATACAACATGTATACAATGCCTGTGAAAGGTACGGACTGCAAATGAATCTCAAGAAAACGAAATCAATGATATTCTCAAAAAAATCACAAAATGTAGATAACCTGATCGTCGAAAGAGTAATAACGATCTTAAGAGTAACAACATATAAATATTTAGGAATGTGGGTAACCGAAAATGGAGATCAAACAAAAGAAATCAGATTTAGAATAGAAATTGCAAGAAACACGTTCATGAAATTGAAGAACTTCTCCTTTGAGACGAGGTGCTACAGGAGAATCCACAGAATATCGTGGACTGAAAAAGTAACTATAATAGAGGTGATACAAAGAATGAAGAAAGAATGTGAAGTCATAAAAACTGTTAAAATTAGAAAGATTTAATATCTGGGTCATATAATGAGGGGCGAGAAGTACATATGATTTAGGTTAATTATGCAAGGGAAGAGAAACCCAGAACGACGCAAAATATCCTGGCTAAGAAATTTGAGCGAGTGAATCAGTTGCAGCTGATTAGAATTATTCAAAAGCGCTGCCAATAAAATTAAAATAGCGATGATGATTTTCAACCTATTATAGGAGAAGGAACCTGAAGAAGAAGAATATTATGTAATATTTTTGTTTGTTGTTTCGCCAACACTGCAATTCAACTTTTTAGAAACCAAGTCATTTTAATATTTTATTATTAATGATAGACTTTAATGTATTATCTGTTTTTATAATATATTTTAATTCAATAAGCAAGAATGTGAAGATGAACGTTTTCGATAAATTTTCGTATGTCCGAACATTTAGTTGTTAGGGCTCTTATGTTGTGTCTAAAGGCTATCAGGCTATGAATTTTCTTGTATTATTTCTTATATCATTTTTGATATGAGATATACACCGGATAGTGTCATACAAGCTTATAGTTCTTATATCAGAAACGATACAAGAATTTGTACCCGCTGCAGTTTCTTGTATAAGAAATGCGCCAATTTGTGCACAAAAACGTAAAATATCTGTCATAATGGCGGCTGGAGGAGAACTTTGATATAAAATTAGACCAAAGAGACATCAGAGAAAAGTGCCCACCAACAATAACCAAGATTAGAACAGCAGTAGCCAAATTGAAAAACAATAAATCACAGGGACTGGATCAAATAGCATCGGAACTACTGAAAGTAGGAGATAAAAACAATGCATAACCGCTCTAAAAATTCGTGATGAGTGTAAAGATTATTTTATATCTCCAAATAAGAGAGTAGAATTTCAAGAGCATTCCATTCAAACACACAATTTGTAAAAAAAAACAATAAAATTATTACTACCAAATTATTTATTATTTGTGTCTTCCATTACAGCGTGTCTTCCATTACAGCCTGTTGAATATCTTTAAAAATTGTGGTTTCCAATTTAATTTTAATATTGGGACATTTTATTTCTTTCATTTTTGATATGGCTTGTGGTGCTCAGGTACTGCAGTTCTATTTTTATAGGTGTCAAAATTTTGACCAATCATGTGCCGAATCACATACAATTTCCGGTAAAAGAACTTGCGTAGTGTCACTTAGAGCACAAATGTACGTACAAGAAATGATGCAAGAAAACATAAATAACTTTTTTATATCAGAAATAATATAAGAAATGATACAAGAAAATGCATAGTGTCATACGGCCTTTAGGGTTCGTATGTATATATATATATATATATATATATATATATATATATATATATATATATATATATAATATACCTCTCACTACTCATACAAAATAATATTTAACTTAAACATGCCCCAAAAAAAAAGTGCACAAAATTTTTGTGCCCATCTTTTCATTGTAGAATTATTTAATGTATGTAATGAAATTTATTTCTTGCATATTAAATAATAAAAATTTAAATTGATGACTAAGCTCGCATATTTTACATCTTCCTACAAACAAACAAATAATAAATGGATTACGCAATAAATAAATTTGGATTACTACAATTTTTCTCCATACGAGTTGCAGCGTATAATAAATTTATAAATAATTATAATGTAATTTAGTATCAATTAAGTATGTAACATGAATCATTTGGGTTAATTACTGTTACACCAAACAATAGAAGTAGAACGTTTCAGATATTCTTAAAACAATAACAAACAACGTAAATAACGTAATAACAAGGTCATTAACAATAAGAAAATCGAGAGATCCTGAGAGTTTATTAAGTAAAGGTCAAGTTGACTCTTGTCTATTATTATATTCTGTAGATATTTTGTTAAAAAAAAAATAAATAAATTTTTTCTCAGAGAGCTTATTTTTTAAAAAGAGCACGGTAAGTTTAAATATACTAAATATGTCTTTTAACTGATGCAGCTAAAAAGAGAAGTTTACAAACAAAACATCTGAGAATAAAAGCAGAGATAGAAGTGCTAACCATAGTAGAAAGAGTCTCTTTTGAAAAGAGAAAATATAAAAGATTGAGAAAAACGGGATTTTAGGATACTGTGAAAATATCACGAGTAATATATATTAATTAATTTTAAAGACTAAACACGAAATGAATATAGAAAAGGCCAAAAATTTAATATGAAGCATCTTGAAAGTTGGCCATATTGGCGACAAAAACATATTATGAATGACGTTAAAACTCTTCGTGAGCCTTTGCTTTTTATTAATAACGGTTCTCTGCTTTTATTATATTTTTAGGCTGCCCTGCAGCTCTTCTGGTATCCAGTCTTTACCAGCTGTCCCTACACCATATTATTTATTTTGCACTGCCTAGTCTTAGTCTAGGGGCCTTTATATATATATATATATATATATATATATAAATATATATATATGTATATATATATATAAGTATATATATGTGTATATATATATATATATATATATTATAATATATATATATATATATATATATATATATATATATATATATCATTTATACCATCCATAGTGATGTGGCTTCGGTGGAGGCTGGCGTGGTGGCCAGCGTGGTATTGGGCGGGATCAGGAGGGTTGCGCGAACATTTCTGACAGTAGGATTTTGATTGGGGGGTGGAGCGTATTTTCTCTATGAGAGGACTCCAAGTCGAACGTAACCATATGCCGTCATCACTTTTATTGAGACAATTTGGCTTTTTTCAATTTCTAGGGTTACTCGGATAATTCTTGGTTTATAGAAACGATTGGAGGCTATGATTCTGGAGTTTTTAAAATCAGTTTTGTACCTGTATGAAGATGAAGTTGATATAGAGCTGAAAATAAGTCGGAATTGCGAACAGAAATGGAATGTCCATGAATCTTACTTTTGTTATACGATTTGTTTGGCCTATATACAATCGGAGGCAGTCTGTACAAAGAATTTCATAAACTCCGTGTTGTTTATTTCAAACGTTGTCTTTGATTTATCGTACAAGGGATGAAAGTTTTGGTTGGGGGGTAAATGTTGTCTTTATTCCTATTGATTTTAGAATTTTGTCGATTTTGTCAGTGACACCTTTGATGTAAGGAAGAAAAGCTTTTATATGATGAGAGTCTTAGTTTTTGAGTTGATATTGAGTGGGATGATGCTAATATTGATGTGATTTTAACGGTAACTAATTTGAATGAGGACTTGTGTTAAGCTAGAGAACTTAACGGGTCTACTTGCATTATCGCAAAGGCGTACTAATCTTGAGTCATGATGTGGTTAAAGAATTCTTCAAATTTACAGTTGATCTAGCAGACCTTGCCGGTTTATACATAGTTCTCACAGAAATACCAGGGAAAAGATACATCAAAATACTAACAGCAGGAAATGATTGGGCAACAGCTGAAGCTATTCTTCTCGAGGACTTTGTTGCTTTGGGTAGGAGGTAGAGGTTGAATTTGCCTGGATCTATATTCAACAATGCATAGAATCAAATATCTTGTTAATTTAATATATATTGTTACTACCACGTTCGATTTGGTTATGATCTAGACAAGATTTAAAACATACTATTGGATCAACTTTTATTTATTTTTTACAGCATGTAAAGGGTTTTTGTTAGATTTATTAGTAGCTAAATTGGGAGTCAATTAATGACTACAAGGATAGAATGCATTGGAATTATTTACGGGAGGCCTATGTCCAGCAGTGGACACAAAACGGCTGATGATGATGAATGTCAACATTGTACTGAAATGTAAAACGAAATGAATCGATTATTGCTGAAAGAAGGCAAGCAACATTTTACAAGTTTTGAGAAAAACGCAAAAAACTAATCTACGCTAGATTAACTTTTTTTTTATTATTTCTTTTTTAGTAAACTTAATCAAATATTGATAAGTAGTTATATTATAGTAAACAAGGTCATTTTTTCGTTTTGTTTTTTTATAATTGTTATTTTTGTACATGTCACTTAGTCCCTTTCAACAACTTATAGAAAAATAAAACTTTTCTTAAAAAATAATGTTTATTTAGCAAAAACTTAATAAAAATGGAAGGGTATAACTTATTTCCGTTTATTTTGTAGTTGGCCAGTTAACAATATCGTTGTAAAATGGTTGGTGGTTTTCTCGAATATATTTTAACACCCGTTTAATATGATTTTGGTTTCTTTAATCTGAATCTTGCTCTTATACGCTTTATTTGACGGCTATCTTACAATTGGGCATTTTAAGGTAAAAAAGGTTAACATTAAAAGGGCTGTTAATATAGTGGGAAGTACTGAGATAGCCAGGTTTAGCGGCATCATTCTTAAAGTGGTGAAACTGTGAAACGGAAAAATTTTGTTGTTGATTTCTTGGTATGTATCTTGCATGTCTTTAGAGAAACGATATTTCATTTACAAACGTTGATATACCAAGTCTTAAAATCCAAAATGTCAGAATTTTTTACTTCCTTTACAGTAAATTTTCTGCTCACACTTGATTTATTTTTGCAAAATAAATTATTTTTGACTTTTCGAAAGTTACACTAAATAGGAAATTTAATTTTGAACAACTTTTTTTAAATACATATGTACGACAACTGCATAGAATTCACTCAAATTCACCCTACTGCAAAGAGACACATCCATCCTTTTCTTAAAAACGCATCCTTTTAAATGGTAGCACTCCACTATTTTTTCATATTTGAGGGTCCATTAACTATTTTAAAACTATAAAATCCCTTTAACGTTATAGTTCCTTTTAGCCCCACTTTTTGAACATAACAATAGCATGCGAGAGGGTGTGATAGTTTAAACGTAATTAATTGGATCTGTTAGTACTTAAGGTAGACTCATAGAATGGAGACCTAGAGAAAACAAAAGACACCGAGGCAGACCACCATAAAGATAGATGGACGACTTGAGAAAAACAGTCGGAAATTGGATACAGAAGGCGCAAGATAGAGAACAGTGGAAGAACATGGAGGAGACCTATATCCAACAGTGGATGCAAGAGGTTAAGGAATGATGATGAGTAGGATTAAGAACTTAAGACAGTGGACCAGAAAAACTTGGCTTGAATATTTTAGGCAAGCCATGAATAAGGTTTTATGGGCTAGAGTGATTGCCAAAGTCCAATGAGGATAGAACACTACAAGAAAGAGAAGGGTATTTAAGTCATCCTGGTTATGTCCATCCAACTATGAAATACACTCATGAAAAAACATCGCATATCTTGAAATTTTGTAATTTTTTTTTAAATAAATTATTGTCAATCAAGTCGTTTGTTGTGAAAAAGTTTTTTAAGTTTTTAAACTTAAATGCTAACTTAAATTCCTTAAACAAGTCTTTTTTATTTAAACAAGTGTATGTTCAGTAACGAGTATTTCCCCCATTTAGCTTTTATTACTGCTTGAATCCTTCTCGGCATGCAAGTAAATTTTGGATATACCCTTGGGAAATTACATTCCATTCATCCTGTGCAGCAAGCCGAAGCTGCTCTGTCGTATTTGGAACGGGATTTCTGTGACGTATACAGCGTTTTAGCTGATCTTACATGTGCTCTTCTTCTTCTTCCTATGTTGTTTCCATTAATGGAGGTTGGCGTCCACATTTCTAAAAGTTTCTCTGTCTTTGGCAATATGGAATAATTCGTCTACAGTCATCTGCTCTATTGGATTAAAATCCGGACTAAATGGTACTCAATTCACTCTTCGAATTTGGATCTCATTAGCATAACTACTTGCCATGGCAGCGACATGTGGTCGAGCATTATGGTGCATTAACATAAAAGTGTCATATCCAATGTAACCAACATATTACAAAACATGATCTTGCAGGATATTTTGAAGGTAAGTGTCACCAGTCATCTGTCCAATCACTTCCACAAGTGCGTTCCTCCCAACTAATACCTCCCCAAAGCATTATGCCACTACCTCCAAATCTAACGGTCTAAGCAAGATTGAAGGTGACAAAGCGGTCTTCAACTCTTCTATAGACGTGGTTTCGACCATTTGACTTATATAATCAGCGGTTTCTGGTCTCATCAGCAGACCAGATTTTTCTTGCAAATTTTAAACAACGAGCTTTATGATTTTGGAGAAGACGTGGAACCTTTGCAGGACGTTTGGACCTTGTTTCTTTTAATCTTCGTCTAACTGTTTTTGAACTCACATTAACTTGTCTGACATTAAGTAGCTTACTTTTGAGGTGCATCAATGTCAATGAGCGATTAATTGGTACCTTTGGTACCTTTTTAAAGTATTCGAAACTGTAGATTGACTTCTTCTGAGACGTCGTGCGATATCTTTTTGTGTAAATCCTTCCTAGTACAAAATTACAATCTGTGCTGCTTGGGCTTCATCGCAGTGTCGAATTGGAGACATATTTGTTTTAAACTTAGTAGAATCAAAACAATGTTGAATTAAACTTGATAGAATAAACTTAAAATGACCGAATTACTATGGTTTTTTACCTTTTTTCCTCTACGTGAAGGTTTTATATGATAAATTGCACGAATGACACTGACGTTTATACAGCGTTTAGTATTTCCAACCAATTGAGTATATCTGCCTTATATATGAGTAAAATGAGTAATCTAAAATTATTTTGAAATAATAATGAGTCCAAACAAAAAAAAATTGCAAAAATTCCAAAATATTCGATATTTTTGTGTATATAAAACTTAAATCTGTACAAAAATTCTAAATAAAATATTCACATATTTCACTGAATATTAATAACAAATAAAAAGCATATATTAAGTATTTATATGCATTGATTATTTAAATTAGTTAAAACATAGTTTTTCGGAGTAGGTATTTTATATTTAAATCTGTCTTTTGAATCTGACGTATATCACAAATCACAACTAAACGCTAAGCAATAATACCAACCTGGAATAGCCAAATAAATAATTGGAGTTTGTCGGAGTTCGTGCGGCAATCGCGACATCCAATTTTCGAGATCTTCGCTCAAATCCGGTACACTATCTTCCTGATAACTAACCGCGTTATTCATATTTCAAATTTATAGGTTAAGTCAATTTCAATGGACGATGCTTTTCTAGCTGGCTCCGAAACGAGACTGATGCTATAAATACCAAAGTTGTATTCATTGCTGAATAATATTAAGGAAAATACAAAGGAAAATCAGATAAACACAGTGTAATAATTGTGACCGAATCGATTTTACTCAAGAACAAAACTGGCTGTAGAGTAGGAGACCACGTGACATTGTGGAGGGAACATAACACAAATGAGTTGGAACGTTGAATACAGACTAGAGATAGGAACCGAAGGTTATTTAACAACGGTTATCTATCTATTATGTGAATGTAATATGTGACTTGATATTTACTTATGTCAGTTTTGAATTGGTTACAGGAAATTCATGTAAATGTTAGGAGACAGTATTTATCTGAATTATCTGATAAAATTATATCGAATTATTAACTTAAATGATAAGTTTTAATTTTCAGTTTCTATGTTGTAATTCGAATATAATTTTATAACTAATATGCAATAAAATTACTATTTTAATTTATCATGATTTGGCAAACCTTGAGAAAAAAGTAAGCGCAAAATATTCAATATATGTATAGTATAAGATCCCAATAAAAGAAGTAAATTTTTAACGCCATTGTCTTTATCCACCTACCAGAAATACGCCCCGAAGAAGCAAAAAGAGTGTACCCAAAGCGGGTACCAATTACATATCCAACACTACCGAAACACACGAGACGATAAACAATATTACACCGAGTGCTAACGACATTGAGCCATTGAGTTGTGTAATTGTAAAGTAATCTGTAAAATGTGAGGGAATGGGAGTACACATAAGGAACGACCATCTGTATACCCTCATCTTCGCCGACGATCAGGTCATAATAGTACAAGACGAGGAAGATCTAAGTTGTACGGTTCGAAAACTAGAAGAAGAGTATAATATAAATGGCCTGGAAATAAACATTAACAAAACAGAATATCTGAACACAACACAAGAACTAACAAGAAACCTGGGAGTGGATTACGGGCGTGAAATAAAGGGGACCGATAAATTTAAATACCTGGGGTTCATTATATCAAATAAAGGTACTACAAAAGAAGAAATTAAAAATCGAGTGGGTCAAACCAGAAACTCTATAAGACAACTGAATTCAATCCTATGGGACAGACACCTAACAAAAAATAACAAAAAAAGAATTTATAACACGATGATTCGCAGCATTCTAATATATGGAGCAGAAAATTTGGTCTTAAACAAAAGCTGCAGAAATAAAATAAACGCCACACAAATGGACTACTGGAGAAGAAGCTGCAGAGTTTCCAGAATGGACAAATTAGCTAACGACGAAATCAAAAGAAAGACACCTTAAATTACATTGAAGAAAAAAGATTAACGTGGTACGGACATGTCAGACGAACAGACCTAAACCGATGGATAGCAAAAATAACAGAGTGGAGCCCCATAGGAAAACGCAAAAGAGGCGGACCAAGAAGATCATGGAAAGACCATGGAAAGAAGAGGATTGGAAGACGAAGAATGGGAGGACAAAGAAGAATGGAGAAAATGGTTAAGAGAAGGGAGACAGCGACAGCTGTAGGAACCCCTTTCATATATATATGAAATAAATGGTTCAGCTTTTCTATTTTATTACTTAAAAGTTACATCTATAACTGCCCTATATTACATTAAAAACTAGTGTTCTTATATAATATCATTTTATATATTTCTCTCAATGATTTTCTGCCTATTAAATTAACTGGATATAAAGATAATTGTTAAAATCACGTCTAAGTTCTTAAAACTCGTAAATAAAACAAGTGTTCTTTGTATATGGATAAATATAAAATCACTTCGTTTTTTCGCCGTTTTATCCAAAAAAGTCCCTTTTGCCGCTGCGGAAAAGCTGTTATTTGGAAACGATAAGGCTGTCTTATAATCAGCTCCTCTGAGTAATTTATTACAACTGGTTGTTTAGGGGCTATAATTTACTCTCTTCAAAGAATTTCCTAATTCCCATTCTAAACTAAATTACTAATTTTCCACAAAAACGTAAAAAAATGTTCTTCTTTAAACCGACATTTTGTGTACGAGTATGCGATCCAGTCTGATAAAAAAATAACATTTTTTAAACCTTATGTTGAAAATGCCTTGAACAATTTGTGTTATATTGTTTTTGCTAACAAATCACATATACGTGTTTACACCTTTTTAAAAGATTAACATGAATTAAAAATTGGTATCGAACATTGATAGATGACATCTGGAAGGTATCTCTAAATAGGAGTGGTTCAGGGCCGTATCTTAAATATCTGCCATAATGCATTTAAAAACAATGAAACATATTAAATTATGATACATATGGGAAAGATCTTTGATGCCAATGTGATGCGAATCTTCTCCAATATGCATCTTTTGTTGTAATTTTGTTTTTTTTTTCAAAAATCTGTACATTTTCAAAATCAAAAGAATGGATTTTATCAAGAAAATGGCTACGGCTGTTGTGTTTAATGCATTGGTATGTACACTATGTTTATGTGCAACAACTCTTCTAAGCAGTTATTGGTGTGTTTGCCCAATATATGTTGAATTATATTCATATTGTATAATGAGAGATCCAGAGAGGTATATCCCTTTCTGGATGTCTCATTACATGACCGGAATATTGTTATTCCCGAATTTTTATCGTTTTTGTTATTTCTGTGCTTTTTTCATTAAATGTAAAACTATTTCACTTCTTATTCGATCAACCCAACTTATCCGTAATACTCGTCGATAAATCCACATCTGAAAGGCCTCAAATTTTTTCATTAATATCTCTGTAAGGGTCCAGCCCTCCATACCAAATAGCAATGTGGATAATATGTAGCAGCGTATTTTTCAGCGTATTCTTTTTCTTCTTTTTCCTGTTTAAAAGCAATTCTGCTTGTGCATTAGCCCATTAATACCTCTATGGAAAGTTGTCACTCTATCTTTTGCGTGATCGTCCGATACTTCTTCTGCCGATTCTTGCTCTTATGTTAAATCTATGATCTAGTCTTTGCATACTATCTTTATCTTGGGCTATTAATATTGCGTCGTCTGCGTAATAGAGTATTTTTATTTCTTTGTTTCCCATTCTGTATCCTCTTCCTTTGTTAACGCTTTTGATGATTTTATCTATGATTTCATCTATAATTGCATATATATAAGAACATGGGATTCAATGAATCCCCTTGTCTTATTCCGCTGCCTATTTCTATAGGTTCTGTAAGTTGTCCATCTATTCTGACTTCAATTTTATTATTTTGGTAGATGTTTTCGATAGTTTTTATAATATTTAAAGAAACTTCTCTATTATACAGAAGATGGATTACCTTCTTTTCTTTTGCAGACTGTAAAAGCATGTTCGATTTCTTTCGAAAAGCGTTCTCAGTGATCATTTTTTATTATTCTTACAAGTGAATGTGTTTGGTTTCTAATTGTAATTATGGTATGACTCTTGTGTTTTTTTCCACTACATTTTTCCTTCACTTCTCTAAAAAACCATTCAGTTCTTCGCCTTGGGAACAAATTGTTAGGGAGAATAAATAGATCTGGATATGTTTTTTTGGGGACATAACAAAATAGGATTAATATTTCAATTCCAGGAATAACAGTCATAATCATAGTAAAATTAAATATATTACATTACACATTTTTTTTATAATTTGTATAATAGTAATAAAGTTTAGTCTTTTAATACTTGACATTGTTCTTGTCTTTTATTGTCTTTTTAACATTTATATTAGCCTATAATATCTGTTCTCTATGTCACAGTTTTTCTAAACATAGAAATATATTTAGTTTGTATTTACTAGAGCTTGATTAGCGTTAATAACATCTTTAACATATTTACAATCAGACAATTCTATAAAGTCAGCTATAATAATATTAAGTCCACCTTTCCCAGCCTTCTGAGCTTCAATCCATTTTATTCTATCCGACTCTAATTCTTTGGCACATTTTTCTTCCAATGAACCTATAATAATAAAATAGGTAAAATAACATTAAGATTTTAAAATAAAGTTTATATATATACATATATATATATATATATATATATATATATATATATATATATTTAATGTAATACTATGGATCGTAAAAAATGGAGAGAAGAAGATATGGTTCGTGCTATGCAAGCGCTGCAAAGTCGGGAGATGGGATACAAAAAAGCCGCAGATATATTCAATGTTCCACGCACTACATTATTTCCTTTATCAGCTAAGACGAATGCTACACCAGTGCAGGTTGTTGAAAAAAAATTAGGAGGATATGCAGTCTTATCACAAAACTTAGAAAATCAGTTGGTAGAGTATCTACTTTTAATGAAATAAAAAGTTTTACGGGTTAACAAGACATGAGGTTAAAACTATGGCTTTTGTTCAGTATCAGCTGGCTACTGTTAGCTGATACTATATCCCCATATACCCAATAAAATAATACCCAATCCATTTTCAAAAGAAAAGGAAAGTGCCGGAAGAAAATGGTTGAATAGAATTGCTGTCAGATATCCAACTGGAACGTCCATCCATAGAGTCAAAGTCTTTGATATTTTGGAGGCAGCATTTAAAAATCATACTTATTCAGCTGATAGAGTATTCAACGTGGATAAGACTGGATTAAGTATTGTTCAGTCTAAAGCCCAATACGTTCTGGTGCTTATAGGTTCAAAGCAGTTAGGAGCATTAACTACTGCAGAAAGAGGTTCTTTAGTTACAGCAGTTTTGTATATGAGGGCCGGAAGAACTTCTGTTCCACCATATCTGATTTTTCCCAGAAAAAACCACAATTTTTTATGGGAAAAGGGTGCTCCTCCTGGTTCAAAAGGTGTGTGCCATCCAAGTGGTTGGATTCAAACCCATATTTTTAAACAGTGGTTTCTACATTTTATTGTAAAAGTGTTACTAGTCTTACACGGACACCATACACATTGTCGAAATTTAGAAATGATAAATTTGGTAAGGGAGAATTTTGTTGACATAATCCCATCATTCTAGCCACCACATGCAGCCTTAGATAAAACGTTAATGGGACCCTTAAAAACCCATTATAGTGAGATGTTGAGATTATTTTTAGGGTCAACTCAAAAACCAATTACACATTATGACATTGCTGAACTATTTGGAAAGGCGTATCTTATGGTGCAAACTGGGACAATTGTAGTTAATGGCTTCAGAAAAGTAATGGCTTAAATATATCGTAATATTTTCTATAAATCGCCATGTCTTTAACGAAAGTAATTTCTTTGCTGCCGAAGAGGAAAATACTGAAAAAGAACAATATGCAGTAGTTGAAAATATTTCCGACAATAGTGTAGATGAAAATGAATTTGTTGGACCGGAAAATATTACACAGGTGCCAACCTTTCAAAAACAGACAGAACATCGAAGTGGTAGGGCACCTGGAAAAGCAGCGATTATTACCTTTTCTCCATAAAAAGACGCTTCAGAAACTTCAATAAATTCTTCTTCAAAACAAGCCAAAACAGTAAAGCGGAAAGTACTTATGGAATCATTATATAACCAACAACCATCCTGTAGACGCCATCAGCATCTACGCAAGACGAAGAAGAAGACAATATTTCAAGATTTACCTTCAGAATCCGAATCAGTAAGACAATCCTAAAGAAGAAGATGCTACTTGTTTCTATTGCGATGGAAAATTTTTGAAAGACCGAAAAGGAGAGAAGTGAATATAGTGCGTTGTCTGCAAAGAATGGTGTCATATAGATTGTTCCGGGTGTGAAACTGATATCTTTATTTGTGAGATTTGCAAAGACAATAAACATGTTTTGTCAAGGGATAAAAGTATCTAAATCCTAATAAGTTAAAATATAAAAATAAAGAATTTCGTAAAATAGATAGTGTTTTATTTTAAATCTTATTGTGTTCCATATTAGGAATATTGTTCCATATTAGGATCACAGCATATTCCATATTAAGTACATATTCTATATTAGGTGCAATATTTACCTTTTTTATATGTCACTTTTTGATTATTCCGGTGTGCAGATTTATTATTAAAATCTGATATACTTATAAAACATTAATGTGTATTTATGAATAAAGTATCACACATTATGTTAGGAAACAAAAAAATTAGAAACCAAATACAACAGGGTATTCCATATATGGCGCACTTCCTCTACAAAACTCTCAAAACATAACCTGGTTTTCTTTGTCCTCCACGGATATAACAGCCATACGAGAAACGTATACCTTATAAACCAGGCCCAAAACAATAATGTAAGCCTTTACTTAAGCCACAAAAAGCAGCCCCTAGACGTTGAAGTTTTGGTTCCATTAAAAATATTTTACGCAAACGCTATTGAAGATTTGCTTTATTCAAACCCTGACAAGGTTGTAACAAACTTAAACATCGGAGACTTGTTCGGAATCGCGCAACAGAGCTGACATAATGAACAACTCTATCAACAGTTTCAAAAAGATAGGTTTATACCCACTGAACAAACATACTTTTAGTGACCAGGACTTCCTTATTCACATTCCGGAATCTACAAATCTAGTTCCAGAAAAAGACCCATTTCAATCAGAACCACAACCAATTGGTGGCAGTTTTGGGTAAGGTATCGGCAGCCCAAAACACATAGTCCCACTTCCACGACTACCCCCCAACGAACCCTCTAAGTCAGAAAAAACTAGCAAAGCGGATTTATTCACCTCCATACCCTACAAAACAAAACTAAATGAGAGTATCGCTTGAAAGTCAGCATCTGTAGCCAGTTGTTCATAACAATGCAATCTAATGCAAGCCGAAATGCTGTAAACGCTTAAAACAAGAAAAATAACATTGCAAGAGAACAAAAAAAAAAAAAGAAATCAAAGAAATAGAAAAATAAAGACAATGAAAAACGTTTCAAGTGAAGGGATGAGTAAAAAAGCTCCAACACTACCGGAAGGAAAACCTAAATCAAAACAACGCAAAAGAAAACATTATGTTAGTGAAACGGGCGATGAAGAAGATAATAAGATTTCTCTCTATGACAACATCGACGACATGGACGAGATAGATGCAAATGCCTTGTTTGTATTCTTTTGATAAAGGGAGAGCAATAGAGATTAATTAAATTAAATTAAATTCTTTATTTTCTTTTTGACAAACGATGTTGCAGAAGATGTTGCCGATGGGCTCATGTGGATTGTGTGACATATGACAACTTTCTGTGCAAACAGTGTACATAATTTCTGTTAAAAAAAATTAATTTCTTACTGACGTGTTAACAGTGTAATTGCTTACGTATTTATACAGTTTATTTCCAGAACAATGCGTTAAAATAATTTGTATCACCTTTATAGTCTACATAAAGCGGTATATCATATTAAGATACCACATGGTCTCATATTAAGATAAATTTTCTTGAGTCGATGAACTTTGCGAAAGCCAAGAGGTTTAAAAAAAGAGTCTCATATTTGGATCCATTACCTACTATAATTTTACACAGAAGTTTTCATTTCATTGTAATTTTTTTGTTATTATATTGTATATTGCTTATTATTGACTTTGTATGTTCTGCTAGTTGTACTTGTGTTGGGGTTTGTGAGGGAAAAGCGTGTTTCCTATTATACGTATATTAATTAAGAAATCCAAACAGAGGTTTTTACTTACTTAAAAAGTTGGCAATAATAAATCCAGCATCTGGTGTAAGAACACATTGGGAAATAAACGGAATATCAGGATTTCTTTTTGCAAGGTTAGTATCCAAAGAATTAATCAAGTCTTGCTTTGAAACAGTATCCGGCCAAGGATTTGGAAATGTTTCTGTAGGCCAGAAAGATGTTCCCTGTATACGGTATATAACAAATATCTACAAAATAAAAATCAATTTTTTAATTAAAAGATATTATACTAAATATTGAGATTTGTAATTTATTTTATTTAAAATTATTATTGTTCTCTCGAGTTATTTTTTACCTGATATTGATTATTAGCCATAGATTCTAATGTAATTGTATCCATTTTATTTGTATATGGTATTAATTTTGCTCCAAAAGTATTTTTAATATCTTGTGCCAGTCTTTTATGGATGCTATCATCAAAACCAAAGAAATGTTGAAAATCCAATATTACTACCTAAAATAATAATATAACATTTCTAGCACATACTTAAATTACATAATGTATGACAAAAATTACAAAGTTTTTAAATGTATTTATGTTTAATTAAAACAACAAACAATTAAACTGTCCCTGCAACAGTGTGCCAAGTTTATTGACAAAATATTTTCTTCGAAAAGTTATGTCCACTTAGGCATTGGTCAGTTTAAACTTTGGTAGATGAGTAATTAGTAAAAAGCATGAAAAATAAGGATTTCACGTATAATGCGGTTACTGAATAATAGGATGATGTATGATGGTGTCAAAACTCCAACCCTCTGTAATTTGTGAGCTTATCAACCTAAGTGTATTCTTCTAGATTGATCTAAACGCTTATGTTAGCAATACCAGGATGCAAGAGCAGAATCTAATTAATAA
Organism: Diabrotica balteata; assembly: GCA_918026665.1. Classification (NCBI taxonomy): domain Eukaryota; kingdom Metazoa; phylum Arthropoda; class Insecta; order Coleoptera; family Chrysomelidae; genus Diabrotica; species Diabrotica balteata. The sequence continues at coordinate 138,405,694 of OU898280.1, forward strand.
TTTAGATATGACGATTGACATAATTAGATAAATAGCCAACGATATAATCTATATAAATATATATATATATATATATTGTTATGATGTGTTGTTTCTGTATGAGCTATGAGTAAATTTGAATGATATATGTAAGTATTTTTTTTAAATTATCTTTATTATTACTATTATGAAACAAACATATCTATCTATTATAAGCAATATCAATTTAAAACAATCTATCTAAAATTTGAAATTCTTACAATTATTAAATTATTAACAAAATTTGGTACCTTTCTATCACTGAGCGCCTAAAGTTTTTCCAAAATTAAAGTTATAATCACCACTCGATATCTTCTTACTCAGGCTTGGTTATCCAACAATTTTAATATGTTTCTTCTTAATTATCTCCACTCACCATATAAATATATAAATTTAAATCCTTGTAATTTCCATATAATGTACTTTCAAATATACTGGATCTTGTGGTTGTATTATTGAATGCTTACTTCAATGAATTAACTTCATACTGTCACTATATTACTGTAGTAATAATTAATCTCCAACTGTATTTAACTTAATTCATTTAACTTAATCAATGCCTTCTTCTAGCTAATAATCTCTTCATAACCTCAAAATTCTCCTTAATTCTTCTTTGTAATTATTAATCACATGTAACTGACTTAATAATCCTGGAATTCTTATAACTAACTCAATAATAATCTTGTAACTGATTTAATTTCTTCTAACTAATTCACTTATCTCAATTAATAATCTTCCTATAACTTGAATTCTAACTTTACTGACTGATCTAACTGAACTAACTGATTAATTATCTTCTTGTAACTAAATTCTTGAATTATAACTTTACTGACTCACTTTACTAACTGATTAATCAACTGTAACTAATCATAATCTGTAACTAACTGACTAACTTCTAACTGATCACTCCCGCTCCAAATTACATGGTTTATATATCTTTTTCATGGTTCCAGAATAATCTAGCAATAAATAAGGTTCGAATCATTCTATTTTTTTCTATCTGAACATTCTGGAATAAATGGAATGGTTTTTGTCTATGATGTATTATGCAAATAGTCCTATTGACATGTCTAGAATTTTCTCTGGTCTACATGTACAATTTACTTGACTTTAGGCTCTCCAGATCAGAATTACACTATTATATGTAACTTAAACATTTATATGAAATATATCTTTACTATTTTACATTTTAAATTAAAATTCCAAATAATAAAAAACTTTTTGACTTTGACACTACAGTGTATGTTTGGTTGCATATGCACATGGCTGACTTAAACATATCTAATATTAAATAAAAAAAAATTCTTAAACTTAATTCTTATGCTAAATTCTTAAAAATACCCTCATATAATTATTTCTTAATAATATTATCTAGTCTATAACTTATAAATTATGTCTTTAATTACTATTTAAATAAATTTGTTAATTAACAGTGTATATCTGTTCTCATTACAATATTTATATATATATATATATATATATATATATTATATATATTATATATATAGTTTATATATATATATATATATATATATATATATATATATATATATATATATATATATATAGATAACATAGATTATTTTAAACTATAATTTTAAACAAAAAACCAGAAATTCAAAATCTAAACAAAATTTATAATTATATTATTTGTCTATAATTCATTTAAAAAACCAACAAGTACTTTTTAATAAAAATAAAGATACCTATAGGAGTACGAGAGTCTATGGAGAATATGGATAAACAGAGAAAAGAAGCAATAGCGGAATTGAAGGAAAAAACAACCGGAAGGGCTTTTGAATCTGTTGTGCAATCGATTGTTCTTTACGTTTCACCTGTCAAGATTACCGCAGTTTGTACAGCAAGTTGCACAGAAAGCACCTCACCCGAGCAGATAGGAAATATCTGTTGATGGTGGTATGTGAATAGACAAACCATTTCTGCTGAAACGCTGGAAATTATCATCAAGTGTATTCCAATGCACGTGTTAGCGAATGAAAAAGGAAGAATAAGAGTTTGCCCCAACCTTGCCCCATTGCTGTAGATCAGTTCACAAGGAAGTGGGAGAGAATGGAAGAAAAGTATTAAGCAGTCTCTAGCAAGAATTTGTGAGAATAGTGTCAGAGTGAGAAGGCAGATAAATACCGTGCCGACATTGTGCCCCAATTGGAGCGCTCCGACCGAAATCCTAACAACTTCTGTGGTCTAGGATATCATCGTGATTAACATGTAAAATTTAAACGTCGAAGATTTCAAACGTAACTAAAACGTTATAGATAAGCAAAAATCATTCTAAACACTATCAAAGTCAGATTCTAAAACACACTCGGGCTGGAGTTTGTCTGGCTTCGAAATATTCCATTTTTCGTATCCATACACCGTCTGTAACCTAACCTCGTCTAACCTTTTCCTATGCATTTGAAAACGAATCTCAAGCCATACCGAAATGGGCTCGGGTAGTTAGCTCGCTTAAATTATTTGTTTTTTCGTGGAGATTAAATTACGTAATGATAAATAACGTATGTAAATGATGCATTAATATTAAAAAAACATTGCCAAAATAAAAGTATTTTTAGTGATCAATATATTTTTCGATCAATATATTTTTCAGAGCCAGTGCCATGGCCTTGGCCCTTAAGGACTAGCCGCCACTGATGGTAAAACTCTACGAGATAGAGCTAGTAATACAGATATATGACGTAAATGTAAGGTGAAGAATATCGAGGACTGGGTAAGATAATAGAAGAGTAAAATGAAACGATCATACATAAGCCGAATGATAAAAAAAATAGAGTAGTAAAGCCGGCGAGAAACGGTTCCCCAACAGGAAGACGATTAGTAGGAAGACCACTTAAATGATGGAACGACAACTTATTGGAGGCATATTAAAAAACAGAGAGAGTTTTGTCTACATAAGAAGAAGAAAAAGAAGAAGAGGAAGAAGAAGAAGGAGAAGAAGAGGAAGAAGAAGGAGGAGAAGAAGTATTTGTATAATACGTAAATAGATATTTTAAATCCCAAGAACAGTAAGTTATGAGTAAGTTATAAGAGGTAATCGACACAAAAAGACCATATTACAAACATTTTGTTTAATTTGACATTCAATTCTCCAATACTTAAGGTTGAAAAGTAGAGCTTTATAGGACTAGATATTAATATTTTAGTTGTTTAAATACCATTAAGTTATTTTGTACTTACTTCCTGAGGATGAGTAGATAAGAAAGTATTTATGTCATTTAGACAATCCTGTAGCGGTACGGAATACAAACTATGTACTATATAAAGTTCATCAGTTCCTTCTTTTGTAGAAGTCCTAATATCAAAGTACCTAATACCTCTAATAAGTTGATCAGTCGCTAAAAAACTTTGAGTTCGTGACCACCTTGCTATGACCTCTTTAAATAAGGGGCCCAAAATTGATAGGTCTCTAACTATCTCTTCGGCATCAGGGGATATATCAGAGTCTTTTGTAATGTTGGCTGTAAAGCTGTCATGCGAACCTGAAAATGGTAATATTTTATTTCAGAACGTACTGAACCAAATGTTTAGATAATAATTTTTACAATTAACATAGTACAAATAATATAAACTAATTGAATATGAAGTATATATTTATTTATTTATATTTATTTATTTTTATCATCATTTTGGTGCTACAGTTCTTAGAGGGCCTCGACCTTCTCAAGCTTTCTACGCCATTCTGTTCTGTTCCTTGCTTGCATTTTTTAGTTGCCGACTCCGATCTTCTCGGCATCTTGTGTTACCCTGATCATCGACCTCAGCTTTGGTCTACCCCGTCTTCTCATTCCGACGGGTTGCGCTGTTAGAATCTTTTTTATGATGTTCGGTTCAGGAGCCCGGCCTACATGTCCTGCCTACTACAGGCGGTTTCGCTTAATTACAGTGATAATATTTTTACCACCAACCGTGTGGTTAGGATTTCCGCAGGTCTCGCTCTGGTTCTTGTTATAATGTCCACGTCATCTACATATGCTAGCATTTGGACTGGTCTATTAAATATTGTTCCCCTGTTATCTAAATTAGCGTCTCGTACAACTTTTTCTAGGGTGACATTAAAAGGCTGACACGTCAACGCATCTTCCTGCCTTAACCCCCTATGAATTTCAAATGGGATTGATAAATGGGAGTCGTTTTAAATTTTTACTGCTGATAGCATCTTCGCCATTGTCACTTTTATCAAACACATGAGTTTTTTTTTGAAATTCCTTACTCATTCATAGCCTTGTAAAGACTTGGTCTTAAGACACTGTCATATGCCGCTTTAAAATCGACAAAAATATGATACATATCTATGTTAAACTCTTGAGCTTTTTCGAGGATCTGTCGTAGTGTAAAGATCTGGTTAATGGTTGAACCACGCTTGAATCCTGCCTGATATTCTCCTATAAACGTTTCGGTATAAGGAAAATCTCTCGTGCAAAATGTTTGACAATATCTTGTATGCTGTATTTAGGAGAGTTATTTTGCGGTAATTATTGCATTCCAGTTGGTTTTCCTTTTTGTGTAACGGACAAATTAAGCCTAAGCTCCATTCCTCAGGCATTTGCTCCTCGGACCAAATTTTACAAAAAAATTCTCGCATCACTTGGTATTTATTTATTTTTTGATATTTATTTTTTAATACTTTTTAATTATTTTTAAGTATGTTCTTTCTATTTTAACTTCACAGTGTGGAGTAAAAATATATGTGATTTATTTGACATCAGTACTTCCAGTTCGGAAATTGTTTTTGGAAAAATGTTAACAACACATGTTGCTGGTGCTGGACATTAAAGTAAGACATTAAAAATCAAATAATGGTGTATATTAAAAGTTTATTCGAAGTAAAATAAATAAAAAGTATTGTAGCATTTTATTTAACAAAGTAGGTCACAAACATTCGTTTTATATATCGACGGTTAAACTGCAAAACCTCCTAAGTCGATTTTTGGTCAATTATGACTTTTATACTTTTTTGGTTTATATTTTTCCATATCTTTTAAACTACGAAATCTTGTAAGTCTATATTTAAATTTAATGGTACTAGCGACATCTACAAAAACCTAGTAAAACTAACTGTTAGCAGAAAACTCTTAAGTTCGACTTGCGTGGTTTTGCGAGTTTAATTTTGTGGGACTTCCAGAAACTATTTCATTACTTGAGTGGTGGTTGTCAATTTTGTTGTTGTGTTAATGAGATTTTGAGAAGATAATATCTATTGGTATTACATAATTTTGATAATGAATTCAAGAGGAAAATATATCTTAAGCTTAATAAAAACAAACAGTGCAGATTGCCAAGAGGGGTAAGTTTACTGTTGTACAATTATTTTTAATGTAATATTAAGGTAATTTGTTCGTAATCAATAAAGCGAGGTTATCTTTTTAGTATAAAAGATGGTCAGGCATTACTTAGTGATAATAATTATGCAGATAAAACCCATGATTTAAAATCTTTATCTCAGAGTTTAAATAACAGTAATGATGATGTTATAAATTTAAATTCTGAAGAAACGGAACCATTTGAAGACAGTGGATCTGAATATATAGTGTCTACCGATGACACGGATGAAAGTGACCAATTTACCAATGAAACTGAAACTGACAATAAAAATCAAACCAAAAAGAAAAGGGCAAAAAAATGGAATGTACACAAAGAAAAATGGGGTCGCTCTAACAACAGAAAAAAAAGAATGCGAGGTGAGAAATATGATTCCAAAATGTACGAAAAAACTACTAAAAAGTACGTAACCGTTGAAAGAAAATCAAAGACAAATGGGTCCAGCTTGTGAATGCAAATTGTCTTTAAAATCATCAAAACTCTTTTGCAGAACATTTAGTCAAGAAGATAGGTTACAGTTATTCAATAACTTTTGGCAGTTGAATTGGGACGAGAAAAAAATGTTTGTAAAAGGCCTTGTTGTTACAGCACCAATTAAACTACGCAAAGCAGGTAACTAATAATATTTTAAACTCTATAATAGGTTTACTAAAATAAATTTGATTTAATAAGCCATTGAAAAACAGCGGAAAGGTACCTTATGTTTTCATTTAAAAAAGAATAGTATACGCCTTCGGGTATGCAAAAAAATGTTTTTTAGAGACACTATGTGTAGGGGAGTGGAGTGTAGCAAGTTGGGTAAACGTAACTCAAACGCAAAATATTGAGCAATTGAATACTAATTGTAAATCCGAGCCAACGGAAAAGAAAAAGTTCCTAATTAACTTTTTTCAAAAGTTGCCCAAACTTGAAAGCCACTATTGTCGTAAAGAAACATCTAAATTGTATTTAGAACCGATGTGGCAAAATATAAACGAATTATATAGATGTTACACTAATGAATGTCGATCAACTAACGAACATGCTCCAGTAAGTCACACGTATTTTAGAAGACAATTTGAGGACCAAAATTTGTCTCTGTTTAGGCCAAAGTAAGTGTTTACTTATTGTTATTTTATTGCCTCCAATAAATCAATTTTTTTTAGGAAGGACCAGTGTGACATCTGCACTAGTAACACTGTTGGGACTGTAAGTAATGAAGATTATCAGTTACATATTATTAGAAAAAATGCTGCTCGCCAAGAAAAGGAAAAAATTAAAACAGTCCACTAAAAACGATTCAACTAAATTGTTGTTCACTATGGATTTACATACGGTTTTAAGTGCGCCAAAATTGCAAGTATCTGTTTCGTACTATAAAAAGAAACTTAATGTTCACAACGTGTGCTTTTTTAATCTAGCATCAAATAAGGGTGACTGTTACATCTGGCATGAGGGAGCCGGAAATATAAAAGCTTCTGACTTCACATCAATTGTCATTCACCAGATTGAAAAGTATGTAAAAGTAAGTCAGCTGAAAAATAGGGACATTTATGTACCTGGCTGTTATGTTCAAATTTATAAAAATGCAAAATTACAGCATCCTTATGATGTTCATTACCTAGATCATCTTTTCTTTAAAGATTATTGGTGATCCTACAGTCACAAATTTAAGGTGTCTAGCATATCGTCCGAATGGTCTTATAGAGTACAAATTGTATTACGAAGATGACTGGAAACTAATACCGCAACAACCCAACAAAGAAAAAGCAAATAATGCTCCGCCATTATCATATCCTACTGCACCAAAAATACTTTCTAAATTTAATGATTTGCAGGATATGAAAAACTTTATTCCTAAAGATTTTCGGCATTTTTATGAGTCTCCTTGCTCATGAGTAAGTAGAGGATATTAGCCAATTATAAATTATCACAATTTTTATTTTTTATTTTTTTTTTTATTCTTATAAACAGAATTTAATTTAATAGTGAATATTAGCAAGTTTTATAAAACTACGGCTATTTTGATTTTGATTTTTTTACTTTTTAAGTATAAAGATTGGTTGTCACTACTCGTTTTTAAGAATATTTTATAAGTTTTATACCATAGGTGATGTAATGTAATAAATTAACTAAAAATAATTTAATTTATTGCTTTTTTTTTAACCTCGGAAGTGGTTCTTTTGAGACAAAACCTCGTAAGTTTACTGACAGTTTAAGATTTTAAGTTGCAAAACCTCGTAAGTGGTTTTTTTGACAAAAAAAAAAACAATGTTACTAAATTTTACTTAAAAGTAATGTAATCGTTACCTCAAAAGAACCCTACACTCAAAAAACGAGAAAACTGAATGTTAAGTCAAGAAGCCAACACGTTTTTCGTCTCTCCTGTAAAGTTAAAGTTTTCGTGTAAAGTTACATAAAACTGACTTACGAGGTTTTGCAGTTTAACCGTCGATATAATAATTTAGTTGGGACACCCAGTATATTTTTGCTGATTTTAAAAGTCCTTGCAATTAATTGCCATTGAAAGACGTAAACTTGACCGGTGAGAAGTAGTTAAATTTAATAAATAACTTCACCTGTTCTGATTATCTAAAATCACCTGATTCGATTAGACAAATGAATTAATGTGAACGAATGCATGCAAAAGTATTGGAAAGGGTGACTCAGTAATTTATTAATAAGTTTGTATATTTTCATGAGGTAAAATACCAAGCATTTTTGAACATTTTAAGAGATTTTTTAAAATTATTATTCTCATTGATCTTGGTCAATAAATTTACCTATTCTTTATGTGTAAAGTGAATAATATCTCAGTTTAAATCTTTTTTCTACCGAGCTTAGTATGTGTGAATTAGGAATAAGTTCTTTTAAAATCTGCAAAAATATACAGATTATCTTATTTGAGTAATTAATATGTTGAGGGTAAAATACGGCAGTAGATGCGCCAAGTATCAATGTACTTTGATGGAAAGTTTCATGAATATCATGTTTTCCTTCTAAAGATATTTACTTGGTTCCATACTTTATCCCCACCCTGTATATCATAATGTTATTGATTGTATGACTAGATCCAAGCCATAAAAACATAGTATTTTCTCAATAACGACATCAATGTATAATTGGTAAATTATATAAATATATTATTTTAATACTTTCGCTTCGAAAGAGGGGCATATGTGTCCCATACATATTTAAAAATGACCGGTGGACAAAATTTTCATCTAATAGACCATTTATTTTATGTTCCTGTGGCCGTCTGCACTTAATAATATAATATCTTACACAAATGTGTTAACATATGCAACACATTATACACTTAATAGCTTAAATTAAATCACGGTGTGTACATGAAGACGCACTTAGACATTCATTTTAATTGAAAATTGCATTTGTTATGCAGCAAATACTTTTATCGGCAAATAATACTTTGTTAGGCTAGGTATATGTCGCGATGGTACTTAATTATAACAATAGCAACAGCTGTAACCAGCTCCAGAATTTACAAGCGGGAAGGAATGGGTTTAAATTATCATGAAATAATCATATACCGTATTGTATAGTAATATATACCGGTGTAATCTTGTTCATTTTGTTCATTTTGTACAAATCGAATTTTTAAAGTTTTTTTCCTTTATTTATTTGTTATTAGCGACCTATAAAATATAATACAAGTAGGTAATGTTACAATAGCTTGTATAAACCAATGTTTTTTAAATAACCTGTTGTATTTTTAATATTCGTGTTTTCTCCTAAGGCTTCTTTTATTTTAAATGAGATGTTATGCTTCTTTCTTGTAGATTCGTGTAATTTACACTGAGTTAATATAAATATGTTTCACGAAAAGGGTTGTTTGACAATTTTAACATATTGATGACGCGCAAATAGCTGTTCATGGGTTAAGTTACTGTGTCCCAGTCTAAATCGTGTTATTTTTCACTTGGTGTGGTGTGTTCAATGTTGGCTGCGGCCAAGGTTTCACGAATGGTTTTATTTATTTTAGTTCATTTTGTGATGCACTTCACATGTTTTGCCAAGCACTAAACACTTTAGATTTGGTTACAGATTTCAAATCATAGAAGAAACCTCGTTAATGTGAATGGAGTCCTGGCTGAAGGATGCCGAGCAGGCTAGTTGGTCCGCTTCTTTATTTCCTTTTATTTTGACAAATATATCTTTTTTCATTTAGATTCTTTATTTCTAATTTGATCTGTAAGGTGATTGGGTTATTGGTATATAAATCTTTGATAGGCTGAAGAGAGAATAATGAATCGGTAAATATAAGAGATTTTTTATATGGATAAGTGTAATATTCCATACAGCTCTACAGTCAATGACGAAGGCAATGGGTTTGCATTAAATTTTAAGGGTGTATTTGGTGAGAGGATGGCTGCACCAACACTGACTGAATACTGATGATAGCACCTATCGATCAAGTCCTCGCAGACACATCGTCTCAGGACCAGCAACTTCCCGTGAAGTCATACCTCGCCATGTTACCAAATTCACTGGTAACTTTAATATCTTAATATATAATATCATATAATGTAAACTAAATTAAAACAAACTTTTAACGGGTTTTTATCCAGATATTTAGTGGCTCAATACATGTATACCCAGACACTGAAGATGGAATATGGATTCCGAAAACGTTTTGTGAAATAGCCCAATTGAGTTTTTAAATTATATACCTTTTATAAAGGATTTTTAATAAAAATTTTTGTGATACATGGTATACAGCCAACTACAGGAACTTAGATTCCTTGTGGATTATGGGTTCCTGATGGTCTTTATTTTTACATCTTTAGAGGGAAGATGGAAAATCTACATACAGACACCTGCGATTCACACAGGCAGTGTTGAGTTCCTAATACCCTAACGAAGCTGTGCCAGTGTGAGATGCCCAAGAAATTTAGACCTTTAACACTTCGTCCTGTCACCACTCCGCTACAGTCAGCGTCCCAACTAAAAACCTCTCCTCTGTCACTCCAGACATCAGGATAGAAGAGTTGGTTAAGGCAAAATATCTCTCCTGATGCCCTGCTAATGCATGATTTTCATTCTTTCTCCGACACATTTATCGAGGAAACTATACCCACACGAACCACCAGAAGACTTTTAACCCTCTTCCTTAGCGGGTCTAAGGAAGAGGGGCCATCTCTCTCACGTCGTCTGTCTCTGATTTACTCTTATTTCGGCCTGCGACGGTCCGAACTCCATCTAGGTGCTACTCGCTTGTTTAAGCTACTACTAATTTATCGGAAGCTACTACGCTGTGCTGTGTTTTAGGTACAAACTATTACAGACCTAAACTTTTATAATCTTTTTTTTATTATACGAATCTAATGGTATTTCTGCTATAAATATGTTATTTTTAATAAATTTCACCAGGAGCGTCACCAGGGGCCCTTGTCGTGAACTAATAAGTACCTTGATGAGCATCGCCCCTCCTCAAAACATCTTTGATTTTTTCTATTGACCGAGTGACCTAAGAAACGTGTAAATATGATACATTTATAATTCTCGACCAGTCTGGTCTCGGCTCCCATATTGTGTCCTTTCCTGGGAGTCCGTTGCCGGATTCTGTTCAGGTTCTGCGAACACTGAGACTCTGCGGCTGGATCTTGTCGACCTTCTAAACAGAGTTTTATTTAATTTCCATTAGGAAGTGTTAATTATTTACCGAATAACGAACATACGCAGAAGGCACTTCAAATACACTGATCGAAGTCCCTCTGTAAACCACCGTGCGAATGGTTAAGTGGCCGTAGTTTTCCAGGCCCTTCTTTCTTATTTTGTAATACTTTTTAGGATCACTGAACAGGAATATAATGATGGTGATAGTCTCCCAGGTGCAACCAGGCGTTTGTCTCCTGAAGTTTTGTATAAATTTAATACAAATCAGTTCAAACTCATCACACAGGAGTTTTTGGAATCGCTGAATACTAATACCATTTCGGTGATGGTATGCAAGGCTTCAGGTGCCCAAGATGGGCCTCGTCTTTCTGAGTTTTGCGGAAATTCGATTCAAAATTACTGCAAACTGGGTGGTTTTTGGGTTCGGTAAACACTAATATCATGTCAGCGATAGTGTGCATATGCTAGTGTCCAGGACAGACCTAGACTCCTGGAGTTTTGTGGAAATTCGTTATATAATCAGTGTAAGCATTTTAGTCGGGTATTTTGCTGTCGCTGAATACTAATATTATGTCGGTGATAGTGTGCGAGGTACTGGTAGCTAAGAAGGACCTCATCTTCTGTAGTTTATGCATTTGATTGCATTAGAGACGATTCCAAACACCCGTGATTAACGAGTTTAAAGTAATTTTTTATCGAACTTCGATAAAATTCAAAAAGACAAAGCCTAGCTGGACACGGTGCCTCGAAGACCATCATGGTCATTATATTTCCGTTCACTAACTGCAAAACCCCGGAAAAGTAATACTGAATTCATTTCCGTCAATTATTTCCGAATTACAAAATTATCATTTAATATCACTTTGAAATGCACCTCGTGTATAACACAACATTCAAAGTGCTTCTTTATTTGTGCGAATATTAATTTTAATATTATATCTGCATTAAACAGTTTAGAAAATTTGTATCGATTTCAACATTAATAACAACTAAATCAAATATATTGCAGTATTATTTGGTTATAACTAAACAAAGCAAATCAAATATAACTGCAATTAGTTCGAAATGGATTATTATAGAGCGACGTGATTCGTGAAAATAATAAAGAAAGTAATTTAATAATTTGCCACTTACAACACAATTTTAAACATAAGTTAATAGAGTGACTTATTTTATATCACTTTATCAATAACTACACAATAAATCACTAATAAAAATATGAAACTAAGTAACTGTGAGTGGGTGTTCAATATAAAAACTTTAAAGATGACCTTGTGTGTGAATGATAGGTGCGTGTCCCACTGAAGTCTTAGGGCTAATGCTAACCTTACTTATCTACATATTCATGCAAGGAAGATCACGCTAGAAAGTGCTAACATAATCTATGAAGTTGTCCATTTGGAACTACTTAATGCATGAATATGTCAACAGACATTATTTTTGGAAAAAATATTTAGAACTCATACTCAATCCTTAAAAATCTGTAGTTACCGTATGGTAACGTTGCACATTGGTTGTAAACTGGCCTATTAAATTTATAGTATCATCATTGTTGACTGGATGGCAAGGTGAGCACGTTTAAAAAACTTGATTTCACATTACGTTTTCGTATGAATCACTTTGTTTGTATACTGACGTTTTTAAGTACAGTTCCAATTTTAACAATGTTCATCTGTGTGAAAAATGGTGCAAAAAAGTTTCGACTATGTAACAGTACCTAGTATTATGAATACGTATTATATTTTTAAGTATATTTTAATGATGCTTTTGAAAATGCTGCAATATAAAGATATTATATTTTACATACCGTTACCATACGGTAACATTAGGCTTTTGTATATTTAAAGTAACTGAAAAGTGGTACTTTTGTTTCAGACGTGGTTTTAGCTTACAAGAAGAACTTTAAATAATATATTAACTAATAGTACACTGTTTACCGGGTAGGAAAAGCTTAACATTCCTGGACGACTGTGAAGATTGCTAAGTCGAGGCGCAAGCCGAGACTTAGCAACACAGAGTCCAGGAATGTGGCTTTTCCTACGAGGTAAACATACTATTTTTCCGCAAATCGTTTAAAATTCGACAGATATTGATTGATTAAAAAAAAAAAACGCGATAATTTTATTCCCAAATAAATGGTGCTTTGAAATTCCTAATAAAATTACTTGGGGTACTATGGAAACGTATTGAGGTTGAATTGTCAAACTTGACGCTTATAAATTTAATTGCTGGTATTCTCGAAAGTAAAATGATAAGTGATGATGAAATTTACATTCCTGGGACTCCTCCAGAGCTGGTTGAGGCAGTGAATACTGCTTCATTAGAATTATTGCCAAAGAAAATCAAGAGAAAAGTACGAAAATGCATACAGACGTTTTATGGATTACCGCATGAGTAAAAATACGAGTTCTTTCTCAGAAAATGTTGTAATGGCATACTTCCTAGACCTTTGTTTAAAGATGAAATCTTCAACATTATGGGCCAATTATTCAATGCTGAAGTCAACCCTTGCACTTAAACACAATGTAGATATATCTACATACTCAAAACTTCGTTCTTTATTGAAACGGCAAGCTCAAGGTTATAGGGCAAAGAAATCTAAGATTTTAACGAAGGAAGAAATTGAAAAATTTATCCAGGAAGCTCCAGATAAAGAAAATTTAATGATTAAGGTAATTTACAAGGTTTTAATTTCTATTTAGATTATAGCTTTATTTATTTTTTAGGTGGCTGTAATATTTGGTATTTCTGGGGCCTGTAGAATGGATGAGTTAGTCCGAATGACTGTACACGATATAGAAGACTTAGAATCTAAGCTTTTAATCAGCATACCTGATTCGAAAACCAACAAACCAAGATCATTTGTAATTAATCAGATCTACTTGAATGTTTATCGAAAGTATGTTTCGTTAAGACCAGAAAATATGAACAGTGATCGATTTTTCTTTAAATATCAAAGCTGAAAGGTTGTAGACAAGTGGTAGGAATTCATCAATTTAGAAAAATGCCCAAAATAATTGCTACTTATTTGAACTTGGTAAATCCGACAGAATATACTGGTCACTGCTTTCGTCGGTCTTCTGCAACAATATTGGTTGACTCTGGTGCCGACATAACTAGTTTAAAGAGGCATGGCGGATGGAAGTCATCAAACGATGCTGAAGGATATATCGAAGAATCGCTTAACAATAAGGTTGAGGTGGCAAATAAAATTTTCACAGTACAAAATATTCAACAAAATGACACTTCCACCCTGCATGTTGTCCAAAATGTTTCTCATAGTTCTAAGAGTGTTCCTCCAATGTTCAATAATTGTACTAACTGTCAAATTACTGTAAATATAACAAATTGATCTTAAAAATGTATTCAGCAATGACTTGATGTTTTCAAAATATAAATTGATTCCTTATAAGCAATGTGTTTTCTATCATTTATGTAGAACACTAACAACTGTACGGAAATATCATTTCCTTACAGTAAAAAAAATGACATTTCCTTACAGTAAGGAAGTCCTGACTTTTTTCTTCAAGAAATTTTGACAGGAATGTCAAAATTTCCTGGTGATTTGCGGAAAAGTAGATTCTATCTTTATTGCACCTCCAAGCTCACATGTTTTAACCGATAAAAGTATAGAGTATAAGATGACGAAGCCATAAATTAACAATATTTATATGGAAGAATGAATGAATACCAGAAGTGTCGCTGAAGGGAATAATATGTTCGTTGCATAAAAAGGGAGATCAACTGGAGTGTAAGAACTATAGAGGCATTACTCTGTTAGCATCTGCGTATAAAATCTTCGACAATGTATTATTTGAAAGACTTATCATTTTACAAAGGATATTGTTGGTCAATATCAATGCGGATTTACTGATGGAAAGTTAACTGCACATCAAATTTAAGCACATAGATTCTAGAAAAGTCACTTGAATATAACATAGATACACACCATTTCTTCATTGACTTCAAAGCAGCCTATGACAGTGTAAAAAGAACTGCATTATATAATGCAACGATAGACTTTGAGATCCCACCTAAGTTAGTTAAGTTGACCCAACTAACAATGCAAAAAGTAAGGTCACGCGTTAGAATTGAAGGAGAAAACTCTGCGTTATTTGACATTAATAATGGTATAAGACAGGGATACGCATTGATGTGTCTTCTTTTTAATATGGCATTGGAAAAGGCAATCAGACAATTCAATATTAGAATGAATGGAACTATTTTTAATAGATCGACGCAAATTCTCGCATTCGCTGACGATATAGTTATAGAGGCAGAAGTATTAGAGACACGGTGCAGTGTTTTACAAACCTTGCAGACGCAGCCAGTGAATTAGGACTTGTGGTAAACGAGGAAAAAACCAAATATACGTTGGTTTCTGAAAACCCTCGAAATATTAAACAGAGAATTGAAATTAATAACCATACCTTTGAGCAAGTCAAAGTATTTACATATCTTGGATCGCTAATAAACGCCACAAACACGACAAGTGACGGAATAAAAAGACGCATAGCAATAGCAAACAGAACTATCCACGGCCGCCAGAAACATTTCAAAAATAAAAATAAAAAACGTCCAGTAAAGCTTAATATATATAAGACCTTAATAAGACCGGTTTTGATATAGGGGGCTAAAACGTGGACCTTACCTTAAAATGATGAAAGACTTCTTGGTATTTTTGAGAGAAAAATATTCCCAAAAAGATTTTTGGGACTGTAAATGAAAATGGGCTATGGCGTCGAATACAACTTTAAAATATATCAGTTATACACCTATCCAGATATTGTGAAATTCGTTAAAGTGCAGAGACTTGGATGAGCTGGACACATTGGTAGTATGTAAGATTACGAATACACGAAGATATTAACATTTTTAAAACCAGAGGGCACAAGATGCAGAGGACAAGCACGAATCAGATGGATTGATGATGTTAAAGAAGACCTACAGATTGTAAGGGTTAGAAGATGGGGGGGGGAAGTTGCTCTAGGAATAAACAGGAGTAGCGACTTCTTCTTTGTGAGCAGGCCAAGATTCACAACGGATTGCCGAGCCACTTATAATGAAGATGATAAAGAGACATTAGACCTTTATGGACAAAAAAAGCATATCATTGGATATCTGGGAGCTTTCGACAATAAATAAGATACTTATACGACTTTTTATAAATAAGAGACTTTACAATCCCAGACCCCTCTCTATATTAAGAACTATCGCTATCTCAACTTTTTGAAACTTATTTTGACGATGACCTTTTACTTTTTCTTATTGAAGAAACTTCTCGTTTTGCTTTTCTCAAAAAATTTTTAGGCAGAAAGTATAAAAAATCAACTAAAATGTTTTCTGGTATGTGGTATGTAAAAACTCAGTGTTTCTGGAAAAACTATATTATTGGATTACCCAAGTAGACATAGGAAATTTTATGATGCCGATGCAATAACGCGTTACTTATGTTTCCCAATAATAAGATTTATACATTGTACAGATAATATAAAACCAGATGAAAAGGACAAAATATGAAAATTTCGTCCATTTATGGATAAACTGAAAAATAAATTCTGAGAACATTATCACCCCAAACGTCAGATGAACTATGATAAGAGGATGATAAAATATTAATGGATGCCAGTATTGTAATAAATTCATACGTGGTATGCCCATAAGATTTAGTTACAAAACGTGGTCTTTGAATATCAAATCAGGATACCTAGTATCAGCAAAATATATCGAAAAAAAACATTTCTCAGTAATATTAGATTACAAAAGGTTACCATATGACCTTTACGATGATAACATCAGGAAAAGAAATAACAAAAAAAAAAATCTAGAAAAAAAACAACTAGATATATATCAACAGAAACAAAAAAGCTTATGGATAAAAGAAGGAAGCTGAACAAAGAAGGCAAAAGGAAATCTATAGAATATGTAGAAATTAATAAAACAATAAGCAGAATGATAAAAGAAAATAAGAGAAAAGAACAAGAAATAAAAATAGAAGTAATACAGAACAACAAAAATATGAAATGCTTAAGACCGAAATTAGGTAAGTTTAAAATAAACAAATAAAATATGTAAACGGAGTAGAAACAAATATTAACTATGACATCATAAATATAATCCAACATTTCTACTCAGAATTATATAAAACAAAAAAGGAACCACCAGAAGAAATTAAAAACCAACTTAACGCTAAAATAAAAATGTCAACTCAGAGCTACAGCCAGAAATAAGCAAATCAGAAATAAACAAGGCATTGAAAGAAAAGAAAAAGAACGAATTGCCTCGAAAAGATGGAATAACTGCAGAGATACTGAAATATGGTGGAAAATGGGCAATTAATACTCTTCATTCACTACTTAACAAGATATTAAAGGAAAAAAGAATCCCAAACAACTGGAAGAAATCCGTAAACATTATCCTAAACAAGAAAGGGGATAAAGCAGATATAAAAAACTACCGTCCCTATAACACCAATACCCAATAGATTGACGACAACATTCGACGAATACCAGTCGAAAGAACAAGCTGGTTTTAGAAAGAGATTCAGCACAAGTGACCATTTACTAAGTATGAAAATACTTATATAGAACGAGCAAATGAATACCACATTCCTCTATATAGCGTTTATAGATTTCGAAAAGGCTTTCGACCGTGTCGAACATTGGGCAGTGAAAAATTCTTTGATTAACAGGTGAATTGACTACAGATATTGGGGAGGTCTATGTTGAAAGATGGACCGAAGTAGATGGATATATTCGATTAGACTAAAAATCACTGAAAGGTTGACTGAGATCTTGAAAACACTAAGGAAGACATTAAACAGGACGTAGAAAGCTTGGCGCAATGATAATTTACGCGGTTCTATCCGGAAGACTGTAGAGTTTAATAATAATACTTATAATATTATTAATTTTAGCTCTAGGTAGAATTCTTTAATTATATTTAAAAATAATTTTGGTTACTACTGGACATAAAGTTTCCTCATTGTCAAGCTGGCTCTGAAGAAGAGCCTCTCTCTTGGGACTATCATAGCTGAAATTAATGGGTTATCCCTGGTTAAACATGCCATTGTAGGATATTTATTTTAGTTGTGTGTTTACCAAGATAAGACGTCCACGTTTTTGCCTTCTCGTTCTTCTGCTAGATCTAGTTCGCCGTCAAGGCGCACCCTTTTCTTGTACAGTAATAAAATTTTGATACAGACCTCGCCACTAGAGGACACAGAAAAATATCCAACTTCTTGTTTGCTTCCATGTTGTGGATTTTCTTTCATATTTTTTACATAATCCTTGGAGTTTTGTGTCTGTTTCTTGTTTCAAGAAACGGACCCATTCCAATAAATCGACAGCTAGGTATTTTTCGCACGTAGTGCGGAAGACTCTGAACTTTTCAACTTAGTCCTTTAAGTTGTCAAGGCACAAAAAAGAAATGTTTGTTATGGATGCCAGGACATAGAGGAGATTGGCGATAATATTGGTAAAGGAGGCACTTAGCATGGTGGAAAAAATCCGAAAATAAAACTTAATGTAGCTTACTGGAAAAGAAGAAAGGTAACGAAACAGTTTATTACGATTTCCGGTTTGCTAAACAAAAATACTCTGACAGCCTAGAAGACTGAACTCAGATAATCACAAATTGTTTTCACTCAACACTGCTCATTTAGATTGTATAATCTTCGTAAAATGAGCAAATTGATTAAAAAAATATCCTAATTAATAAAGTTCACCTGAATATTAAAAATAGTTGCAGTTTATCATTATCAATTTAAAACTAAAATAATTTTTTCAATAGTAGAACAATTTTATATTTATAAAACTATCTTACCTGGTATAGAAATATTAGCAATAGGTATTTGTCGCACATCTTGCGGTAACCGCGACATCCAATTTTCTAAATCGTCGGCCAAATCTCTAAACTCGTTACCCATTTTAAAATTTTCTAGGTTAAGAAACTATTGTTTTGTGGTCACTACCGATTATTACGAACTGACAGCTGCCTCCGTCTATTAATACTAAGATCAGCTTCATTACTAATCAATAATAATTATAAACAAATACACATACTTATGATAAAAAACGTCAATTAAGGTAACAAATAAATTTTTACAAAAATGATAAACATAATTACCACGTGACACTAATTCTAGTAAGTAACTGGTATGCAAGGTTCACTTAAGCAATGTAGAGATGGGTTCGTCATTTTGTTTTCGTTATCTTTATGAATTTGTATTTTTAGTTATGATGATATAAATATACATATTATAACCCTTTAATTTTATAATAAACACTCGTACTAATTTAATATATCTTCTACAAAATTTTACGACAATCACACATCATAAAAATAAAAAAAAAAAACTAATATGCTTTCGACTAAGAATTTGTTATATATATATATATATATATATATATATATATATATATATATATATATATATATAAATTTCGCCCGGTAAATGGGAAGTATAGAAAGATGTGAAACGACCACGCTAGAACAGTTCCTGTTACCACATAGCTCTCTGGAGTATCTGCGGATCTCTCCTAGGTATTCGAGAGACTAGGAATGGATGAACTGCTTCAGCGGCCAAGAAGCAGCTTACTCAAGTGAGAGGTAATCGTGCCGATGGCTGTATGGCCACAGGATTTTATGTGGTCGTGAACGATCCCCTTGGGGAACCAGGCAAACCCTATTGTATAAAGCCTTCCAAAAGGGAAAACATCCAAAACCAAATTTCGAGGCTGGACCAAAACGTTTACCTCAGTTTGAAGCCGCAGCTGAGGATGAACAGCAATGTTTATCTCAAGTTTCGGCCCAAGCGGAGGATAGACAAGAACCACCTCAGAAAAATCGGTCTAAACGCCGCAGAATTTGCGGCGCCGAGGCAAAAAGAAGGAGGAAAGCTAGAGAGGCAATGGGAAAAGCACCCACGAGAGCAGCTCATACTACTCCAGCCCCTCACAAAACAAAGGTGAAGGTGCCCACATTGGAGGCATCACAACGGTTCCACCTCCAAAAGAGGACAGGGACCAACAGCCCCCGGTGTGAAGCGCCTTCATCCAAGTACCTTTACGGAGGGCACTCCGAGGAAGCATAAGAAGTCACGAAGTGGTGGAAACTGCTGCTACGCATTCCCAAAGCTTGGCGGAAGCCGCCTTAAGACATCTAAAGGTCGCTATTATAGATAAGGTAAACTCGTACGGAAAGGTTACTGCTGACCGGGAAAACCTTATTAAATGCAGCCTGAACAGAATTGGACAGAACAATCTTGCCCACCTCCAGCAGCCAGATAAAATTCCCACGTTCAAATCATGGACTTACTCAGGTGAGTTCATCAGAGTAGTCTGTGATGACGATGGGGCGCTTGCATGGCTGGAAAAGGCTACAGCTGATCTCAAACCGTAGGAGAAAGAATCACTGGTTGTTGTCAGTCAAGATAAGCTCCAAAAACGTACCAAAAGCCTCTCTATGGATCCCGGAGGATGCTCTAATGACCTAGAAAGAGTGCTGCAGAGGTTAGCTGCGCAAAATCCAGACATATATTGTCTGGATTCATTTACTTTTTCAAAGTTCATAATACAGAGAAGTTTCAGATCCAAGTATGTCAAAAAGCATTTTTAAATATTTTACATGTAACGAAAAGCAGAATTCAAAGAGTAGCAAGTAGTTACATTAAAAGCAGTCAAATGCCTATCGAAAGAAGGGGTAGTGCTAGGAGAGGAAAACATACTGAAAAAGACAGATTCGTGAAACAGTTTATAGAAAATTTAAAATGTATTGAAAGTCACTATTGTAGAGGCAAAAGTACTAGACAGTACTTGCCATGTGAACTTTCTCTTGAAAAATTAATGGAAATGTTTAACAATAGTTGCCCTGAAAATTTAAAAGTTAAACAAGGTTTTTTCAGAAAAATTTTTTGTGAAGATTATAATATTGGCTTTGGCACTCCAGTTACTGTTGCCTGCTCTCGATGCATTGAGCTAACAGAAAGAATAAAAAACGAAAAGGATAAAACTATAAGAAATAAACTTATGATCGAAAAAAGTTACATAAGCTTCATAGCGCAAAATTTTTTCATTTTTTGCGTGAAGAAATGTTGACATTTTCATACGACTGTCGGAAAAAACTTAATTAACCTGAAAATTACCGATGCAGAAATTGCGCCTGAAGTATTTCATATTCTTTCTTTCACTGATATAAAAAACATTTCAAAATTAGAACTGTGCGCCGATGATTGTGTAGGACAAACTGAGATAGAGTATTTGGCAGGATCGAGAGGAAATTTAAAAAAATGGCTGTCATAACCAACCCAGACACCTACATACAAATTTTCAAAGAAAGGGTAACGGTCCATAAATTGGAAAATTGCCATATAAGAGACGATCTACAAAGAAATGTCGCAAAGGTGTGCATTTTAAAATATCACACTTAGGCGAATCATTGTAGAAAAAAAGAATAAAGAAGATGTTACAGTAAAAGGAGAAGAATATTACAGTAGTGACTTTTGTCATTAATTGCCTCTCTAGAAACGTGGAAAAAATATCTCAAAAATGGTACTGGATGATTTGCCAAAGGGAGTTTAAGTTAAAAATGCCAAAATTAAAGACATTGATATTTTATTAAAAAGTCACTTTGGTTCGGAATGAAAAAACAATCCTAAGTGTTAGTTTTTTAAAAACTTTATGGAAGAAGTTAAGAGAAAGAAATAGAGAAAGATTACTGCGAAAGTTATTTTCCGGAACCTGCTGAATTAAGAGTTTATTAAACAAAAAAGTGCGTCTTATCCACTACGTTGTTCCAAAGTGCGTCTACCAAGGTATCTCTAGTCAATTTTGTCATTTATTTTAATTGAAAATTTTCTACCAAAAAATTTATTATAGTAAAAAATTAAAAACTCTTTGTTTATGCATATATCAATTAATGATTTTACGTTCGAATATTTAAATGAATTTTACTCTAAACTATGTTTATTTTGTTGGAAATTATTTAATATAAATAATTACTAGATACCTATAATTTAATCAATGTTCAAGCAATATTTTAAATACATACAAATGTGGACCATAATTAAATAAATATTATGTTATTACATTAAAATAATTTCTAAAGCTAGTATTAAAGCAATTATTTGTTATCCGCAGTAATTGATTAAACAAAAATCAAATTTTTTTGTGACATTGATAGAACATGGCATTCGTTATGTACAATATCATTAAAAAGACAAAAAAAAATTGAACTTTTTTATCACCCATAACATTTTATTTGCTATAGAAGAATTGTGCATTATAGGGAAATAAAATAATTTTAGTTTGTCCTTAGTGGTACGGTTAATTTAAAATATTCTGACGGATGTTTTACAAAGTAGTTTGTCACCAATGGCTATACTAAGCGTCGCAAACAAATATCCAGCAGTAATGGACAAGCAGACTAGGACTCCATTTATATTGGTAACGCTTTTACGTGGCTGGGATGTCTTGATGAAACCTTTCTCCTTATTCAACACTTACAGCATCTAAATTTTCTGTAAAAAAATTGAGATAAGTATCCAGGAGGTGAATTTTTAGAGACATGTTACATCCCATTTATCTGTAGGCACTAAATAATTCAATAAGAAGATCTCTGTAATTGTCAGCTTTTAGCTCTCCATGCTCCTATTTAAACTTTATTCAGCAAGTTATCAAACTCGCTATGTATCATTTTTTCTATCAAAAAATATGCTAGAGACAACAAAAATTTAAATACTAAAAACAATCACTAGAAACACTGAGGAAAAGAAAGAGAAGTGACGAAATCAAAACAGAATTTATGGTCAAAAAGATAGGCGACTGGATACTGAATAAGTAAAGAAAATGAAACAATCATATAAACAAAATGACAGATGATATGATAGATGAGATCTCCTCTTCATTCCTTGAGCCTTTATCAGGGCGTGGTGACAATCTAAATATTGTTAGCTTGCTGTCTTTCTTGGCTATGATCCTGTGTCAGATGAACGGCTTCATGTAAGTATTTTCTTCCAGAGTCTTCATTTGGATTGTCCATCGTATTGGAGACCTTCCTTATAGTCTTCGACCTTCTACCTTTCCTTCATACTACCAATAGATCCATAGTCTCCATTCTTCTGGCTATATTACCGAAGTAATTTGGGTAAGCTCGGTTTACTTTTTTTAATAACCTATCTTTTAAATGAGACTATTCCACAATTGCCAGACTGGTTTTTTGTTTTGTCCAGAATTCTTCAAAATTGTTTCGTTGTCTCATATTTTGAAGATTTAGAATAACTAATTAACCAACCTGAGCTAAGTATTTCTTGTTATTTTTCGGTATTCTCTTCAGTTGCTCTTTCGAAACTTTTTATTTCTTGAAAAATTAAAATATGATCCTCATTGATCACATGCTCTGCCAAGGCCCAAGATTCGAAATTTCTGTTGATATCACTTTAGACGACACTTTAGAAAAAGTTAATCTAGGAGATAGGTTACGTGAGGTCTGACCGACGTCAGATTGAATTTCACTTCAAATGTACTGAAACTTTAATTGAAGTTTAATTCAAAGTTTTCATTTTACTAAACTTTCTTTGGGCCAATTTGGTTAAACACGTCAAAAATTAAAATATTTTTATACTAAATAAAGTTTTATTAATTTATTTTAAAAATTATCACCATTGTATAACATAATTGATATACTATCTGTTCGAAATTCTTACAAAAGAATCAGTAAATATTTATTTATCCAAAAGATGATTTCTATCCTTTTATGTTCATCTAGGGTATACGGTATCATCATCATCATCATCCAGCCTCTATTTATCACGTCCACTGCTGGACATAGGCCTCCCTTAAACTCCTCCATTCCTCACGATTTTGTGCTCTTTGTTGCCAATTTTTAGTGATACGCCTGATGTCGTCGGCCCAACGTGTAGGTGGTCTTCCTCTACTGCGTTTGTCTGCTCTTGGCCTCCAATTTGTAATTTTGCTCGTCCATCGTGAATCGTGCATTCTCGCTACATGGCCTGCCCAGTTCCATTTAGTTCCGCTATGCGTTCCACAACATCAGTAATACTCGTCCTTCTTCGCAGATCTTCGTTTCTTATTCGGTCCCTCAACGTCACTCCCGTCATTCCATTCGTCTCTGTGCCACTCTCAGTTTCGAAGCCGTGGTCTTGGTTAAAGTCATAGTTTCCGCCCCATAGGTCATGACCGGTAATACGCATTGGTCAAACACTTTTCTTTTGAGGCTGATTGGTATGTTGGCCCTAAGTGTGTCTCGCAGTTTTCCAAAGGCTGCCCATGTTAAAGTAATTCGTCTTTGGATCTCACATGTTTGGTTATCCCTGCTGATTCTTATTTCATGACCCAAATACGTATATTTCTCCACCAGTTCTACCACGGTATGCGGTATACCCAGTCATTAATTTCAGAGAAGTACACCGACCCTTTTTATTGCAAATATCTTAAACGATATCGGGTACAATAAACAGCAAAAGTTTAATATCTGCTTACATCGGACAGTAGCATTTTCTCTTTTTGCAAGTCACGTAAAAACACATCAAAAAAAGCCAAAAATTGGTCCCTGGGGAAGACAGTCGATAAACGATGGTTAAAAAGTACTTCTTTGTATCTTAACTTAAAAAGTTTTAAAGTAATCTCGGTAAGATAGTACCAATAATATTCGCTAGTCATTAATTTTACATTTGAATCATAAGTAGATCTTCGAGAAATTAGTAGAAGCTGTAAGATCTAGTTGCAAAGTTGCGGCATATATCTAGGAAAGTAATACTCATAGACCCAGCTGATAATGTATGAGCATATGTTTTATGAGGTCATATAATATTCCCGGTAGACGTATGAAGAGAAAAGACTGTACTAGTGAGCGGAACATTATAGTGATCCTTCTCCTCATTTTTTAATCCCTTGTCAGGGCATGGTGTTACTCCAAATATTGTTAGCTTGCTGTCTCCAGAGATCCTGTGCCATACGGACGACTTTATGTAGAGATTTTTTCAACATAGTCTTTATTTCGTGTGCCCATTATACTGGAGATCTTCCTCTTGATCTTCTACCTGCTACGTTAGCTTCAACTATCATTCACTCCATGTTTCTCTTCTTCTAGTTATTTGTCCAAAATATCTCCAAATATGTATAATATGTCCAAAAAAGTATATTTTAGTTAATAGTTGTAATGAGTCTAGTTTTTATGTTAAGTTCTGCTAGAATTGAGTTGTTTGTGCGATAAGCGGTATATGGTATGCGCAATATTCTACGGTAGACCCTCATTTCAACTGCCATAATACGCTTTAAATCCTATTTTTTGATTGTACAAGTTTCTGAAGCATAGGTGGCGATAGAAAATTCTTCTTCTTAGTCGTCAACCTGATGCAGGTATCGTGATATCATGAAGCTGTTAGGTAATAGAGCATAGAGTCTTCGAGCATAGAAAATATCAATGCTCAAATAAGTTGTATTTTGTGTTTTTTGTGTTGTCAGCGTTCTTTTCGTCTTCGCATCTTCCACTGTTAGTAAGAACGGAGCCTAAGTAATTAAATTGCCTGACCCACTTCATAACCTGTCATGATTCTTATCTCTGACTGGTTGTTTCTGATTCTACCGATGATCATCACTTTGGTTTTCTGCATATTTATTGTTAAACCATATTGTGTAATCACCGTGCCTAGCCTATTCATAATTTGTTTCAGATCTTGTGGTGATGACGCCAATATAACAGTGTCATTAGTAAACCACATTATTAACTGTTACATTAGCAGCATTAATAACCTTTAATTAATAGTTTTTGTAATAAATAGGTAAGATGTTCTGGCGTACCCATTTCTCTAAGTATATGCCACATTTTATACCATTTTATGACATGGAAGGCCAAGGAAAAGTTTGATCCCTAATCATCTGCCCAGTCGCCCATTTCACACCATTCGACCCGGAATCGATATGACTCCAGATTGCAGAGCACAGAATTTTCTTGCTTATTCGTGGGAAGATAATCAGGTGGTTTCCCGATGCCTGCCCGATCGCTGTCTCATAGCCGATTGAACTAGGATGTAGTTGTCGCCTGTGAGTAATTTACACTAGACCTGTATGGATCATCATACAGCCCCGGTGCAATATTGACATCGCTGCTGCATTATGTCATTTCAAACATATATAACATCCTAATTTTAGTTTCCGGATATTTACATTAGTATTTGTATTATTAGTAATATTATTTCTTATTATTATTTAACTTTTGTATATAGTTACGTATCCTTTTGTCAATTTATTATTTAGAATAAATTTGTTCTCTCTTTAATACTTATTGGGCTAGATTTAAGCCTTTTAGGAAGCAGTCTGACTGGTACCTTAAGTAGATAACTAATTACATGTATTAGTGAACTAGCACACCAACACTATCATAATCATAAGAAAACCGTCGTCATTTCAAAATAAACTCATTCATAATATTTTTCTAAAGCTATTATCTTCTTTGGCATTTAATATTATTTAATATTTCCATTGAGAATTGAACACAATTTTAGTTTTAAACATGTACCTATTTTTTGACATTTCAATTTCTACTTCGGAAATCGTTCCTAAAATACAAATTCGTTGAATTGAATATCGAAATTTCAAAATAAAAGTAGCTGTTTTTAAACATAACTGAATTTGCTAATAAAAATAGTAAATAAACCTATTCACACTATTTTACGCCATCTTAATATACACGGCAACGTTGCAAGAATAAATTAGGTCGTTTGCTCTTATCTCACGTTAATTTAAGTACATGTCACAATCCTTGATAAGTGTGTAATTAGAGTAGCCCTCAGGTGGACCCCAAATAACGAGGAGCATTAGGGTTATAACCTACTTGAGAATACAATGAAAAATGTATTGCTAAATTAAATATAAAATAATAAACAATATTATGTACCACATTTTCCTGAGAATTAAAAACATTGTTTATTTGTACTTTATACAATGAATTAATCTGTTAAAATCTTTTTATCTCTAGACAATACTAGGGATTGTCTACTATATTGTTTCATTGCTTGTAAATAATTATTTATTTTTAAAGGATTAATATAATCTCTATTTAATACGTACAGTGGCTTTATATTTTTGCGGACCCCTGGGGCCAAATTTTTTTATTTTTAATTCTGATAATGTTTGAGCTATTTATACAGGTTCATTGGCATTTTTTTTCCCAAATTTGAAAATTTTTGACCCCATTTTGTTGTTGATGTTCATCACATGCAGATGTGATGCAGATTTTATCAAAGTTTAATTAATAATTGTAATTGAATTAATATCTTTTCGTAATTTTTAGATGGTTTGCTGCTACTGCTATTCATACTGTCCTACCCTCTGCCATTCTACTAATGTGTTCGTTCCACTTCTGTTACCGTTTTGTCACCCATCCATTTATGCATGTTTTTTATGTTTTCGCTTTTCTCTATATAGGTACAACAGACTTTTTCCTGATATTAGTCGGAGTATTTTCATCTCTGTTGTTTCTAGTAGTCGTCTCGTTTTAGATGTGTCAGATCTTGTCTCCGCCGTGTATATTAATATAGGTCTAATTGCTGCTTTACAGATTCTTGTTTTTGTGTCTTGTCTTAGGTGTTTGTTCTTGCAGAATGTATCATTAAGAGATCCCGCCGCTTTACTCGCTTTCAAGCTTTGTTGTCGTACTTCTTCTTCAAAATCTCCGTAACTAGTTATATCTATTCTCAGATATCTAAATTTCTGATCAATTTACATCGTAGTGGGTATTTAGATGTTGTTATACATTTGGTTTTTTCTGCTACCATTCTTGTATACTTTGTGGACCTATGAATACATCGCTAGATACCTTTGCTACATTTATGGTAACCATTTTGTTAATTAGCCCTCATACCAATTTTTGTTTTAACTGTAAGTAGTACCTAGTGCCTTTGGGTTCTTTAGTTTTTATTGGTTTTATTGCAAGAAGCTCTATGTGCATTGGCGCAGCTAGATACTGCACAGTTTATCCTGGTGTTTATTCAGTAGTGTTCTGTAAAAAATGTATCCACCGATTTAGTGGAAAGGAGATGTGAGTCTGTGTTTAGATTGTTTAGAAATATAACCATGGATAATTGGTTTACAAATTACGAAATTGTAGTACGCACGCTGGAACAGCACAAATTTACATTGTAGAAACAAGTCAAAAAAATAAAAGCGAGATTCTAAAGGAAGTTCTTGATTCCAGCAGACGACATAATTTGTCTATGTTTGCATTTTCCAAATCCATTACTTAGGTGTCGTATATCCCAAAGAGAAAAGTCGTGACGCTTTTATTATGTTTTCACTATGATGTCTCGATTGATGAAAATTGTGCGGCTTATAACGAAGGCAGAATCTCCCGAAGATGGTCAATGGTCATTTTTTATGATTTACTCAACATTGAGGGCATAAACTCTCACATCATACAAACGAAAACGACCTAATTTCGGAACGCAGATTATTTATGAATTCAATTGTCTTAGCCTTGACATGGCATGGAAACGTGGACTTTGAAAAAAACATCTATCAACAAACTTGAAGCATTTAAAATGTGGTCATTGAGAAGAATGATGCGCATACCTTGGGTGGATAGAGTTCGAAACGATGACGTCCTTAATAAAGCCGGCGTGGAAAGAGAAACTCTTTGAATTATTAAAAAACGCAAGATTGGTTACCTTGGGCACATATTGAGAGGAGAAAAATATGAAATACCACAGTTAATCCTACAAGGGAAGATCGAAGGTAGGAGAGGAGCCGGCCGCAGAACAATTGTCCTGGTTAAGGAATATTAAAGAATGGACAGGAATACACAATACAGGTGAGCTGTGTCACGCCGCCAAGAACAGAATTCTAGTAATGAGATAGTCGCCTACGCACTTTGGTGTATGGCATGTTAAGAAGAAGCCTTGACATGAGACAACATGCTTAACAGGCCAAGAGACCTTCATTGACAAAAGAATATCAGAAATATCGCCCAAAAAGTAAGCGAAGTACATGCAGATCCAGCCCCTCGGCGTCCAAATACACGAGGTTAGTACGCGTATTGTTCAAATTGTTAAACACGGTATTTTTGTGTCAAATACCAAAAATGGCTATTCTTAGAGCATGTTAAATCGATTTGCGAAGACTGCAATAATAATTAAAATTAGGATGAGAATGTTGTTTATTAAATGTAAGAGAAGTACATTTTTGTTAACTTTTTTGCATTTTATTAAAGATGTTGTTCATTTTATCATTGGGTTTAAAAGGGGATAAGTTGTATTAAAAATGAAATAAAAAAAATTGTACATATATCAAATAGTTTTATTTTAATCTTTTCTAATATATTGTGTAAAATAAAAATTGGGCCTTACAGACCACACCCGACTGTTCATATAATTTACATGTACCCGGTTACTCAAGGGTTAACACTGCGAATACTGAACTGCGTCAATATGTCAATCAATTCAATAACTTGTCTACATCTACATCTACATCTACATCAAATATCTACAAAAATAGATTGTCCGTTTTATATCTCGTATTTTATTAAATCCTTAAAAAAACAATATAATCATACTTTATTTAATTTAACAACCAAATCGGTTTTTTCAGATTTGCGTCTCATATGTATTCTCCCTGATGAAGGTGTCACATAACCACTGTAGCGAAATAAAGGAACAAACGTAGAGTTCATTTTTTATCCTACACTCCACCAACTCCATTTTGCATTCCGCAAAACGGATAGGAAACAGGAATATAAAGAGCTACATCGTTTTTCACATGTTGTCAATAATATTGGCATCTCTATCTGCACTATAGATCTCTCTACAAAATATATGGAAAGGTTTTGAGTATAAGTACAATTTCCTTTTAACTTTTACGAAATAAAATAAAGGTTGTGCAACGAAATTGTAAAAGATTTTCAATCTTTGTTGAATTGTATAGTATGATTTATTTTTAAAAATAAATTAGTCATATAGTGTAGGTGAAAGTCTCAGATGGTTTTGCAAATATGGAAATAGTTTTATTTATATTTTAACCGTTGTATTAATACAGTTTTAAAAGATATTTTGTCACTTGGGTCCACTTTTTTACTTAACATATATTATTTTAGGTTTTTAATCTGTAAAACCTATTAAAATATTTTAATATAAAGTTAAATGCTCGAATAAACGAACTTTGATAAAATGAAAGGCGGATATCGAACATAGTTTTATTAATTAAATCTTGCCCAAGTACTTTCGCTTCCTAGAGCATCTTCAGGAGCATTTCGTCAATTTTGAGCTACCCAACAATCACAAAATGTCGTAAACATAAAATTGTACACTACACTACACCAAACAAGGACAAACACTTTAAAATTATTTAAAAAATAGGCGAGGCTACATTCTAGTACGCAGGATGCAGATCACATTTCCATGATTGTGACTGCCCATCCAAGCTGTCATATGTCACATGTCACCTTAAAATTTCCGTTAATACCATTCTCTCTCCTGTTGCCGACAAGAATGTAGCTTCGACTAATTTTAAATAATTTTGAACTGTTTCTCCTTGTTTAGTGTAGTGTTTGTACAATTTTATGTTTAATGTTATGTTTATTACATTCTGCGCTTATTGGATAGCCCAAAACTGAGTAAGTAAGTCTAAAACGTTAATCACAAAAAAACTTTTATCATCCATTAACTTCGAGTTTTTCATCGAAGGTAATCAATTTCTTCATTTAAAAGAAAACGTTTCTTGGCTTATTGATGCCAAAACATCACTAACAGCATTATAAAAAGAATTGTTACATATAAAAGTGAGGTATGGCCAGTGAAAGGAAAAAACTTAAAAGCATTGAAAGCAACAGAAATGGCTTTCTGCACAATATATCAGAGGACCTCAAAATAAATCAACTAAGATGGTACGGACACATTTAAAGAATGATGAATGAACACAGAAGACCAAAGAAAGTATTGAAATGGACACCGAATGGAAGAATAAAGCAAGGTAGATCAAGATTATGTTGAATAGAAGGAATCGATAAAGACAAGGATAAGGGAGAGGGGAGTTGAAGAAAACTTTTGGAACGAATGAGATAAATGGAGACTGGAAATCAGAAGACGGCGTAGAACATTATAAACTGATTGATTGATTGATTTATAATATTGTTTTAAATGTTTTATAATAAATTTCTTTTTATTTGTTGCTGAACAAAATAAAATTTTGTTTTTCATCAACAACTAATAAAAAAAATTATCACTCTGAGCTATTTTCTTGTTAACTCTGTATATCGAGAGTTTTCTCGTTTTTTATAGATTGTTTACAGTCTATAACTAGTAATATTAAAACTTAAAACTGATCTAATAAACGCTTGTTTATGTTTGTGCATATATTACTTTATAATTGAAATTATCAATTTTATCATGAAAATATAAGTAGTAAATTCTGTATATATTCGACTCTAAAATTTAAAACTACTGGTGATAATTGTAATATATTCTGGCAATAATTTAAAAAGCTTTATAAATTTGGTCGATAAAACTTTGCATAATTCCAAATCGAAGTTTAAAGTTCATCGCAGTTTAAAAAGCTTTTAAACTGAATATTTCATTAAGTTCCAGTTCATCCAGTGGTACAGGATTACATCCATATTTAAGAGACCGCTTATTTTTAAATAAATCAATATTGATATACATAGAGTTTTAAGAGTTTTTGTCTTTATTTCAATTTTAATTATGTTTTCGCTTTGGTCAAATAAATAAAATTATTTGCTTTGTATGTTTCCTAATATATTGTTTGACGTTTGACAATTCGTTTAAAAAACCACCAGTAGTATAAATTTTATATTGACTTTTATACATTTAATAGTCTAGTGTTTATTATTATTAACAGTAAATACCACATTATTAATATGTGGTATTTAATTTATTGTATTGTAATAGTTTTATTGTACCACATTAAAACGAATTTGAAGTCAGTCCGGAAAATAAAAAACCTAATTTTTGTTTGACGTAACCTGCATTAAAGTATATTATTTTTGTTGGGCTATTTCTACACCTAATAAATTATGCTCATAAAATCTACTATATCGGAGTTTTTTTTGTTTAACTTAAATTTCGGCATATTGGGTGTTGCATATTATCGGTTTGGACATGTCGTGTTTTGACCACAAACTCTTTTTTAAAATGGTGGAAATCGGAGAATCTTTAACCCTCAGTTAGTATAGTGAAGTACATTAGACTACAGCTTGAAATAAAATTTAAATTTAAATATTTACGCATATTACAGGTATATGGTGTGGTGTTCCTAATATCTTCCTAGAATTACATTTTTTTCACTTCAGGCAATTTAATCCTTTAAAATCCAGTAACAACATGATAAAATAAAGAGTACCCTCCACATGTTAAGATAGGAAAAATGCACTCACTCTCAGAATTAATCGGTTATGCGATTAAAAATTATACGGTTTAAAAAAATGCATTTTTAGGTAATGTACACTCAACCTACGGGTCTACAAAAATAGACGAATAGCGGTTACTAGAGTCTTATTTTTTAATCACATAAATAGTAAAAATATGAGAAAAATATGTATCGATTTAAAAAACATATTTAATCCCGCCAAAACTAGCCAATTTCCTTTAAATATGTATAACCCGACAAGCGAGAGCTGGCGGGTTGCGCGTAGAACAAATTGAAAAGTGGAAGGAATTGCTTATTTCTATTGCAGTCGGCTAGAAGTTCACATCGTGTATAACCGTTTAAGTACCTATACTATATACCTATAATCGCGATTAAGTACCTCTCCTATCTCTCTTAGAATAATTCCTTTTCTATTTTCGCGTAGCTCACCCGCCAGCTCTCGCTTGTCGGATTATACTCCATTAAGATTCTCCTATATTTTGTAGCTGACGATGACAGAGATATCGAAACGCATCATATGAGTTAAAATAAAGATTGTTTTTACAATTTGTTGTTTCACTTGGAGTTAGTTATTGTATAATATATGCTATTACCTTAAAAAATAATCTAAATTGTATTTCAAATTAATGTAATTGACCAAAATAATATATTATTTTGGTACAGAGCCGCCAATGAAATTCCAACAAGAATTAAAAGCTTCTCCCTACTTCTAAAACTAACTTCTATTCATTCTCTATTATGCAGAAATGATAAAGTGTTACTCTCCTTAAAGAATAACATTAAATGTCTTACCGTGACAATAAACGGCAAGAAATACATTTAAACGCTCAGATCTTTTACGGGATGGCTTACATCATTATTATAAATTGCCACGCTCCACTAATAAATAAACATTTTTTTAGTATCAACAGGAAGAATAGGTAAATGTGGTGAAACAAGTTTGAACAATAAATGGGAAGAAAGGGAGAAAAACATTTTCCTTTTTTTTTTCAGAGGAAATGGTCAATTCCTTCCTTTTTATTACGTACTAGCTGTACGCAAATCGAAGTTGACATAGTTGCCAAGGTATAAAAAAAATCCTGACTCCATTTTAAATCAAGTAGATCACATAATTATTGCAAAAGTATCTCTTTACAACGGACTATTTAAATTCTTATGTGATATTTTTGAAATAAAATACACTAATTTTGTTCTAAAAAGAACAGATTTTATTAAATTGGTAAAAATATAAAACAAGGGGTATTCGCTTTAAAATTCAAAATAATAAAGTACAAAAAGTGTCAACACCGCAACTCTCCAATAAGTGTTTTTACCAATTTATGCCAAAATTTCACCTTCGTTCGATTACAGTTACAGTGTGTTCCGAACAAATGTTCTTCATAAAAATGCTTTATAATGCATTTATACAAATTAAATGAAGCATATTATTTGTGTGTGTATTTCTTTAAGTTAACAATAGAAATCTTTAAATACTATTTCTACGCGTATATAATAAAATATGTCTGGTGGATGTAATGCCAGTGTAATCAGCAAAGTGATTCTAAAAAGAACACACCTACCCCCTAAATATTTCGTCTTGGTATCATGTGACGTCACGGGCTATGACGCCGATGACGTGCATCGGGAAGTAAATTAGATGAAGTGTAAGTTTGAAAGAAAGAAGTGACACAAATACTTAATTCATTTTGAGCCATTTTTAATTTTTAATTATAATTTATACAATTTTTAATATTTATTTGTTTTAAAAACTATAAACATTGATTGAGAGTAATAGTCAGATTCTAAGTTCACGATCTGTTTAAATAAATTTAATAATACTTATCACATAAAATTGCACCCACAAAAGTAGTTTTGGATATTTACTGAAGAAGGGGTTAAAGAATTTTTTAATCCAGAATTGGAATAACTTATATATTACCTCTTCGTTTTTAGTTTACGAAAATGTTTTTAGTGTTAGTGTATTTAAATTTAATGTTAGTAATAGATTTTGTTGGGCGAAATTGTCAAAAGCGTGTCGTGTCGAAAATATCGTTTCCAAAGTTGACTGAAAATATTAAAATTCTAGGGTGGTCTTAACGGTATTCTGAATTTTTGGCGGTGTTTAAGTAAACGCTTTTAAATGGATTACTATTACTATGGATAGATGAAGGAATTAGTTTGGGTTTTTTAAACAAATGCCGTAGCGGCAAATTACTTACAACATAATAGCTGGGTAGTATAACAAGAATTTTATTAGCAGGGCAAATAATAAACTTATACAGAGCGCGTGAGATAACCAGTCAATTAGAAATATCTCCATAACTATAGGTATCTGAATCATGAAAATTGGATTTAAAGGGGTTTTGAAGAGTAAACTGTTTAATGAATATATTTTTATCTATTTTTTACTTTCAGTTATACCGGAAGTTGCTTATAACTTTGTTTTTTTATGGGATACCCTGTAAATTTTTAAATATTTACATTAATTTGAACATTTTTTGTAATACTTTCCTATACGTATAGTACACTTTTCTACCATCTATATAAAGTGTCGTACCGGACTAAGTGGTATGCTGGATAAATGGTTGCAAATACCACTTCCGTACGTTCTGTTGTTCGATTTCGTCCTGAAAAGGACGAGATCTATTTATTGTACAACGACAATAGGTAAATAAAACACAAAGGTTGCGGTTGAAAAAGAGACTCAGCCTCAGAGTCTAAGAAAACTGGAGCATCGCGCCTAGACCGAGAAAGTGACCGATGTCCACATACTGTAGGGAGGCGCTAGCTGGTCCTACTTCGTGGTGTTTGTTGGCAAATGGAGCTTCTAGCTTCGAAGAAGGCTGGCTCGTCGAAGGTGTCTGTACATTGAAGGCCTCAGGGCTGCAGAAGGCCTGGATATCGGCTATGTTGGCTTGATATGCCAACATATGATGCTTCTCCCCGCTGTTTTTCTTGAAACAAGCACACGGTGGTGGATTCATCTGTGTCCCTTCTGTGCAGGCGGGTCGTAGGTTCGGATTTTAATCCGCGAGTTGGGCGCCATGTCGTACCAGACTAAGTGGTATGCTGGATAAATGGTTGCAAATATTACTTCCGTACGTTCTGTTGTTCGATTTCGTCCTAAAAAGGACGAGATCTATTTATTGTATAACGACAATAGGTAAATAAAACACAAATTTTGCGGTTGAAAAAGAGAATCAGCCTCAGAGTCTAAGAAAACTGGAGCATCGCGCCTAGACCGAAGTGCTCTAAGAGAGCCCATGAAGGGCCGACTTCGACTGCCTTAAGATCAAAATAACCCCATATTTAAAGACAATTTAATATTTATATGAGATTTTCGGACCTCCCGGCCAATAGAA
Source organism: Diabrotica balteata (assembly GCA_918026665.1). Classification (NCBI taxonomy): domain Eukaryota; kingdom Metazoa; phylum Arthropoda; class Insecta; order Coleoptera; family Chrysomelidae; genus Diabrotica; species Diabrotica balteata. The sequence goes on from OU898280.1 coordinate 138,441,401, forward strand.
ACACGAATAAAATGTGAGAAGGCGGGCGATGCGAGCCAAGGTGCGTATTAGTTGGTCACTATATGCAGCAAGGCGACAAAAGTTATGTAATATCCTCTAATATAATTTAAAGAAAGTTTAAATCTCTTACGAACTTATTAACGGCATACAGCTTTATCGTTTACAGTGTAAAGCTGCCATTTTTGTTATACAGGGTGCTGTAAAAATTGACATAACACCGACATCCTATGCTTAATTTTTCATAATTCCTTTCTTTCAAAGGAAATACCCTGTATATGATTCAATATTATAAAAGAATACGTTTCTCACTATCAATCTGTATTATTATTTTCTATACCTACCTATCTCAGTTTTCAAATAAATTAACTTTATACACTTTTGTCACAAAAATGTTTTTTATAGACTACGTTGTGTTAATTTACAACTTTCATATTGTAAGTTAAACATTGAACTATTAAAAGATGATATCAAAGAAAATAGACACTAGCTCATTTATGTAATAAATGTTAAAAATGTTGCCCATTAACCAAACATTTACAAACTCTTTTAAGATTTTCATTAGTAGCTCTTGATATTGATTCTCCATCGATTTCGTTAACAACTTAAAGGATTTTATTTATCATATTTTCCTTAGTCGTGACAGATTCAGAAAATAAATTATTTTTAACATATCCCCAAATATAGTGATCTAAGAGTAACAATTATGGGAATTTGGTGGCCAGAAGAAACGGAACTTAATTATTTATCGCTAAATATTTCATCGAGCAATGTGGCGAGTCTTCGAGTATTGTGAGCTAATGCTCCTCTTGCTGAAACCCAGCCTCGTTAGCTTTATTATTGATGTTTTTTTTAATTTTGTAACTTGTTCTAGTCGATACTTTAGCAATTGCTCACATTCCCGTAAGGATGAATTTGGAATAGCTGCAAAATACCCTCGGATATATATTTGTAAGTATTAATTATCGATGTGGGTTTGGGCTTGCTTCTGCTACTTGTAAACTGTTCAAACTGGGAAAAGTTGTTCAACAAAAGTTTCACAGTTTTACGATTTGGTCAGGCTTCTTAGGATATCTTCTCAACAAAAACACGGTAACTGCTGGATACTATTCTCTTACACTAACCGTAAATTATAATTAATTTAAAAAATTATAATTTGTATATCTTAAATGAGCCATTATTAATGGTTAATTTATGGTTCATATGGTTCATAATGGGACATACAGAACAGTTTCTATTAAACATTAACAATATCTGACATTTGTCAGAATATTCCTTAGGCTATTTGATAAATAATTTTTTTGTGACAGAAAAACAATATAGTTGTATATGCTTTAATAATTTTCAAGAGGAATTTAAACTTTCATTCAAATTAAATTAGAAGATATCGATACCTTTTTGCCATAACATCGTAAGTCTCGTTTAGTAAATTTTACAGTACGGCAGTTTTTTCAATAAACGTGTTTAGAAATGTCCAATTGAAGTGAAAATTGGCATCCGGACGTATTATGATGAGTGTTTGAAGTAAAGTAATGATTTTTCTTCAAAATAGTTTCAGTTTTTTTGTAGTTGGACTTACGTTACTTTGGAAGCATCAAAAATAATTTTGCTACTGTAGTTTTATACAAGTCCAACACTTACGATAATTTTGGTAAATTCAGAAATAATTTCACATTGTGATTGTTATCGTAAGCTCAGCACTTACGATAAAAAGTATGTTTAGACACAGCCCCTTAAAGTAACATAAATAATACATAAAAAAATACCAAAAATCGTTTATTTAAGGTAATTTATTTGTGAAAAGTAAAAAGTACAATAGGCATTTAACTGAACAACAAATCGCTTTAGTCATAAACTTACAAAAATAGTCATAATATCTAATGTTATTGCATGTGGTATAATAAATGTGAATCATAGCTAGTCAGCAAAAGTCTAATCTTGGGGCCCTTCATCGCTTTCGTCTTCCTCATCGGATTCTGCTAGCTTATCTGGCATAGCTGACGTTTTCATTAGCCTATATTCATTTTGAAACCTGAGAGGAATTATATTGTTGTCGCAGAGATCAATTAAGTCTTTTTTCTTTGCAACGGAAATAGACAATTTTTGAGAATAAAGCCGTTTTGGTTTTTTTCCTTTTAATTCCATCGTGAAATTGATGCAGTTCTGGCCATTATTTAAATAGTCAACCTCTATAATAATATCTGCGTTACCTTTCTCAAATTTTACATTTTTAATTTCACTGATTTTTATAGGTTTTCCGTTCTTACATTTGAATTTACTCGGTTTTAGTACATCATCAGATATTTTTTTCCATTCTAAGAAGTCGCTGAAATCCATTTTTATTGTTTCAAATGGTTTAGGTTTGGTACGAGAGTTGGATATCAATGTACACCATTCTGATGGAGCCCATACTACGCGTTTTTTGATAAACCGCTCAATTGTTGCATGAACTGAGTCGACAGGCATATAAGTATGGCCTGGTAGTAAGTATCGCACACTGATTGATGTTATATTAACAGAATCCTTAAGAAAACTCGAGATCATTACAAACATTGCCTTGTTTTTGTTCTGTCCATAACAACTATCACAATTTAGTGATATATGTTTTACGGTTTGTCTTCTATCAACTTCTTGCAAATATTTGTAGATTATGGTAGATATTTCGTTACTGCCACGTCCTCCGTCACATTCTCCCCACAAATAACAAAACCCATTTTGGGTTCCACTTTCGTAAACCGTAAGATTGTAATAAGCATACTTTCTGGTGTAGTACAAGAGCAAATTGTCTCCATGTGGTGTGTTTAACACCTTCTGCAGGTCGAAACTAGCACATAAAAATTTTGAATCTAAGATAGTTTTCTTTTGATCAGCTAGAAATGAATCTTTGCATTTTTCTTTGTTTTCCAAATGTTTTTCATACAATTGCTTTGTTTCTTCTGTTTCCTCAAAATCTTTGTCTTTTCTCACTTCACAGACTTTGCACTTATCTTTTTTCGGCAAGTGAAATCCGATATTAAATTCTGCCTTAAAAATCTTTCGGAACACTTGCAGGGAAACGATATCGTTCTTAGTTATGCCATTTTCTATCTGTTTCTTCTTAAAAAGTTCGTATAAGAATGATACATTACGAAATTCAGTGGGTAAGTATCTTCTCGATGTTTTATTTCTGCAATAATGAGATGGGACAGCGGGTAGCAACGTGATAAAATCTAAAACATTCTGCTTCTGCTCTTTCCCAGTTTTGTTATGGGGAACATGCTTACCTCTCTGATCTATTTTGGAAAATGAGGCTGACGTAGAGTTTTCTTTCGTATATCTCAAAGTCATTTGTGAAATATCCAAGGTTTTCAATAAAAATTGTTGGCACACCTCGTGTTCCACATCATTCCACCTAATGATATACTTGTACGAACATTGTCTTCTGCTTCTTGCAGCCTCTTGTTTTCGACGTTTTATTTCAACATCTTTTATGCATGAAAGCAGCCAGTCTCGTTGCCTGTGTAGGCTTCCCAAGCCCCAATAAAATTCGAAAACATGTTCTCTCACTATCTCTGGAAATTTTGAAATACACTGGTTTGGGCAATTAATACTGCAAGGATTCTCTCTAACAGACTTTTTGGCACCGAACTTGTGATTACTTTTCCTTATTGTCTTTTTGCACGGTTTTTTCTGTTTCCTAAAACAAGTTTTTCCCATTGCATCTTCTTTATTGTCAGGCGAGTTGCTGTCACCATTGCTAATATTTTCTTCAAAGGAATATTCTGAAGAGTGGCGACGAAAACGTTTAGCTGTATTACAGGTACGACTATTTTGATCATTTTCGCTACTGGAAGAGTCATAGTCAACGAGTTTCACAGAGGGTCGTGTTGAAACTACTGGCTGGTTCTGGTGAAGGTCATCATCAACTGAAGAACTTGGCACATTACATTTGGATTTTATTTCTGTTCCGTCGGCAGTGATATGGTAAATTATAGGTTCGTCTAAACTAATTACGACCACGTCTGAAGATTGTAAATCTTTCAAGTTCGAGATTTGACCAACTTGTGAAGCAACACTGGTGCTAGAGCATGTGGTTGAGTCTATAATGGTGTCTAAGGACTTCTGTGATACCAGTGGAATCTCTTCGAATTCGCTTGATTCATACAAAGATGCTGAGTCTTTTACATCATACGAAACTGAAGATAATTCGCTGTCAAAGTTAGAGTCTCCCACATATAGTGAGAGTGACTCCAACTCATGTGAAGACTCAGACCGAGTGGTTACCAAAGACGGTATGGCATTTGATTCTTCTGTTCCTTGAGAACTAAGAGCTAATCTTACTAGATGTCTTGATCTACTACTCATGGCGATAATCTGAAATAAAAGAATATTTTATCTTATTTGTCGACTTTAAAATATTACTTATAAAAGTTATATTATTTTGAATTATAAGTGCGCCATATGTGGCCTCCATTCTTCTTGTCTTTTATTTTATTTTCGCCAGGTGTTATTAACGTTGTGGCCGTCCGATAGCTCGATCGGTACGGGATTTATCTTGTAGTATTCAATCTTACTCAATGTTGCGTAATATTACGCAACATTGCATCATGTACGATCAGTACGGAGTAAATCTTGTATTATTCAACCTTACGCAATATTACGCGTGAGATGAAACATCCTATATTGACCAAAAATGTGTCAACCCAGGTAAGACACCTTGTACATAAAATATGGAACTTGTAGTACCTTATAATACTCACTACAAAATAATACAAAAAGATAGGATTATGATTCTCTTGAGACGAAATAAATCTAGAACAACCATTACCTATCACACCAATACAATTATTACTAAGAAATCTCTATAATTTGAAAAAACTACGTATGTTAAGGAAATTTTGATTTTAAACTACATTTTTTACAATGTTTCCTACAAATCTCAACGAAAGCAAAAGTAAAAACCATAAATAATTACCAAAAAAATTATTTTGTGGTACTTACGTTCCGACTCTGCGGCTACACACAGTTCACTAATAGATCGTAATGAACTTCGCTGCATCGTAAGTAGCAAATTTTGTACCACGTGACTTGCACCTTACGATGTTTTGGTGACCATGCGATGTTTTCACAACTACAAAATAAATTTTTTCACATTTTTATGTGACTTACGTTACAGCAAATTCGGTTTTTTCTCCAAGACTATGCTATTATACCTTACAATAATTTTGCTGGGAGGTGCCTGGCGGCTTGATAGATACGATGCTTCAATAAAACTGTTTTCCCTAAATTTGTCACTTACGATGTTATGGCAAAAAGGTATCGATATTAAACTTTATATACATGATAAAAAGTGTAATTTTCACATAAAAACCAAACCGTTTTAACTCAAAAACGGTTTACAATATAAATAGAAAATATAACATTAAAAATATACAGGGCGTCCATTAAAAACGAAGGTATAAGCGAAGGTATAAAACTTCCGGTATCATCGAAAGTAGGAAATAAAGGAAAATATTTTCATTAAACAGTTCACTTTTCAAAACCCCTTCATTTCATGATACAGTTACCTTTTACCAGTTTTTATAACATTTAATAAAACAAACGAAAATTGGATAAAATGTAACGTATCGAATGTTTGACAAATATCAATATAAATAAAAGTAAATTTGTCAAAATCAAATATTTGGTAATTATAATGAGTAAAATGTATTTTATAGTAAATGTACAAAAAGGGGTGTACATAATGTGATAATATGAGTATAATTTCAGTGTATGTGGACTGTATTACATAGGGCTGGTTCAAATAAATTAGGATATCTTGTAAAAGGTTATACAGACAATAGTAAATTAAGTTGATATAAAGTCTTACCAATATTTCTGCTCCACACACTACGGCTCTCACTCACGGTTATTCTTCATACGCGGAATCTGTCCGGTCACCGGTTTCTGAACACGTTTTTCACGGTACGAACACTGTGATTACGAGATAGAGCAAACTTTGCGTCTTTACACGATTTAAAATAGTATTTGAGGTATTTTTCGCATAACAAAAAAATAGCGTGAGAGAGATAATTGGACGTAGTTATGCAGAAGTGATCCATTCCACAATTTCTTAAAATATGAGTTAGACACAAATTTGCATCGGTAAAATTCGGAACTAAATTATGCTGAAATGATCCAATCTTTTCTATGCAAGACAACAGTAATAATAGTAAAATGTCCAACCTTAAACGCTCTTTTAGCTTTAATCGATTGTGCAGTAATGATTCATGCTACTTGAATCTTCAAATATTTTTAAGAGTAATTTACAAAAATGAACCAAGATACATGGATCATTAATGCGCTTTAAAAATAATTTTAAAACGAGGCTTTATTTTTTAAGCCAGAATGATCCAACTGGCCCGAATCATTTTTACAAAATTAAATAAAGTCAATAACACAGTATTTAACACTGTAATGATTCAAAAAGCTTGAATCGTATCAGCAAATGTTATTCTCGCAATGTTCTTTGGTCATTATAAATGCAGAAGTGTTACATTCCATAATGTAACGCTTGTGTAAAACAAAACACAAAGAAAAGATCTTATACCACATTAAACGAAGGTTTACAAAGGAAAATTAAAAATTTTAGTCGTATCTATACTTTAGCAGGAAAAATAGTGCGCCGTGATATGTGTGTAAAAACATTAGGTATTTCTCCCCAAAAAGTAACCGTATCTTAAAAAAAAATGGATAGCTCTGATAGCATTGTTGATCAAAGAGGACAAAAGCAGGGAGGTTGGAATAAAACTCCTTCTGAAGACCTCAAACTTGTAATACGTCATCTAAAATCAATTCCAACTTACACATCACATTACAGAAGAGCAAATTGCTCTGATGCCTTATTCCTTCAGCCAAATCTGACTGTAAGAAAACTGTATGAGTTGTATACTGTAATGATAGTTGAAAAGTATCCTGTGAGAAAATGTGTTTGGTTTGAAAAATATAAGTCTATTTACTTAAACAAATTTAATTTACGTACAAAATCGCTTCACAAAGATACTTATTTAAAATGTGATTTATTTAACACAAAAATAAAAAACGTTGCAACTAAAGAAGAGGGAAATTATTTAAATGACGAACATCAGAAACATGTTGAACTTTGGCAAAATGCAAGAGCAAAAATGAGGGACGATCTAAAAGAAAGTCAAATGTCCCAGGAAATGGAATGCATCACATTTGATTTACAGAAAACTCTCCCACTTCCAAGAATACCTAAAAATATCGTTTTTTATAAACGACAACTACGGGTATATAATTGTGGTATCGACTTAGGATCAGAAGACAAAGGTTACTGTTATGTATGGATGGAAGGAGAAGCAGGGCGCGGAGCTCAAGAAACTGGAAGTTGTTTTAATTACTATTTAACTGGGAATAAGCCACAATTAAAGATAAAAATACGTTTATTGACGTTTCAATTTCCACTTCGGAAATCGTTCTTAAAATACAAACAGTAAATTTACTGTTTGTATTTTGAGAAGGATTTCTGAATCGTTATTATATTATATTTAATGACAAAAAATGAATACACTATATTTTTTAAGATACGCACATATTTAAATGCACTTGTGCATATTTAAATTAATAAACATAGTTATTTCAAATTGTTATATTAAATTTTCTTTAAAGTTAATTATCTCAAAATTATAGTTAGTGTAGGATGGATCAATTCTGCATAACTATCTCCAATTATTTAGCGGCAATCAACACTAGAGAGTGTCTCTTTAGCGATAGAAAACAGCCAAGAGCATTGTTCTTCTCGATAAGCGAAGAAAGAAAGAGAGAGAGAGAGAGAGAGAGTAGACTGGCCCCAATGACAGTCAACAGACAATAGAGAGTCTTTCTTCTTTGCTATCGTACAACTGTCTATATTTCTAATAGAGTGGGGTTAAAATGTGAGTAGGAAGAGTTGAAGAATAAGAAATATTTGTAAAATTGTGGTAGAATGGTAGTTAGTAATACAGCGAAAAATGACATGATTTTTCGCATATGAAAAAATTGAACGGTAAAAAGACGAATATATAAAACGACATAGTTTAAAAAAATCAACAAGTCTTTGTAGACACTTCGTCTCAAGACTAGCTACTTCCAGTGGAGTAATACGTTGCCATGTTATCTATTACTGTTGTAACTTACACATAATAGTTTATAATGTAAAAAATGTCGGTCAAAGTTAATTTAACAACATTTATAGGGTTTTTACCCATATATTTAGTGGCTTTAAAGATGTACATTGATGGGTATACTTTTAAGATGTCATTGATGATGGAATATTAATTCCGAAAATATTCTGTGATGTAGCCCGATAGGGTTTTTATTATTATACCTTTTATAGAGAAAATTTTTAAATAATTTTTTTTGTGACATATGGTATACAGCCAGCTATAGGAATTTAGTTTCCTTATGGGTATTAAAAAAATCGACATTATTTTTTGTTTAATTATTATAACAATATATGATTTTTAATCCTTTTTATATTATTTTTTATTTGAACTACGTGGATGACATCGTTTCAACAATTTCTTTGTATAACTTTTACAATAAAGTGTATTATAATATTTACTATAAAGTGAAATAAATATGTAAAAAATATAAATATATAATTTTATAAAACTTTAACTTTATAAGTGTAATTTTTTACTATACGTAGACTTCCCTGTAAAACGAATATTTCTAAGGAAAATGGAAACCCAAAAGATATAAATCATCAATTTAAAAGTTAGAAGTACATGGGACACGAGCGAAAACGCACTCAATGAATAAGTTAAATGAAACAAAATTGTGTTCTATCCAAGTCCCATTGAGGAAGTAGCACAAAAAGATCAAAAGAGAAAATTTCTTTTAAATTTATATGTACACTTAATAGCAAGATGTCATTAGCGTAGCAGTTATGAAAAATGATTTTATATATTAATTTAAATAATATCTTTATTTTCTTTTTATTTTAAAAATAATATAATTTTATAACAAATTCATGATTTGTGACATGTTAAAATACCCTACATCATAAAATTTAGTTAAATTTAGCTTAGTTCAGTTTAATATTAAGGCAAATTCTTCTTTATCTAAATACCTAAGTTCTAAACATTTTTAGGCCTGTTAAAAACACAAATGTAAACCTGTACCAAAAGACGAATAATCAAGCAGCAACATTAGATTATAAAAAAGCAGCGGGTAATTTAGATACTAATACAGGGGTTGTTGGAAAACAAAATAATATAATTAGAAGCACCAATGTTTCAACTGCACAGGGATATGCGGATAAAGAGCTCAAAAAAGAAAAGTCAAAAACGAAACGGAACTTCAACAAGTGGGAAAAAAGAAAGTCGTACAAATTAATAAGTGAAAGTGTAATAAACGAAAACTAAGTAAGCAGGAGAAGCATATTACTCCAAAAAAGGAATGACAATTTATTGTTTATTGTCGAACAATTACAATAGCAGACTTAAGTTCTCCATTCAACAATACATGATAGTTTCAACTATATTCTACCATCCATCAATTAATAGAGTACCAGCATGTAAGTAATGTTTTATTTATTTGTTCATATATTAATTTATTACAATTTAATAGACAATTTTATACCAATTTGTGGGTCTTACCTTGTCTGCTAAAACTTTTATTCATTTTGAAAACCATAGACATGTAATATTGAAATAATTACTGTAATTTATATCATCTATCTTTGTTTATCTTTATTAGACAACACCCTAATATGGGTTTATTATTTCAGCATTTATTTAACTTTATATCGAGACCTGAAGGTGCTTTGTATATTGTAGAAAGCTAAACCGGTCGTCTGGATAGGTAAATAAAATTGATTGTAAGTCTTATTTATTATTTCTTTTACCTATTTGAAATGGACTCACACACGCAACACATTCATGATTTGTAAACATGTTTCTTCAAAAGCTTTTGGTTGTTAATAACTAATTGAATTAACTAATTAATTGTTATATAAAATTTGTTTTTATGTGAAAAATTAACAAGAATCTGTAAAACTAATAATCTTATTAATTATTGGTAATAATGTTAATTAAAATATTGTTTTACTGACTTGTCTTTTAGAATAAATATAAAATAGATTATTAAAAACATTCCGACACAAAGAGATTTACTAAAATATTTCCTACTTAACTTTATTTTAATTAAAACAATTTGTACTCTGGTTAAAGTGTTTAGTGTATAATTATTTAAAATAGGCTTATCTAAATTGCTTTGTTGTTCTCATAAACGGAGGCTTATTAGGGTTGTAATTGCTTTAATCAGATAAATGTCCCCAATGGGGTTCTATGTTTACTAGAGTAATAATTTGTTAAGATAATGTTTCATTCAAATTGTTTATATTAATATAACATTATATTTGTTTTATTTCCAAAATGTCTTTAAACCATGAAATGGTGGAGCTCAGAAATCATAGATTTTTATTAAACAAAAGTAATTAAGATACAACATTAGAAAAAGTTCAATTGTTATATTGGTAATTGGTACAAATTACATTCTCAATCTTTATACAGATGTATAAAAACCTTGAGTCTTTGGAAGAGCTAGAATCAAAATCACGTGACCTCGATTTAAGACGTTTTGGAAATAACAAATGATAACATTCTGTGATTTTATTTATTTACTATTTTATGATTTTTAGGCAATAATTGCACAGCCAAGTGGAAAACAATACGTTCGTACTACATACAAGGTGTGAACAGCAAATCCAAAAGCGGTTCTGCGCAGGATAAAAAAAAATACTACCTAGCGCAGTATTTAAGATTTATAAATCTATTTACGAAAAGTCGTGCCCAGGAGGAAATTATAGGTAAATTGTACGAATCGAAAGACACAAGACTCTACCGAAGTTGTCGTCGAGAATGCTGTATCGGAAAATAATGATAATGCCTCTGAGGAATCACATTCACAAGACGACTTTCTGTCAAAGTCAGCTATTTTTCCAAACTGATTTTTCTTCTTCCACCTCTCTTGACATGCAGCGAAATACGCCATTAAGCCGCTGTTCCGAAAAAGAAAAACTAAGACCACTTAGTGCTGTAGATAAATGCGCCATAGATTATTTTACTTAAAAAAAAAACACAAGATTGAAAAGAAAAATGAAGCAACAGATCCATACAAGTTGTGCCATTTGGGCTTGGTTAGTTATCATATCATTCCAAAAAGGAATATTACAGCTCATTGAAGAAATTAAATATCCTCAGCCACTACACACTGGAATAACGTATAACAACCCATCAATGAGAAATAATACAGCAGCAGCAGCATTTTATACCAATTTCCCCAGCGACATTGGAACTCGGCAAACAGAGCCATGTGAACAATATACTCGACAATATGTTATCCAAGAGCTTGGTAAAGAAACTCGGTTCCAAACCAATAATTCAAGATCCCACACATCACCCAACCCACATATTATTAATTTATCAGTTATTCAATATTTTTTTATAAGAATTGAATGTTAGTTTTTTTCTTAAAATAATATAATGTAGGTAGGTAAGGAGTATTACTTCTACGCGAAAGTAGGATGGGTAATAAGCAATTTGGATTTAGAAACGGTCTAGGAACTAGAGAATGTTTATGTTTGTTTTATCGACTTTGAGAAGGCGTTCGACAGAGTACAACACGATACACTTTTCGATTGCCTACGGGCAGCAGGACTTTACCACTATGATATAAAACTGCTGAAATACTTATATTACAATCAAGTAGCCTCTATCCAAATTGGAGACAGTCCGACTGAAAAAATATCCATCAAACGTGGAGTACGGCAGGGTTGTGTTTTATCACCCACTCTTTTTTCTGTACTCTAAAGAAATCTTTAGGGAGGCTTTGGATGACAGACAAGAGGGGAGTAAGGTGGAGAAGTAATCAACAATATTAGATACGCTGACGATACAGCCATTCTTGCAGAAAATTTACAAGATCTCGAAACATTACTAAATCTAGTAGGTGAAGCAAGTAATCGGAGAGTCCTTAAAATCAACATTTCAAAGACAAAGTGGATGGCAGTTGGAAAGATCAATATAGATCAATGTCTGATTTCTCTTAATGGAGAGGAGATCGAAAGGGTAAATCATTTCAAATACCTTGGCAGATGGTTAAACGTAAATTGTGACTCTAATGAAGAGATAATAACCAGGATCGAAATATCACGTAAGGCTTTTATGACGTGAAAACCAGTTTTATGCAACAGTTTGCAGTATGCAAATGTTATGTGTGGTCCATCCTATTGTATGGTTGTGAGACATAGACGTTAATAACCACAATACTAAACAAGTTAGAAGCATTCGAATTGTGGTGCTATAGACGAATCCTAAAGATATCGTGGGTTTCGCACACTTCCAATGAAGATGTTCTTCAAATGATCAATTCAGAACGTCTGCTCATAAACACCACAAGGAGGAGAAAAACAGAATACTTCGGCCATATAATTCAAGGACCTAAATACCATCTACTTCGCCTTATAATACAAGGAAAAGTCGAAGGAAAGAGATGGATTGGTCGAAAGAAACTTTCATGGCTGCGTAATGTTAGACAATGGTGTGGTTCCACAGTAGAAGAATTATTTCACGCAGCAGCCAACAGAGAAAGGTTTCAGAAAATTGTAAACATGATGACGGCCAACGTCTGACTACGGTCACGGCACCCAAAGAAGAAGAAGAAGTAGGTATACTTACCGCAGTGTTATTTATACGTTCATCGGCAGAAATTGATTCTTTATAGTTTGTATTCAGTTTTGTCACAGATGGTCCAACACAATCTAATAACAATTTATAAGTTTTCTCTGACATTTGATAATAGGAGTAAAACTTTTCTTCGTCGTGTTTCAGCTCTTCTGAAATTATAAAATTACCAACAGTCGCACAAAGATCATTGTAAGGATAAACCCAGTAATGACGTCTTCGATTATTTCTCATTCATTGCCACATTATGAAATCATATTCGTCTGACAATGACGACGACATGATTGTAACTGAAACTCGGAACATATGCAGTGCGACTTCAGTGTGCGTACACACACCGCATTTGTGTCTCCGCTTAACGACGACACAAATGTGGTGACTACAAATATATTCTGTATGCTGCTTGCATCTTTGGTGTGCGGCCCACCTAAGAATCACTTTGTTGGCTCGGTTGCATAAAGATCGAACCCAGGATCTGCCACCTGTTATAGGCCAGTGGTGGGCATTTCCTGAGGACATGTGAGGAGATTGCCTTCTCCTCATTACAAAGACATTGAAGCTTTCAAGATGTGAATCTTTTGCAGGTTGCTAAAGACTTTATCTTCTTCTTTGCGTGCCGTCTTCTCTCGACGGGTTGGCAACCATCACAGCGATGATTTGAATCTTTCATTCCGTTGCTCTGAATAGTTCTGTAGAACTGAAGTTGAACCACGTTTTTAGATATAAAATGCGTCTTCTACCTCAGATTCTTTGTCGTTGTAGTGTCTCCTGCATTATTACCTTCAGCAGTTTGTAGCGCTCACTTTTTATAACACGACCCAAATAGTGCAACTTTCTAATTATGATAGTGTGATTTCGCCACTCCCTGTTGAGTTCACTTGTAGA